>OU696593.1:5250829-5646945 GCA_916048095.2 Sacculina carcini | reverse complement strand
GTTACCACTCACTATAGTTACTTGCTGTCATATTCTGACTTCACATTGATTTAATACGTCTTATTGGGGCCTTTATTTACTTAAATGCTTATTCTGGTGTCTTATTTTCCTTGCAGTGGAAGTTTTAAGGACCCATTCCATTGTTTGTTGTTGTTGTTGTTGTTGATTTGGGCTTGACGTTTCGGCCAACGTTGACCATTTCACGCCGCTCACAATTTCATCAAAACTTGCGTGAAAGAAATAAAATATGGAACGGATCTTTCATGGGAAGGACGAATTGTGAAAAGGTTGAAATTATGACCACAATTAATATATATATATTTTAAAATTCATGCGCGTGCATGCGTCTACTGCGCAGTACCATGGACTAGCACATGACCGCGAAGGATATTCCCGTCGGTCTTGCGGTGCTGTACGTCGGTAATGTATATTGTCATGTGGCTTTACATACGTTTCTTGAGGCCGGTAATATCCATGAATTCCATGAGTGCACCCATGATTCGTGCATTGCCGCTGTGTAGGAGGGTCTCTGTGTTCGCTGTGGCATTATTTTCCAGGCATTCACCTATCATATGGCTTCGTGGTCCTGCATACTCTGGGCACTCCATGAGGAAGTTCGCTGTGATGCGGCAATGACAGTGGCTGCACATTGGCGCTGTCTCCCTCTCCAGGAGATGCCGGTGTGTCATCGCCGTGTGGCCAATTCTCAGGCGGGCCAGCATGCGTTCCACGGATCTCGACAAGGAGACCGGGGCCGGCCATGGACCCGGTGCCTGGAATAATGTCGGCAGCATGTATCTGTTGGCAAGTGCCTGCCATGCGGTTCTGAACACATTGGTGGTACAGCGCTTGATATGGCCTTCCACTGTTCGCCTGTTTTGGTCGAGTAAAACCGTCGTGGTCAGCCTCAATGCCGTTTTAGTGGCTTTGTCGGCCTTTTCGTTGCCCTCTATTTGTCTGTGGCTCGGCACCCATAGGAGTTCACACTCTGAGCTTTCGTCCCGCAATTCTTTGTAAAAACGATGTATGTGAGTTGATAAAATGTCCGAAGGGTTAAAACTGAGAATGGATAAAAGCGCAGACTTCGAATCAGACACAATTATTGTTTTTTGGTAATTTTCCTGCACGCACATTTGTATGGCTTTGTATATAGCGAATATTTCGGTATCGTACACCGACGCCCAGTCCGGCAGTCTGTAGTGGTGCGTGTGACTCACACCCGCCACGTGTCCACCGGCGGAGTAGACTGCACAACCTGCCCGTCCCTCGCTTCTCGAGCCGTCGGTGTAGATGAACTGGGCATCCAAGTGTTCAGCCTTAAATTTGGCGAACTCTTGCTGGATTTCAGCGTCGGTCACATGTGATTTATCATCCAGCAGGAAACTCACTTGAGGACGCATCATGAGCCACGGCGGCTCCGTCTGAGGCACTTCATATTGAATGCTGGCGCTGATACCAAGCGCTCGCTGAGCATAGCGTCCTCTGGTGCCGATATTTCTGCCCGACTGCCCCTGTAGACTGGTGGGTTGCTGCGCTGATATACTGTGTGCTGGGTGAGTTGGATTTGACAGCGCTTTGGCGTAATATCTGGTAATAAGGTCTTGCCGTCGCAATTCCAGATTATCCACTCCAGTGTATCCCTCCAGTAATTTGACGGGACTCGTCCTGAAAGCCCCGGTCGCCAGGCGCAAGCAGTCGTTTTGCACCGTGTCGAGTCGCTGCAACACTCGCGCTGATGCGGCCGAGTATACCTGTACACCGTACTCCAGTACTGGTCGCACGAGACTCTTGTACAGCCTGATCATGGTGAACGTGTCTGCGCCGCTGTGTTGTGCCTGTATTGTTTTTAAAATATCGGTTCTCCTTGAAGCCATATTTATGATGTGTTTTACATGTTGCTCCATGTTGAGCTTGTGGTCGAATATCACTCCCAAGTATTTTGCATCGGTATTATAGTCGATGTTCTCCAGGCAGACGCGTAGCGGCAGTGTTGGCAGCGCACGCCGATGCGCCGAGAACACGACCGCGACCGACTTACTCGCCGAGAACTGCAGGCCGTTGCGTCCTGACCACACAGTCAGACGGTTCAAGCTGAGCTGCAGCAAGCCGTGCGCTCGCCGAGCATCTGCACTCGACGTCCACACAGCGCAATCATCAGCGTACAGTGAGTATTTGACCCCGTTGGGCACATTAGAAAACACATCATCTATCATAACGTTGAATAAAATGGTCGATAAGCAGCTACCTTGCGGGAGTCCGATGTTTGTGTGGTGCTGATGAGAAGTAAAATTGTGCAATTTGATATAAAACGGTCGCTGTCCAATGATAAAATTGGTTAAAAATCGCATAAGATGGCCTCGGATGCCCAGTTTGTGCAGCTTGTTTAAAACGATGTAAGGATGCACGTTGTCGTAAGCCTTCGTTATGTCTAAAATGCCGCGATTGTGCACATTTTGCGTCTGAAACCAGCCCGAATGTCGGCCTCAAGACCCACGGCGTGATCAATGGCCGATCGTCCCGGCCTAAAAGCGCACTGGTTTCCGTCCAGCAACTGTGCGTTTTCGATCACGTGTGCGAGGCGGCGGGCCACCATGCGCTCCATCAGTTTGGACATGCAGCTGGTCAGGGTTATTGGCCGGTATGATGATGGTATATTCCGAGGTTTGCCAGGTTTCGGCAATGGCACAACAATTCCGTTTTTCCACTGCTGCGGGTATTGCCCAGAGGTCCATATTTGGTTAAAAGTTGATAAATCGTCGGTAAATGCGTCCTGTGATAAATGTCTAAAAATGCATAATGAAGGCGATCAGGTCCCATTGAAGTGATTCCGGCTAAACATATGGCACTGGTCAGCTCATCGGCCGTGAATGAACCATTGTACTCAAGGTGCTCTCCTGTGGACTGTCCGTTACACGCCGCAATAAACTCTCTCTGCGGTTCAATTTGGAGCTCGGCAGACAGGTGTTGGCCTGAACTGACATCTGCCACGGCAGCCGCCAGTTCATCCACTATCTCATGTGGTTCGGTTACAGTTCTGCCGTTCACCTGGAGCAAGGGCAGTGCTGCCGGAGCATACTGCCCTCGAAGCGCTCGGATGCCTCTCCATATCTGGCTAACAGGAGTGTCTTTATTTATGGAATTTATATACCTTTCCCATGCGGACTTTTTGCATCTTCTTATAGTACGACGGGCCACAGCACGCAGACGGCACAGCTCCTCTCTATTCTCGGCTGTGTCTCGTCTCACGAATCTTCGAAGAGCTCTCTTTCGAAGCGCCACAGCTCGACGACAGTCATTGGTGAACCATGGAACCGTTGTGTGCTTGCGCGGTTTGCCGGTCAGCGGTATGGCACGTTCTGCTGCCGCGATAAGTACATCCGTGGTTTCCGTCACTCTGTCTTCTACTGATTGGCACTCGTTTGTGTTCACCTGGCTCAGTGCCATGAATTTCCGCCAGTCCGCCTTCTTGAGGTTCCATTTCCTCGCGCAATGTGATACTTGATGGTGCGTTGTTGTATGTATAAAAATCAGGTAATGGTCGGAGTCGTATGTGTCGCCGTCCACCGTCCAATGCAAAAGCGATGCAATGGACGGAGAGCACACTGACAAGTCTATCGCTGTGTGTGTGTTGTTCGCGATGTGATGATACGTTGGCGACCTGTCGTTCAAGATCACCAAATTGTTTCGTGATATGAAATTCTCTATCACGTGACCTCTTGTATCTAGCGCGTTCATCCCCCATAGAGGGCTATGCGCGTTCACGTCTCCAGCAAATAAAATGGGATTGGCACATGCAGATAAAAGGCGATCAAGTTTGTACCCGAGTGTGGAATTCGTGCACGGAGGAGGTATATAAATGCTAAAAATATCGATGCAAACACCTTGATGCATTGTGATAATTGTTTCCACAGTTGATGCATTTTTGCGGACCTGTACAATCGGAGTCACCGTGATCTGGCTGGCCGCATTTGACACATGCTGCTTCTTGTCTGCAGTTCTTGGTGCCGTGCCCGAAGCGCTGACACCGAAAGCACCTCAATGGGTTCGGTATAAATGGTCGCACTTCGTATCTCAAGTAGCCAGCTCTTACGTGAGTTGGAGCCGTCGTCGTTGGGAATGTAAGTACCAGCAGTGCTGTTGGAAGCCGCACACCGTTTCTAACCGACGTCATACGTCGGACCTCGGAGACGCCCTCTCCAGCAAATCCTCTTGTCACCTCTTGATCTTCGACGTGTCGTAGTTCTGGGGTATAAATTGTGCCTTTACTCGTGTTTCTGCTGTTATGCAGCGACACGGAGACTGAGCGTTCACAGAACTTGGTCATTTTCAGCAGGGTTTTCGTTTGTTTCTCGTTGTTTGTTTTGACAATACATGAACCGTCTTGCGGTGTTTCAACTTTTATTTTGTCTACTGCCGCACCGAATTTGCCCTTCAACTCGGCATGGATCCAGAACGGACCCAGTCGGCCGAAGTGGTGGTGGCCCTCGGTAGGCGTGAGTACAACGTATGAGCCATTCGGGTCGGTACCTTGCGTTCTCTCAAAGCAATGTGTCTGATCTTTTTCCGTATTCGTGCCATTTGGTCGGTTGTCCTGTGACGGTGGGCCTGATGTGGTTGATATTGATGATGATGATGAGATGGAGGTTTTCCTAGGGGACCCCGGGGTCGCAGGTGGTCAATCTTTTCTGCGTTTTCTTTTCCTCCCCGTCATCTCCCTTTGGTGTGGTCAGTACTTGATAAAAAAGACAACACAAAAAAAGGACAAAAAAAATATACAAAAACAAATAGGACCAAGACGAGAGAAGAGAACAAAATTAGAATGAAACTCCGAAGGAATAAATAACGAACAGATCTGATTGATGTCGGATTTGACTACTCGGTGAGCTGTGCAAACAACCACAATGAGGTCACAAACACGACTCCACCGGTGTGACGGCCCAAGATGCGACCTCGACGCTTGCGACGCGTAAAAGGCATTCAATGCCTTCACTGAATATTTATTCCTTCACTGAAACTTGTAGGGTCTGTTATTATCTGTTATGAAATTGCATTTGTTGTTTGAATAGTTTTTTGGTGTCATATTCTGTGTAACGTAATCGGGCAAAGCTCTCTTAAATCTCGCGCAGGAAAAACCCGCGCACACGACGAGAATACGTCCACACAGCAAATATCTCTCGAACACACGGCAACGATGCTTACAACGCACGGGCCACCAACCGAATGACGCTCGACCGCTCGGAAAGCCAGCTTCACACACGCCAGCTGATACACGCCTCCGGCACTAGGCTCAAATCGCGGCCAATCAGCGCGCAGCAACGTGCGACGTCATACCTCGCACCAGTCGACTCAAGTGAACCGCTATGACGTCACACCGCACGCCACTCGACAACAACGCCACATCTCCCCCAGCTTTTCACCTGAAAGCTCACAACAAACACGCATGCAAACACGCATGGTTAAACTTCATCATCGGATAGACACACGTACTCGTTTAACCATGCCGGCGGTCGACGTCTCCTCGTTGACCGCCTCGGCTGCTCGACTGCAGCCTCATCCTCGACTCTCTCAGCCGCGACGCCCTCTCCGAGATTCTCTCGAGCAGTATGTACACTCACGTCCTCTGAGGGCTCACCAGGTTCCTGCTCCACAGACACACGGTCCGCATCCACGCCCTCGCCAGTAGCCAGTCGCTCAGGTGGCAGGCTGTCAGGTGTTCTGTCACCGCCGGGACTATCGGCCGCCTCGTCCCGTCCGCCATCACCGCTCAGGTCCAAGCTACAGCGGGTGGCTCCATCGGGTGGCTCCACATCTCCGCGATTGCCGGTCGCATCCACATCCCAACCGCCGCTGGTCGGTTCCACGTCGCGATGAGTGCCGGTCTCGTCTATGGCTCCACTATGGCCGGCACAGCGACGCTTGCGCAGGTCGCGCACATGGCGCGGCATGCCATCTACGCACACAACGTGCTGTGAGACGACCCTGGTCACCTTCCCGAGGGTCCACGGCGTTGTACATGACGGGATCGGCGGTTTCACCCACACCTCGTCACCAACGGCAAACGCTGCTGTCTGGTCATCAGCGTCCCTGCGGCCGGTCTCAAATGGAAGACGCCACTCGTATCTGAAAATACACCTCGAGGGAATAGTGCTCACCTGAGTCTCTTTGCGCGGCGTAACGTTGTACCAGAACGTCGCCTCCTCCGGGGAAATATGTCCCCTCGCTGCTATCCTTTTGATCGTACGGTGATTTCGCTCCACGATCCCGTTACCGCCCGGGGCGTATGCGGCTCGGAATCGCAAAGAAATGCACCACTCGTCGGCGAACTGCTCCATCGCCGCCGACCGGAACGCCGTAGAGTTGTCCAGTAACAGCTCCTCAAACGGCCCACTCTCAATCACAATCTGCCGCAGCTGAGCTATAATGCACAACGCCGTCTCATTCGGCAATCTGCGCCATACGGCAAGACGTGATGGACCACAATCCACCATCGACAGGTAAACGCCGGCATCGTAATGAGTGACGTCCGCTGCCACTCGATACCAGTCCCTGTCCACGGCCAGACTACCCTGACCTACGAGGTTCTCCTCTCTCACCGCTGGATCAATACGTTGACACGCCTCGCATCCAGCTAACTCCGCCTTCACATGGGTTCTCGTCAAATCACTCCGCAATTGTTGACCCAGGTACAGCGTCCTCTCAACACCTAAATGATGCGGCAGATGAGCCGCCCAAACGGTGTCCTTAATGCTCGTCTTCGTAGCAATAGCTGCTGATATTGCCACCTCCTCCTCACCAGCGTCACGATGAACAAGCCACTTCTTGGCCACCCTGGTCATCTGATCAGCTTTATTCTCCACAGTCGTGACAAACCGGAGAGAAACTGTCAGGCCATGCTCGGCGATCGTCTCCTTAATCACCGCCAGTCGGCGCTTCACCAGCATCTCGGCAGAACCTTTAGTGCGGACACGGTTGCGCCCCTCGACAGTGCTGTCCATCCAACTAAGCACTGTCCTCGAGTCTGTCGCGACGGTAAACGTCTTGAACCCCCACGAAATCGCCATATTGATGCCACGACCGACTGCCTCCAGTGCGGACACATTGATGTGTAGAACGTCGGTCTTCTTACGGAGCCAAGTAGCATCCTCAACGATGCAGCCGTCCACCTCGACCACCACGCCAAGCGCCAACGTGCTCGCGTCAGTCCATACAGTGACGTCTCCAGCTGCGTTCACGTCCCATCGACCCTTTACCGGGTCCGCCTTCTGAACACGCTGCAACAGCTCAGACACAAGCACACACACAACATTCTCCACCGGGTTATCCCACGACCCGCCACACCCCAACCGTTTCAAAAAACTGCAATGGGGGCGTAACCACCCGGCAACGGGGTAATGGCCGACTAAACGACCACATACGGAGAACAACCCACGCTTGGTCAGCCCTGTCAATTCGGGTGCAGCGTCACGAAGAGCTGTCCCTCTCGACATATTCAACCACCCATCGGGTCCCTTCCTCAGAGCAATTCCCAATAATCGACCCCCATCTAGGCCCTCCGGCTCCTTAGTCTCAAAGCCATACCTTCGCAGATGCTCCCGAAGCTGCTGCACGCTCACATCGGACGTCCTCACGATGATATCGTCGACATAATGATCAGTCGCCTTTCGCACCTTCTCGTCCAATGACAGGACCTTTCGCAGAATCAGCGTCATTATTCTTGGTGCACATGACAGGCCGAAGCCCAGCCGCGTCAACGCATAATGCACACCATTATACCTCACGACCTGATACTTCCACAGATCTCGGCTCACGTGAATCTGCAGGTACGCCGACTTGAGATCAACTACCTTGATCTCCCCCTGCCATTGCCTCCACTCTCTGATCTTGTCAGCACACACTGACATACCGTCATCTCCTGTGTGACACTCGACAAAGCCGTTCAGCTCACGGTAATCCATAACAGGACGAAGTTTGTCTTTCGTCGGCTGTACGACGGCCAACAGCGGGATGATCCCCTTTACTGGGCCGTGCCATGTGATTAACCAGCCTTTCTCGATCCAGCTCCGGATATCGTCATTGTACCTCTCGCTCACTCCGGGAGCTCTCGTACATCTGTACTCCGCCACGCTGTTCTGTAGCTGGTCCGGCTCTTTGTCAGACCACCGCCAGCTCACCGTCCATCGACCCTCAGCGAATGACGCTACGAAGTCCTTGTCGACAACCTCCAGCGGCTGCGGACTATCCGTGGAACCTGCCAACATAAACCTCACACACTTCGTCGATTTATTAGACACACTCTTACGCGCCGGTGCACGACAGCACCCCTCGGGGTAAGGTTTCCCCCACTCAACGGTGTATTTAGAGTCAACACCCCTTTTCACTGTCACGCCTCCCATATGGTCGATAACATCGTTGCCCAGGAGGCACTCCACCCCAAGGTTTTCTAATCCCTTAACTACGAACCCGGGAACTCTAAAACAGTGTCCCTGCAGCCCTATTACTACGTCACAGGACTTCGTCCCATGAGATGTCCTACCATCCGCTGTAATCAACGGTAGTCCCCGACGGGGAAGTGAACCCGCCACCACCCGTGCACTAACAATTGTGCACTCACTTCCCGTGTCAACCAGACACCGGGAGCAACGACCGTTGAGAACAGCTTCAACGACCGGTATACTACGCGAAGTCAATACACCGGCCGTCCCTCGAATCGCCCGGCGGGCCCGACGCACCAAATGTGCTCCGCTGATGAGTCCACGCGCAGAGTAGGGACTCACCGTCGCCCCTTTACAGGGGCCGCCGCTTAATTGCGGTCGACTTCCATGTCGGAGGACGCTGCGCTCCGTGCTGCGCCCTCCGCATGAAAATGCGAGCTCGTTCGAGCTCGCGAGCGGCGTGACGTCGACGTCGACGCCGGCTCCTCGCAATCACGAGCGAAATGCCCGTGCTTGCCACACCGGTAGCATTGCGCTCCCGGGCACTCGCGGACCAGATGGTCGCCGCCACATCGGTAGCATCGGAGCGTCCGGCGCGCAGAAGAGCGCGCAGAAGAGCGCTCCGAACGGCCCGCCCACCGAGACACAGAGCCGTCTCGCTCGTCCGACGCTTGAGGACCAGGAGAGCGGTCCCTCGAGCTGCTCGCTACTTGGGCGTAGCTGACTCGCTGCCTAGATGCAGCCACCACCCCAGATGGGCGGTTTCTAGCTGCAGCAGCCCTACGCGCACCAATTCTGGCGCGCACCGCCGACAGCACGCTGTCGAACTAGGTCGCTCGAACCTAGACGCTCTAGGTCGTCCACAAAGGCGTCCACTGACTCGCCAGATCGAAGCTGACGAGTCGAGAAGCGCCTCCACGCCTCTTGGCGAGGCACGCCAAACTCGGCGACCAGCGTGGCTTTCACCACGGCCCACTGTGAGGCGTCGCCCACGAGCATGCGCCGGTAAAGCCGGCGCGCGCTCCCATCCAGCATATGGTCGACCATTTCGCAAGGGTCGACCTGCTGGACACGGCATAGCCGCTCAAAGTCGGCCAGCCACTCAGTGACGTCAAGGGTGACGTCACCACCGAGACGCGGTAGAGCCCGCCCTATCCTGTCAAGGATCGGCCCTCGGGCCTGCATTAAGATCTTGGCCAACTGGCCAACATCTACCACGGGTCCTGCGGCCCGCTGCTCGGGTCTCTGACCCTCCTGACCGAAGTCATCGGATTCGCTTCCGGAATCCCCTTCGACAAACTCACGTTTGCCCCCGCCAACGGCCTCAGCCATAAAGCCGAAATAGCTTGTAACGTAATCGGGCAAAGCCCTCTTACCTCTCGCGCAGGAAAAACCCGCGCACACGACGAGAATACGTCCACACAGCGAATATCTCTCGAACACACGGCAACGATGCTTACAATGCACGGGCCACCAACCGAATGACGCTCGACCGCTCGGAAAGCCAGCTGATACACGCCTCCGGCACTAGGCTCAAATCGCGGCCAATCAGCGCGCAGCTGCGTGCGACGTCATACCTCGTCAAGTCTCATACGACTCAAGTCAACGCCACCTAGATACAGGCCAACGCCACCTAGATACAGGCCCTTTCACGAAAGTATGACGTCATCGATTGCGGTCGCTTCACTCGTACGGGCGATATGCGTTGTTATTAGAAATTGCGCTTAGTGCGGGTGTTTGACTTGCATTCCGGCTCAATTATGTTTGAAAATCATGTAACCAACATAAGAAGCTTCAAATACAATTGCAAATAGAATAACTGAATATTTTATAAGCCCACACAGGCATAAAACAGTAAAAACACAAACATGCAACGACCAAATACGATACAATGCGGAACGTTTTCGCTTCCATTGTTTCTGATTAATCGTAAATGAATTTGTCACAACAATTATTGTTCAGAAGGACATTTACAGCGGTGCACACAATTTTTCTGCAACAAATTGTAAATTACGATGTTGAGAACAGTACAAGTAAACAAGCATAACACCGCAATCACTCAGTTTTTCTAGTGCATGAAGCCTATCATCGCGCTGGTTTCCAATAATACACAATTTATCATACTTAATATACTTCTGTACATTTAAAATCAAAGCAAAACAATATTATCAACATAAAAATAATACGCCAATCTTCGGCGACCAATTTCTCTCGAATACGAAAATTTTTCGGATGACATGGTTTCACTTCGCGCAGCCAAAATGTTTTACATGAATGACAATCCTGTTTTAGAGAAAATACATCATTAACCCGCAATATATACGATCACTGGATGATGGGAATATGAAATACCAGCGTCACATATACGAAAGATGAGACGTTCAGCAATATCTTTGAAATATCACGAAAATATTCCGCAGAACACGTAAAATGTTTCAAGTCAATAGTGCCTGATGTGAATAAAACAATATTGCCTGATGAAATCAATATAAATATATATTATATAATATATCGATTTGATAATGAGCAATCTCAAATCCTTCATACAATACTTCGTGATCTCACAGAGCGCATATGATGTGTGATACACAGCCAAAACGTCTCTAGTCAAACTGAACATATTCCCGTCTGACATCCATCAATCCAACCATCTCATGAAATGCTCTAAAAACAAAGGCCTGTTATCCATAGCTGAATCAGTCATCGAATAAACATTTCTCAACCTGGAGCCTATATACGGTGTCATTACATTACGAATAGTCCACCAACGCAATATTGTTTAAATAAAATGAGCAGTATCTTGAGATAAATCAGGATTATTTGTAGCACCCAATGATCACCCAATGATGAGCCAACAACGCGAAATCACTCCCAACATTCAGCACAAGTTTAATATGTTGTCCTTCAATACTCGACGGACGAACAGCTTTGAGCGACAAACCGTAAGATGATCAAGTTTACTAAGTTTACATTTGCTTGCTATTTATTGCCAACTTGTTCGCCATTGCTATTATATCATATTATGTGGTTCTTCTATTGGAGCGTGGGATAGTACAAGTGAGCGCTTTATACTCGATACTGCGCAGTAACACTTGTCAATACGCACGAGACAGGGAATGTCATGTGATGTTTGCAGCGTGAGACAGTGTCATTTTCCCACGGTTGAGCTCAAGAGACGAATCAGTGCCCCCTTATACAGTCAGCAAATTATTCTCACATGTCGACGTGGACACTCACACACGTACAATGTTCACGCACACACAGACATACATATTGGCGCAAAGAAACAAGCTGAATCACGTGACACCTCGACATAGATAACTGTCACATGAATATATGAAAATGTCACTGTCATATGAAATAATTAACTCACTGTCATGAAACATTTATGCAGCTCATAAATTCGATTGCCTTGTGGAATATAAATTCATGCATTAGCATTGTTTTCGCCTCTATTGGGATGCTTTTTGGTGTTTTGTTGTAGAAATGTCACCAAAACCTAAGAGGAGAAATAGAGCTTTGTGGGCATCAACAAGAAGCAGCACAAGGATATTTTAGGTTACTTTTTCCTGAAAATAAGGACACTTTTTTCTATATTAAGGTTACTTTTTCATAGCCCTAGTTATTACTGAAATTATTCATGGGGATGTGAACGCCAAAATTAAATAAACTGCAGCACGCACACAGAAACAGATACACGTATACTAAATGAGGCGCGTGGGGTATCACTATTTCACAAGACAGCACCATTCACCCACAGATCACCCGATATCCGCCACGTGATATCTACAATCCTCGTCAGCACCATGCGAACACAACACTGTGAATTCAGCACCTTGCGAACACTGGGCACAATTCCAAGCTAGCAAATACAATACAAGACAATTAAGCCCACACATACTAAAACGAATCTCACTACAATGATATATCCGTACCGCAAGTAGATTTCGAAGTCCTATAATATAAGCATTTCAAAAATTGCATCCAAATATAATCTAGCTAGACGAAAATCGATGCTCAAACATTGTACAAACATTGGCTGTTAATATGAAAATATATGGTCTTATTGGTATAACGTATTTAACTAAGAAAAAACTACATAAATACGAATGGATGTACATATTTTACTGAATATATCCACTAAACCGAAACATCTGACCGCATCAATATGTCCAGGATAATGATGTCCAGAATCATCCGTGTGAGGAACACAAAGTGGCTGCACAAATCACACTTAACACGAAATTTGACAAATTCGCACTTCACTCTAAACCGCACTGAAGTGAAACTCACTAAATACGTCAATTATCGCCAAGAATAGCACGCGATAAAACACTAAACACACGAGAGCACTAACCACGTGCGCTCGCTAACGTGCAACTGGATGGCTGACAGTTGAAACAATAGACTTGTCACTGTCACGTGGCGATGACGTCATACTTTCGTGGAAGGGCCTGTATCTAGGTGGCGTTGCTCAAGTGAACCGCTATGACGTCACACCGCACGCCACTCGACAACAACGCCACATTCTGAGTTCACATCGATTTAATAAGTCTTATTGGGGCCTTTATTTACTTGAGTGCTTATTCTGGTGTCTTATTTTCGTTGCAGTGGAAGTTGTTTGGACCAATATCATTGTTTGATGTGTTTTGTTGTGGGGATGGTATCTGTTCAGGAAAATAGCTGCAGACGTTGAGCTATTATCTAGGTGATATTTGTCTTTGTGTACGATGTTTGTCTTTGTGTGTATTTGTCTTTGTGTTTGTGGTGTAGTCGTATTGTAGGCCCCAAACATGAGTTTCTTGGGAATTTCGTTTTGAGCGTGTTCTCCACATGTGTTCATTGCATGCTCCATCTGTTTTCGTTTTTCCTCCTTTTCATTTCTCATGTTGTCAGTCCTGTATTTCTGACTATTTCTACGAGTTTTGTTTGGCAATTAAACCGAATAAAATCGTTGATCGGTGGTTTGTTTTTCTACGCGTGAGCATGTGCATATTTAGGAAAAACACTTCAAGGCCCTTTTTTCGATTGGTGACTGTACGAATCGAAGCTACCTAAACACGTTTTAATTGTATGTAGGTGTACACGTGCATTCACATAGGGGTCATTTGTAGTGACCCACAGGCTTGGTTCATCCTTAGATTTTTCTGCAATTATTTAGTTCATTGTTGACTGTCGAAGTGTCTCTTGAGTGACTGTTTTCTGCCAATGCATGGCTGATTTACAGCTCGGCTTACAATCAAAGCATCACCATTTCTTACTAAATCAAATCTTGTTCTGCCACGGGGCTAGCTGAGTGGAGTGCAATTATCCATGTCCACGATGGCTGCAGGTCCCCCTTTCACCATGGAAAGTATTATCCGCTCAGAGGCGGGGGTATCATAGCTGCCACGCTATTCGCTGTGGCCTGCTTTTCATGGACGAAATCGGAACACACGTATACACACAACCACAAACTTAACAGTCATAAATATCACATTCATACAAACCAGTAATACTTCACAGCCATAAATATCACATTCATACAAAACAGTAATACTTCACAGCCATAAATATCACATTCTGTAAAAGACGCACGAGCACAACGCAAAAACACTTTATTCAGACACAACGACCACACACAACGACAACCTACAGCCAACTCTCCCACACTCACACGACATTACACACCAGCAACGAACCATGAGTCATCATCGATCACACTTGCAAGGACAGGACATACCTGGAATTATACACCAGTCAACTGCTGCACGCGCACATACATCCCAGCAACAGTGAGCTCATGTTGCACAGCCAGATGATGCACACACCATGCATGCACCAATGCACACACACACACACACATGCACACACATACTACACTTCCCCCTGATCTTCAAGGATCATACATGCACACGCCGTAACACACATCACTGCTCATAACTGCTCAACCACGCAGGTGGCCTGCGAGTCCGGATCGATGTTCTTGGGCCGCCCTCGTTGATCTCACTCCCGATGAGTCCGTCCACGACAGCCTCCTGCTGTTCATCTGATGCTGGCGGCGACGTATCATCACGCTGAAGTCGCTGATCCGCAACATAACAAACCATCAGTTCGTCACTCGCCTGAGCTGGATTCTGCGACGGCACTGTCAGCTCCTCTTGAACAGCTAAGTTGTTGGCAACTCTGCGAACACCTGGGCGACCTCTAAATCGTAGATCCCGAACGTGTCTCGTCATGCCGTCAACATCCACAGCTTGTTCAGAGATGATTGCCGTGACAACTCCTTGTGAATACCTGCTGGCGCAGCGCGCGTCGGCGGGTTTTACCCACACCTCATCACCCACTTGGTAGCGACACCTCACCTCGTTCGCTTCCACATCGGGCTCAGGGTCAATGTTCCTCACACGTACTGTGTAGCCATGAATGATGTTAGCCGGAGCTGTGGTGGATCTAACATCATCTTTTGGTGAGATGTTATAAATGTACACAGCCTCCTGCACCGAACATTGCTTTCTCGCTGCTGTGGTTTTTATGCTGCGGTGACACCGCTCCACGATACCATTGCCAGATGGTTGATAGGCACAACGATACCTCAGACGAACGCTCCACCTGGCAGCGAACGCAGCGAACTCGCGACTGCGGAAAACCGTGCCGTTGTCTGAAAGTATTTCACGTGGAGCACCGCGTTCGAAGAAGACTGCGTCCAATTCTCGAACAACGTGATTGGTCGACTCAGCAGGCAGGTGTCGCCACAACGCAAATCTCGATGGTCCACAGTCAATGATGGTGAGATACACGTGTCCCTTGAAATGCGTCACGTCAACAGCGACTCTCTGCCACAGTTCTGGCACACTCAAATCGCCGCGTCTCCATTTGACTGGGGCCGGGTCGATCGACTGACAAATCTGACACGCAGAAACAACCTGCTGCACTTGGCGCCTTGTCACGTTCAAGCGGCGACGCTTTGAGAAATACAACGTTCGCCGGACTCCAGGGTGTCCTGCTTCCACATGAACATTCGTGATAGCATCTTCCACACATTCGTTTAGAAGAAAGGCGCGATTGCAGGCGCCACGAGCACCGGCCGCGCAAACAGCTTGGATTCTCGCATTTGCACCACGAAGCCAAGTCTGCGGCACTCTGGTCACCAGATCAGCAATATTTTCATGCGATCGCACCAAGCTCACTGTCAAATCCAAGGACAGCTCTCGTTTGAGCTGACATATTAGGTCCACGCGACGGCGAATCAACATCTCACCGTTGGCTTTTGTTCGGAGGCGAGCCTTACCACATAGTGCATCCGACACCCAACTATACACAGTAGCCGAGTCGGTCTTCAGTTCGATGCATTTGAAATCCCAGACGACAGCCATGTTCAGACCTCGCACAACTGCGTCCAGCTCCGCCAGGTTGATGTGTGCTGATTCGTCACGGCGCAGCCAGCTGGCATCTTCGATTGTCGTGCCGTTGAGAGACTGTAGCACTACACCTGTGGCCAAAGAGCTGGCATCAGTCCAAACAACTGCTTTATCACCGTCAACGGACCACTCTCCATGAGCGGGGTCATCGCTCACAGCGCGATCATGAGTCCATGCCAGCTGAGCAGCCAAGGAGTCATCCTGAATGACATCATCCCATGCTCTAGAGAGCTCATTGGCGCGCCTTTTCAGCCAGGCTGCAGCTGGACGCATCCACCCGCAAACGGGTAAGTGAGCAATGAGGCGTCCACACCAAGAGAACACAGCTCGTCTTGTGATTCTGCTCGGAACAGCTGGGATGGCAGCATCGCGTTTCCATTGTGCAACACCCTTACATGATTGCACCTTCAGCCCGAGGAGCCTAGCGCCGTCAGCAACTCTCTGAGGCGACTTACATTCGAGCCCATGACGACGGAAATGCTCTACAACTTGCTCCGCTTTGACTCTGTTCTCATCAACCAGCAGGTCGTCCACATACGGCAAAACGGCTCCTTTCATTGTGGCGTTGCGCTCCAGAACAGTTTGGACGATCAACTTCATCACTAATGGAGCGATGCTGAGACCAAAGCCGAGCCTGGTCAGGCAATACCTACAGCCATTCACTTCAACGGTCTGATAGGTCCACAGGCTCGGTTCCACGTGCACTTGCAAATAAGCGCTCTTCAGGTCCACAACTGCAACGTTGCTTCCGTGGCGCCGCCATTTCCTTGTTTGATCCGCGCACACTTCTGCGTCCGCAGTGTGTGGAGAGAGGTAGCCATTCAGCTCTCTGAAATCCAGCACGGGACGAACCCGTGTACCATCACGTTGCTCAACTGCCATCAACGGCACCAAGCCACGGGGATCGCCATGCTTGACACGATCATGTGGAATGAGCCAGCCTCGGTCTATCCACGTGTTCAATTCAGAGTTGAATTTTTCGCGGACGGGAGCACTCATTCCGTACATAGCCGTGGTGTTCTTCAGGACCACTGGCACAACATCATTTGCCCACTTCCAACCAACGGTCCATTTCGCCTTCGAGGAATTAAAGTGGACTCTGAAGTCAGCCGTCTCAATATCCGGCAGCGGTCCAGATTCACAACGATCCTGTCTCACATCGCCAATAACCTTCTGACTTCGGTGCTTTTCCCCTTCCACCAAACTGTCGGAAGCATCATTAGTCATGGCACATCCAAGTGTTCCACCTAAAGTGATATCATGATTCGAAGTCACGATAACTCCGCCCAAAGCCGAAATGCCAGACATTCCAAGGATGACATCGACGCCTAACAACGGTCTAGAAACCACCAACGCTTTCAATCGCACCTTACCGCCATCACTTGAACACACTTCAATGAAACCAGTGCCTTCACACACAAATTTGCTGCCGCTCAATGTTGTCAAACTGACACGTTCAGGCTTCCATCGCCGACATCGACTTCGACACACCAAAGTGTCAGTGCAACCTGTGTCGACAAGACACTGACACATTCGACCGTTGACGCGGAGCTTCACAATTGGCAGTGCACCTGTGCATATATTCAGTGTCTGGGAGCGGATGCCGGTGCCGACGCACCGCTCCCCAATCCGTTTCCCTGAACCGGGCACAGCCTGGCAATGTGTCCTCGTGCTCCGCAACTCCAACAATATATGGGCCTACGCTGCTCTCGCTGTCCCAAGGTCCGTGACGCTCGGACAGCAGCTGTATCATTTCTCTCATTGTCCCTGACAACAGCAGCGCCACAGCATATTCTGGCAGCTGTCTCTGTGACTTTCTGGTCGCTCAGGACCATACGAGCTCTAACGAGGACGTCTTCAACAGATAGACACTCAGCTCTGGCACCCGCGCGGATCGTTTGCCTAACGGAATCTGGCAAGCCCGCGACAAAAGCACACAACAAGGTTCGATCTGGTACACCGCCAAACAAAGCAGCCAGCCTTCGCAGATCTGCGAGGAACACATCCGGTACTTCGCCACACTTCAACTTCCGCTTCGTGAAGACTTCGTAGGCAGCGTGTTCATCCAGAGCAAACGCATCATACAATGCCCTTCTGACAGCAGCAAGGTCGCTCCGCTTCTCTTGAGGAAGCTGCGACCACACAGCGAAAGCACCGCCAGTAAGTCGCAGCGGCACAATTGACAAGACTGACACACCCCTCATTTCACACAATTTCTCGGCTCTGGTGAACCACTCCACCATATCACTGGTGCCGTTAAACTCCTCTACCAACCGGGCATCAAAATGTGCCCCATCGCACTTCACTGCAGCTGAAGAGAGCATCTCAAAAATACTTAAAGCCGAAATAGCTTGTAAAAGACGCACGAGCACAACGCAAAAACACTTTATTCAGACACAACGACCACACACAACGACAACCTACAGCCAACTCTCCCACACTCACACGACATTACACACCAGCAACGAACCATGAGTCATCATCGATCACACTTGCAAGGACAGGACATACCTGGAATTATACACCAGTCAACTGCTGCACGCGCACATACATCCCAGCAACAGTGAGCTCATGTTGCACAGCCAGATGATGCACACACCATGCATGCACCAATGCACACACACACACACACATGCACACACATACTACACATTCATACAAACCAGTAATACTTCACAGCCATAAATATCACATTCATACAAACCAGTAATACTTCACAGTCATACATATCACATTTACACAAGCCAGTAATACTTCACAGAGATAACGAGCATACATAAATAACATCACATTTACACTTGCAAAATAAACTTTCGATAAAATGTAACGCGCGTCTTTGCTTTTTTGTTTTGTTTGTTTTTTTTGTTTTTTTTTCACACACAAGCAACACAACATTATCTAAACAATAACTACGATAAAGGATACGCAGGGAACATCTCCATCACTCCTTTACGCAGACAGCATTATTTTGAGGTGGTGTGGCTAGTGGTGGTGTCGCATCTGCTGCCCATTCTTCCATTGACAGATCGTATGCACGGATCAGGTCCACGTTGCGACATACCTGACCAGTAGCGCAAAGGCCGGGGCGATACGAGAAACCTGCGGTACCAACAACAAAAAATGCGAACAATAGTCTAACACGAAATACCAGTAAAAAGCACGGATCTACTACCGTTGCGGCCAACGAACCATTGGCGATCGCAATACGAAGCGATGCATATTGACGTTGGCCAAAATGGTACATGTCGCGAGTGCATCTGAAAGTGGCGTATCTAGTGGCTGAAAGTTAAGAGTGGCCATCATGACCAATATTCCCTTACTTGTATGTAGTTCAGTGGTTATTAAATATTTGAACGCTTACAAGTAGCATTCGGAGACCTAACCTAACCTTATGGATAAAATCTGGGTGAAATCGGAGAGAAGGATTTAATTGTGCTCGACACCTACGGGTCTCCACTCAATACGCTCACTGTTCTTGCGTACCGCGGCTTCGAGATGTTCTTGTACACACCTTTATTGGATGAATGTACAACCGAGGTATGGTGGTAGCAATAATAGACGACCATCAGCACCATGGCCATGCAGAAGAAGCTGGGCTGCGCCACCACTCCAGGCCAGAACCACCAGAGACGCGGGTTTGCCCGTAGCGACCACACAACCATCATCAGTGTGTTCTCTGCTCCGCACACGATGTAGAAGAGCACGTACATCCAGCGGGTCGACTCGTGATTGACATTGAAGAACATGAATATGTACACCGCTCCGAGTACTGTGTCAAATAACAGTTCCTCGCAGCGTGTGTAGCAAACGTTTGTACTCCGCATCATCAGCCAGAGAGCCATCAATGCCCAGTGCAATAAACACCCGCCCGCCACGTACACCGGGTACATGGAAGCACACAGGCTTATGGCCAGCACACGCGCAGCTTCACACGTACACACACAAACACAAAAACACACACACACACACACACAACTCAAGCTTGACCTCTTCCAGAAAACGATATGAATTTTAGGAAAGCAAACAGATTTGAATTTTAGCAAAGCAAACAAAATTACAATTAAACATACGTGGCATTGATTTGTGCAATACTCCCAAACAACATGACATATTATTTACATATTAATCATATTCGAAAAAAGAGAACGTATCACAAAGCGTCTGTCACACCGCTTGTACAAAACGACGGATCAATGAAAAACGTTAACATTGAATAAATTTACACGTCTTCACTCGCCAAATTAAAATGCAAAAATATACACTATATTATATATTTTATCTTTATTCTCAATCAATGTTTGAACAAACACACTTGAGGTTCAGGACAATAAAACATACATTTTAAATATAAATGTTCTTTATAATGTAATGTAATGTAATAAATGTAAATTCACTCTAGAATGTAAAACATACTTGATGATAGAGATGATTCATCGTGAATACCAGATATCCCTTTTTCTAATGGCGGATTGAGCAATCGACTTGATCATCCGATCTGATCGGTTTTATTTATTGGTTTATTTTATTGATTTTATTGATTCGATTTTATTCGACTCGATTTCATCTTGTAAATATTCAATTAATTGTATTGGATGAAATATATTCGGTGAAATCGATTGTATGTTGTTAAGACACAATTTACTTCACTTAATAGAAGGTCAAATGGTTATGTTATACAGAATACAATGAATCTGGTGTTATCAATAAAACCAGCTCTACCCTACAATTTTCCTGTATACGAGGGTTATTCAAAAAGTTATGAGCCCCTCTTCATGGGGGCTATCCTTCTAGGTGCTGATTGTATATGCGTAATGTAACATTGAGCTGCATTTCGTTAAATATATGTGGTTTTAAGATGTATTAGATGACCGAATACGAATGAGGTTGAACAATGCGATGAGACAGAAAACAAACAATTAATACAATAAAAACTTCACCTGCAAATTCTCACAATTCAACAGCTCAAAGCGCTCCACGCTCGCAACAATAACCGCTCCACGCTCACGCCACAGACTCCACCACCGCACTGCCCCATTATTTCTCCTCGCACCTCTAAGTCCCGCCCATTGATCACATACATATAATCAGCTAACACACTGGTAACGCCATCTAACGACAATATACACAAACAACGTGTCTCCTCATCACTCTATACATAAACACAAATAGTCATATAAACAAAGCGTCTACACGGCAAAACCACACCTCCCCTTGATCTAAAGATCACTACGCCGTGTAGTCGCTCATCCACTCAGGAGCCCGCCTTTCTCTTCCGGACCGACGAGGAAGTCGACCACTTCCCGGCTCATGGTCAACCTGTTCACCTCCGACACCTTGATCTTCGTCTTCAGTTTCGCCGATCGACTCAACAACAACAGGACGTATATCCAAAACATGACGTGGAATGCCATCAACCGACACATTATTCCGCGAATGAACACCAGTCACGGTACCCCTGTTCCATTGTGAAGTGCACCGTCCGACCGCCGGCTTCACCCATACTTCTTCACCAATTTCCACCGAACATCTCTCTTGGTTGCTCTCTGATTCAGTCTCTATGCATGGATGCCGCCACTCATAGTTATGCACATTACGATGAGGAATAGACGTGGGCTCCACACCAGCTCTAGGTGACACATTGTACCAAAACACGGCCATTGTTGGTGGTACCTGTGCTCTCTCAGCAAGCGCTTTTATGGTGCGGTGATGGCGCTCGACGATACCATTGCCGCTTGGGCGGTATGCAGCGCGATAAAATGGCATGATTTTCCACCGTCTCATCAGCTGCTGCATTTGTTGAGACCGAAACACACTGCTATTGTCCATGGGTAATTCACATACGGGTCCTCTCTCACGAAACACTTCATCAATATTCTTGCAGACCTGTTCAGCTGTGTCATTACGAAGTTCACGCCAGACTGCGAACCTGCCAGGACCGCAATCCACCATAGACAAATATTCACGGCCACGATAGTGTGTCACATCAATTGCCAATCTTCGCCAAGGCTCACTTAGGTTCAGATGGCCTGGTGTATGAACCGCGGGTGCTGGGTCGATTGATTGGCATCGCTGACACCCTCGCACAACCCGCCGGACAACTTATCGCGATACAGTGGGATCCACCTGTCGTACCAAGAATAATGTGCGGTCAACTCCCATGTGATGCATGTTGTGCATTTCTCTCACGTCGTTCACAGATGTCATACACACATTCAAGTTATCTTCAGGACAGCGCAACGTATTTCTCGACGGCACCGCCGGCAATCCTAGCCACTGCTTTTTAACGCGAGTTAGTATATCCGCTTTATTTGCTGTCGTTGGAACACTGGTCACACTAACTCTCAATCCCAGCTCCGAATTCAAGTCACTCAGTATACCTAACCGTCGTTTCACGAGGATTTCGGCTGCACCCTTGGTCTCTTCTTTCTTTAGTCAACAGTATACCGACCCATCCAGCTACTGTAGCGGAATCTGTCCGAATCTCAATTTCCTCGAGCTTCCATTTCACTGCCAGATTCACTCCTTTCAACACAGCTTCTAATTCTGCAACATTGATGTGATGCACATCTTCCTTCTTCCTCTGCCACGATGCGTCCTCGACAATATTTCCGTCAATTTCTATCGCTGCACCAATGGCAAGCATGCTGGCGTCACACCACACAATACCGTCATTAGTTTTTCGAACATGCCATGTTCCCCCCACTGGGTCATTCGCTGTCACCCTCTCAACCATATCTTTTGGCAAACGCAACACGTTATCCCCTACAACAACATCCCACTCGACACAATGAGCATGACGCTTGAGGTAGCTGCAAGCGGGCCTCAGCCATCCGGCGACGGGGTAGTGGCCGATCAACTTGCCACAAAGTGAGAACAATTGGCGTTTCGTCATATCGTCCGGTACGGCAGGTACTACGTTCCCTCTGCGGTACACCAAATGCCCCTGCTCGCTCTTTTGCAGTTGCAACCCAAGAACAGCACTTTGCTCAATCGGAACCGGTTCTTTGGCTTTCAGCCCATACTTGGCTAGATGGTCAACTACCGCTGCACCTGACACTATCGACTCTTGCACAACGATATCGTCTATGTACGAGTCCGTTGCTTTTTCAACCAGTGACGCTTGCTGTAGAACCGTACGCACAATTCGGGTCATGGCTTTAGGCGCAGAACACAGCCCAAACTCCATTCTAGTCAGACAGTATATGTTTCCATCATATTTCACTAATTGGTGTTTCCACAATTTTTCTGCTACATGAACCTGGAGGTACGCAGCCTTCAAATCCACGATCGATACTGGTCCTTCTATACGTCTCCATTCTCTTAACTTTTCCCCGCATACATCAATAAAATCATCTCCAGTGTGACTGTGCAAAAAAGGGTTAAGCTCGCGGAAGTCCAATACTGGCCTAACTTTGTTCTTGGTAGGTTGAACGACCGCTAGCAATGGCAATACACCCACATTTTGCGTACCCGTCCAAGGCACCAAAATCTTCTCGTCAACCCACCTACGCACCTCGGCATCAAATTCTTCCCTCACAGCATCATCAAGTGTCCTCTCGTAAAAACCAATTTTCTTTGTTAGTACCGGATTCTGCAGCTTCGTTAACCATTCGACTTCCCACCTTTCACCATCAAACGACGCGCGAAAATCTGGATCCTCGATGCTCAGATTTCGCGGACCATCATTTCTACTGTTTTTCTCATGCACATTTGGTACTGGCACGCTGTCACACTTCATCTCCATTGCACAACATGACTGTTGTCCGAATCGAACAGATTTCTCACTCACAGTCACTCCACCCAAATGATTGATCAAATCCATTCCAACCACAAATATCAATGTCAACCACAATATCAATGTTGCTAACAAGCTCATCAACCACTATGGCCTTCACTTTCACATACTCATCCTGTACTCCCACTGTTATCCACGCTTCACCTCTACACTGCACTTGTCTACCATCAAACGCGAGCATCACACATTCACCGTCAATATATTTTACAAAGCTCGTTTTAACGACCACAGCTGAACAACCAGTATCAATCAATGCCTTCGCCTTCATCTCATCTATCGTTACGTCAATAATTGGCAGGCCTGACGATTGCGCCATTATTGGCTCATTGGAGTGACTGCTGGCGCACAAGCCACCCCACTCAAGTTTTCCGACTTGCATTCAAATGACTTGTGTCCGTCTTTTCCGCACCGATAACACACGATTGGTTTACGTTTGCTACAGTAGCGTGCCATGTGAGGCCCTCCACACACGAAGCATCGTCCGTTGAATCTTCGCGGAGCAGCATTATCTCGCAGCTGTTATTCCATGCTCCCACTGACCGCGTCACCGGCGGCCACCACATTCACGGCTCTATTAGCAGCCAACACACGGGCATGAGCAATCAGCTCGCTGGTCGTCATCTTTAAAACATTTGGTAAACGCTGAAGCGTGACTCTGATGTCGACAGGAAAACCATTCACAAACGCGAGTCTCGTTGCATGCTCAACACCTGCATTATCGAAACTGGCCAGTCCAGCCAACCTTCTGATCTCATTGGCATATACATCAACAGATTCGCCACTCCATCTTTTCTCACACAAATTTCTATGCGCCGTGAACGCATCATCCGTGAATGCTCCAATCAGCATTTGCTGAATCTGATCAGCATTGTCCTGGGCCTCCTTAGACAGCTCTAAATATAGCGCTAACGCATCCCCCTCAAGATACAGCGGAATGAAACTGGCTAGGTCAGATACACCTTGCAGCTTTGCTACCAACGTTGCTTTCTTTAACCACGCCACAACGTCTCCATCGCCGGCAAACGCCCTGATCATATCGTGAGATATTTTTGCCATTATGGCCGGTTAGCTTGTGGTTTTAAGATGTATTAGATGACCGAATACGAATGAGGTTGAACAATGCGATGAGACAGAAAACAAACAATTAATACAATAAAAACTTCACCTGCAAATTCTCACAATTCAACAGCTCAAAGCGCTCCACGCTCGCAACAATAACCGCTCCACGCTCACGCCACAGACTCCACCACCGCACTGCCCCATTATTTCTCCTCGCACCTCTAAGTCCGGCCCATTGATCACATACATATAATCAGCTAACACACTGGTAACGCCATCTAACGACAATATACACAAACAACGTGTCTCCTCATCACTCTATACATAAACACAAATAGTCATATAAACAAAGCGTCTACACGACAAAACCACAATATACTCATCATTTACACTGGCGACTGGCCAGTAACACGCGACTGCTTATAGAAAAACGGACCCACAAGCGCCACAAGACAACTACCGGAGACCCCGGCCATTTGGAAGCTCATATATTAATCCCAAATTTTACTGTATATTTTCCATGGTGGGCTCAATGGCGAGATCAATATATGGGAAAGAATTCAGTCTACCGAAGGCATATATATATATATCTATATATAAAAGAGATCCTCTGTGTGTCTGTGTGTTTGTGTGTCCCACCCTCCTTGGTCCATTTTCTATGAGCTGCTTATCGGACATCACTTGGCGTACCCGCTCCAAATTTATACCATCATGTTGTAAATCTTGTTGTCTACACTTAAAACTAAATTTTAAATTTTAAAAATAAAACCAAAAAAAGTTATTGCGGTGAAAAGACAAAATGAACCCTAAAAATGCGAAAATTTTGGTAAATTTTCTGGAGACTACTCCTCCTAAACCAGCAATGGTACAACTATACAAGTTATACCAATGTGTAGAAAATTGTATGTTCTACTCAACGCACTATAATTTAAACCCAAAAATAAAATATAAAACATGTAAAATGTAAAAAAAATTCAATCAACATTCAAAATATTTTTTTAACTCGACGCGTCCGATTTTCTATACTTTTTTCTCTCTTTCTCAAAAACTAATAATCTCACATCTAAATTAATAATACCATCATGCTGGGAATTTTCTTGGCTACAACACGGTGTAATTTTTTATTTTGCAAAGTGTATTAAAAAAAAGTTACGGCGGTGTGAAGTGTGAATGACAAAGTCAAAAAGGCAAAATTAGCACACAAAAACGTTAATATTTTGGTCATTATTCCGCTATCCAGTCCTGATAAACCAGCAGTAGTACAGCTATAAAACTTATACTATTGTGTAGATAATTTTGTGTTCTACAAGAAAAGTTATAATTTAGACCCATAAATTATACAAAAAACGTGTAAAATTAGCAAAATTCTCAAATACATCCAAAATTACACTTGAACACCGGGTGACTAAAATTATATTATTTTTCTACTATTTCTCAGTAAATATTTGTTATACATAAAAATAAATTATACCATCGTGCTAGAAATCTTGTTTTCTACAATACGGTATAATTTGTAATTTACCAAAAGGTATCTGAAGGAAGTTACGGCGGTGTAAAGTCAAAAGGACATATTGCCAATTTGACAGCTATTATGCGCACTTGCGATTACACAGGAATATACACCGATTAAATTTCACTGAAGCCCAATCACAATTAAGAACGCATCATATTATCTCCAAGCATGGATGGTGTGGTTTTTTTGCGTACAGTTTAATTAATGCTACACTATACTGAATAGAAAGTCTTTATTGTCCTCAATATTTACACATCAAATGTTCCGCACGACGGGCGGGTAAAATGCTACTTGGAACAAAGTGAGCTACTGAATTTTACTGTGTAATTTAATTGGTTTAATTTCAAGTTGCATACGCTTGAGTTGCATAAGGATACGGGTTGTAATATCATGCAATGCCAAGTATATGCATATGCTGTTTTAGAGGAAGCATTAATCTGGAATTATAGAGATGTTTTATTGTTTTGATAGTGTTACACCTCTGAATTACTACACACGAAGGACGGGTGTGAATTTGAGTAGTGTTGAGGGAAACACATCGTCAATAATTAAAACAAGAATTTACAAATTTGACTTTTCTATTGGTCGTTTTTCATCAATTTTGTTTGTGTTTGTTTAGTGTTTGAGTTCTGAATTATTCCGCACGACGGGCAGCTTTAAATATGAGGCGGGTTGTGGAAAAACATGTTTTCTAAATTGAAACATAAATTTTACATTTAGACTTTTATATTAGCTAAAACTTTCCTGTGGGTTTGTTTTTCTTTTTCAATTTGCACTCATTTTTTATGAATTGAATATTAATTATATTTTATGAACTGTTCCGCACGACGGGCGAATTAAATGTATCTATAAAGAGTGGGTTTAAATGATAGCGAGGTATATGATATTTTGCTAGCAGTAAATATTCTAGCGATAAAAGTAGAATAGCTCTTAAGCAAATGATTTTGGAGAATGATGTGAGCCTTTAAATATATTTTGTGATCTGATGATATATGTATTAGGAATAATACGTAGCAGAATATAGGTTGCATAATATAATATCGGCTGTAATATCAAGGGCTGTAATATCGGTGTAATCCAAAAAATAACAACTGTATGAATATGATGCATTAGTGGAAGCATTAACCGGGAATTATGAGATAATATGATAATGGTATATAATTATATCGCATTATGCAACAAATGTGAATTTAGCTGCCTTACAGTTTGGTTCCGATACTATATTGGCGGGTTGAGAGAAAAGTATTGGTGGGCCGCGTGTTTGGGACCCCTGGGGTAGATAATCTCAGTCTTATGATTACAAATTATGATCGCATCAGTATATTTTGTGATCACAAACTAATAAGTTAAATCACCTCAGACTAGGCTGAGAGCGGTCAAGATTGAATGGTTGGGTTGGGTTGGGTAGGTTTGACTCAGGTTATATTGGGTTTTAATGATAGCGGAAAATATATAATATCCGCACAACGGGCGGGTTTTAATGCTATATATATATACATAAAGAAGAAATTATCTGTCTGTCTGTGTATGTATGCTTGAATATGAGGTGACATAATTCCGCTGGTTCATGGTTCGCTGGTTCAATGATCAGGGGCTTGAAACGCAAACGAAGCGATGGCTCATTTTTATGAAATATATATGTCCCGCGGGCAGCAATAAAACGTTAAATTTCACCGTATAGAATGAGTTCATATACAAAACTAACGTATTTGACTTCAAGAACCAGAACTTATGGTGTTCGAGTTCTGAATTATTCCTCACGTCGGGCGGGTTTAAATATGAGGCGGGTTGAGTGAAAATATTTTTTCAAAATAAAATTAAAAATAATGAAATTTAGACTTTTTAATTGATTAAGGTCGTCATGAGTTTGCCTTATTTATTTTTAATTTGCAATATTTTTATGAATTGTTCCGCACAACGGGCGGGTATTAATGCGGTTTTAATGCTATATATATACATAAAGAAGAAATTATCTGTCTGTCTGTGTATGTATGCTTGAATATGAGGTGACATAATTGCGCTGGTTCAATGATCAGGGGCTTCAAACGCAAACGAAGCGATGGCTCATTTTTATTAAATAAAAATGTCCCGCGGGCAGCAATAAAACGTTCAATTTCACCGTGTAGAATGAATTCATATACAAAACTAATGGATTTGACTTCAAGAACCAGAACGGATGGTGTTCGAGTTCTGAATTATTCCTCACGTCGGGCGGGTTTAAATATGAGGCGGGCTAAGTGAAAATATTTTGTCAAAATAAAATTAAAAATAGTGAAATTTAGACTTTTTAATTTATTAAGGTTTTCATGAGTTTGCCTTATTTATTTTTAATTTGCAATATTTTTATGAATTGTTTCGCACAACGGGCGAAACAATTCATAAAAATATATAATATATATATATATATATATATATATATATATATATATATATATATATATATATATATATATATATATATATATATATATATATATAAGAGATCCTCTGTGTGTGTGTGTGTGTGTCTGTGTGTCTGTCCAACCCTCCTTGGTCCATTTTCTATCAGCTATTATTTGGCCACCACTTGGCCTATCCGCTAACAATTTATACCATTACGTTGGAAATTTTCTTGTCTACACTGTAATATAAATTTTTAATTTGAAAATTGAAACCAAAAAAGTTATAGCGGTGAAAAGACAAAATCAACCCTGAAAAATGCGAAAATTTTGGTCAATTTTCTGAAGACTACTCCTCCTAAACCAGCAATGGTACAACTATACAAGTTATACCAATGTGTAGAAAATTTTCTGTTCTGCTCAACAAATTATAATTTATACCTAAAAATTTAATAAAAAACATTTAAAATGGAAAAAATTAAATCTACATTCAAAATTTTATTTAAACTCCACGCGTCCGATTTTCTATATTTTTTTCTCTATTTCTCAAAAACTAATAATCACACATCTAAATAAATAATACCATCATGCTGGGAATTTTGTTTGCTACAACACGGTATAATTTTCAATTTTCCAAAGTGTATTAAAAAAAGTTACGGCGGTGTGAAGTGTAAATGACAAAAAAGCAAAAAGGCAAAATTAGCACAAAAAACGTGAATATTTTGGTCAATATTTCGCTATCTATTCCTCATAAACCAGTAATGGTACAGCTATAAAAATTATACTATTGTGTAGATAATTTTGTGTTCTACAAGAAAAATTTTAATTTATACCCACAAACGATACAAAAACGTGTACAATTGGCAAAATTCTCAAATACATCCAAAATTACACTTGAACCGGGCGACTAAAATTAATTTATTTTTCTACTATTTTCCAGTAACTATTTGTTATACATAAAAATAAATTATACCATCGTGCTAGAAATCTTATTTTCTATAATACGGTATAATTTGTAATTTTCCAAAGGTATCTGAATGAAGTTACGGCGGTGTAAAGTCAAAAGGACATATTGCCAATTTGACAGCTATTATGCGCACTTGCGATTACACAGGAATATACACCGATTAAATTTCACTGAAACCCAATCACAATTAAGAACGCATCATATTATCTCCAAGCATGGATGGTGTGGTTTTTTTGCGTACAGTTTAATTAATGCTACACTATACTGAATAGAAAGTCTTTATTGTCCTCAATATTTACACATCAAATGTTCCGCACGACGGGCGGGTAAAATGCTACTTGGAACAAAGTAAGCTACTGAATTTTACTGTGTAATTTAATTGGTTTAATTTCAAGTTGCATACGCTTAAGTTGCATGAGGATACGGGTTGTAATATCATGCAATGCCAAGTATATGCATATGCTGTTTTAGAGGAAGCATTAATCTGGAATTATAGAGATGTTTCATTGTTTTGATAGTGTTACACCTCTGAATTACTACACACTAAGGACGGGTGTGAATTTGAGTAGTGTTGAGGGAAAAACATCGTCAATAATTAAAACAAGAATTTACAAATTTGACTATTCTATTGGTCGTTTTTCATCAATTTTCTTTGTGTTTGTTTCGTGTTTGAGTTCTGAATTATTCTGCACGACGGGCAGCTTTAAATATGAGGCGGGTTGTGGAAAAACATGTTCTCTAAATTGAAACATAAATTTCACATTTAGACTTTTATATTGGCTAAACATTCCTATGGGTTTGTTTTTCTTTTTCAATTTTCACTAATTTTTTTATGAATTGAATATTAATTATATTTAATTAACTGTTCCGCACGACGGGCGAATTAAATGTATCTATAAAGAGTGGGTTTAAATGATAGCGAGGTATATGATATTTTGCTAGCAGTAAATATTCTAGCGATAAAAGTAGAATAGCTCTTAAGCAAATGATTTTGGAGAATGATGTGAACCTTTAAATATATTTTGCGATCTGATGATATATGTATTAGGAATAATACGTAGCAGAATATAGGTTGCATAATATATTATCGGCTGTAATATCAAGGGCTGAAATATCGGTGTAATCCAAAAAATAACAACTGTATGAATATGATGCATTAGTGGAAGCATTAACCGGGAATTATGAGATAATATGATAATGGTGTATAATTATATCGCATTATGCAACAAATGTGAATTTAGCTGCCTTACAGTTTGGTCCCGATACTATATTGGCGGGTTGAGAGAAAAGTATTGGTGGGCCGCGTGTTTGGGACCCCTGGGGTAGATAATCTCAGTCTTCTGATTACAAATTATGATCGCATCAGTATATTTTGTGATCACAAACTAATAAGTTAAATCACCTCAGACTAGGCTGAGAGCGGTCAAGATTGAATGGTTGGGTTGGGTTGGGTAGGTTTGACTCAGGTTATATTGGGTTTTAATGATAGCGGAAAATATATAAATTTTAACAATCAATATTATAGCGGTAAAAGCGAAAAAGTACTTAAGCAAATGATATTGGAGAATGATGTTAAGTAATAAATATAGTTTGGAAACATTCTGATGAAAAGATTTCATCATCTTTCATTGTTTGTTTCGTGTTTGTGTTCTGAATTATACCACACGACGGGCAGATTTATATATCAGGCGGGTTGAGGGATAATATTTGTCAAAATAAGAACAAAAATATTCACATTTAGACTTTTCTATTGGTTAAGATATTTATAGGTTACATTTTTTGGTTTTCAATTTGTATTCATTATATTTTATGGATTTGATATGAATTTTATTGTATGAATTGTTCCGCACGACGGGTGGGTTTAAAAAAGTGTTTTTAGATCATTTTTTCAAATGGTTCATTTAAAAAAAGGTTTTTTTTTTTAAAATAAAAATGTTCCGCGGGCAGCAACTATAGACAATAGAACGTTCAATTTTCCCTGTAGAATTAATCCATACACAAAACAAATGGATTTGACTTCAAATATGAATTTTATTGTATGAATTGTTCCCCACGACGGGCGGGTTTAAAAAGGGTGTTTCCATTTTTAATCATTTCATTTTGTATTTTTTTAGAAATAAAAATGATCCGCGGGCAGCAACTATAGACAATACAACGTTCAATTTACCCTGTAGAATTAATCCATACACAAAACCAATGGATTTGACTTCAAGATCCAGAACGGATCGTGTTCGAGTTCTGAATTATTCAGCACGACGGGCGGGTTTTAAAATGACTCAGGCGGACTGAGGGGAAATATTTTGTCGAAATAAAAATAATTAAACTTATAATTTTCAATTGATTAATATTTTTATGAGTGTACCCTATTTCATTTTTATTTTTCCATACTTTAGACTTTTTAATTGATTAAGGAGTTCATGAGTTTGCCTTATATATTTTTAATTTGCAATATTTTTATGAATTGTTCCGTACAACGGGCGGGTTTTAATGCGGTTTTAATGCTATATATATACATAAAGAAGAAATTATCTGTCTGTCTGTGTATGTATGCTTGAATATGAGGTGACATAATTGCGCTGGTTCATGGTTCGCTGGTTCAATGATCAGGGGCTTCAAACGCAAACGAAGCGATGGCTCATTTTTATGAAATAAAAATGTCCCGCGGGCAGTTATTCATGTTATGAATTGCTCCGCACAACGGGCGGGTTTTAATGCTAGTATATATATATATATCTAAAGAACAGACTTCATTATGGTATAAATTATATCACTGTTGATAAAAGACAAATATGTGACAGATGGTTTATGCCGCAGCGCTGTGGTGTCGCTCTGCTTTGCTACTGCGGGCTTGAAGCAGCAATCAAGTGGTGAGTGACGCTTTCCGTGCAGGACGAAAACGTCGCTGCACGTATCTAGGCCGCGTGGCTGGTGGCTTTTTCGGCGAGACTGTCGCGGTGCCACTTGTTTGACGAGGTCCTGGTTGTTCTGCAATGCCTGAACGTACGTCCTCTGGCGGGGTTTCGGCTTTTGCAGCGGATGTAATTGCTGTGGACGGTCGTCAACCCGCGACTGCTGCTTGGAAGGCCAGCTGCACTGGTTGTTGCACCGCTTGGCGTTCTTGCCGAAACAGCGGTGATACCAGCACACGGTTGAGTTGCCGCCGCTGGTGTTTGAGCGTGCTGCATCGGCCGATCGACGTTTGCGCGAGCGTGAGTGAGGCATGGTGTGAGATGGGCGCCGAGGCTCGGACAGCTGAAGCTCGCTGTGACCAGTTTGATGGTCAACGGCTCGATACAGCTGGAGCTCTTTGATGAGGCTGCCTATTAATACCACCAATTCACTCAGAAGTTTGTCGTTGGTTGCAAAGCTGGTGTCAGGCGTGTCAGGCGGTCGCGACGGCATCTTGGCAGAGGCGACGACGCTCGCTGACCATGAGCTCGCTGGCTGCTGAGCAGAAGCGGCGACAAATGGGTCGGCCTTAAGCGCTTCCGGTTGCGACGATTGTGTGGCAAGACGGGACCTTAAGGCAGCGCACAAGTCGGCAAAGGTCGCCGTGGGACACATGATAACGTCTCTCACCTGGGTTGCCAGTGAAAAAGGTATGTTGGCCACCAGGAGTTTCAGGCGGTTGCGGTCGTCCTCTACGCCGGACACATCTATGGCGAATTCCACCTGCGTTAGCCAGAGCTCCGTTTCTACGGCGGAGAATGGCGGCAGGCGGACAGATGCCATCGGCGTGCTCATTGGAGCCGTGGTTGCGGCTTTTGTGATGTAGGCTGTAGTCATGGCGGCGACGGGTACAGATGCGACGATCACGTCGGGGTCACCAATGTAGCGTTTTACAGGCGCGTATGCAATCGCCTAGCCCGAGAATCATGAACACCGCCATGTGTAATGTATATATTTACATGCACCACACCAACAAACTGCACAGAGCCGGGGGATGTGCTGCGCCGCGTAACCACTCACAGCAACGACTAGGGACGACTGCCTTCAGCCGTGTGCCCACTGTACCTGTGTGTTGTCAGCACGGCCCTCGTGACAATAACAACTGCGAGAGAGCAGGCCCGTGAGCAGGACTGATACGGTGTGTGCACACAGCGAATAACGGTACAGTGGGCACGGCGATACAGGCACTGCGAATGAAGTAGAGTGTGAGAGCAGAAGGGTGTGAGGTGCACGGACAAACATGGTGTGTGTGTGAGAGAGAGCGAGAGGAGAAATACACACGGTTACTCTCGAACGGAAACACGAATACAATGACAAATAAGAAATTGACAATAACACGTATATACAAGCCTAGCATAAAATGACGACAATGTAGCCAACGTGGCCCGCTACACTACCCCCTGTCAGAGTGTAATGAGAATGAAACTCGACGAATAGTAACGTAGCGTGCAAGCGGTGAACGTGAGCGGAGGATGGACCGCGGTGTTGCAGTGGCGACGGTCGGCTAAGGGTTCCGTGATGCCAAAGTACATTCGCTGGATTGTCGTGGCTGTTGTTCGGAGCCGTGTTGTTGTTTGATTGCCTTGTTGCTTCGCAGGAGCGGCTTAGGTCCTCGGCAAGGCGTACCGAAAAGTTGTGATGTGCGAGGCACATATTGTTCATGCCGCAGCGCTGTGGTGTCGCTCTGCTTTGCTACTGCGGGCTTGAAGCAGCAATCAAGTGATGAGTGACGCTTTCCGTGCAGGACGAAATCGTCGCTGCACGTATCTAGGCCGCGTGGCTGGTGACTTTTTCGGCGAGACTGTCGCGGTGCCACTTGTTTGACGAGGTCCTGGTTGCTCTGCAATGCCTGAACGTACGTCCTCTGGCGGGGTTTCGGCTTTTGCAGCGGCTGTAATTGCTGTGGACGGTCGTCAACCCGCGACTGCTGCTTGGAAGGCCAGCTGCACTGGTTGTTGCACCGCTTGGCGTTCTTGCCGAAACAGCGGTGATACCAGCACACGGTTGAGTTGCCGCCGCTGGTGTTTGAGCGTGCTGCATCGGCCGATCGACGTTTGCGCGAGCGTGAGTGAGGCATGGTGTGAGATGGGCGCCGAGGCTCGGACAGCTGAAGCTCGCTGTGACCAGTTTGATGGTCAACGGCTCGATACAGCTGGAGCTCTTTGATGAGGCTGCCTATTAATACCACCAATTCACTCAGAAGTTTGTCGTTGGTTGCAAAGCTGGTGTCAGGCGTGTCAGGCGGTCGCGACGGCATCTTGGCAGAGGCGACGACGCTCGCTGACCATGAGTTCGCTGGCTGCTGAGCAGAAGCGGCGACAAATGGGTCGGCCTTAAGCGCTTCCGGTTGCGACGATTGTGTGGCAAGACGGGACCTTAAGGCAGCGCACAAGTCGGCAAAGGTCGCCGTGGGACACATGATAACGTCTCTCACCTGGGTTGCCAGTGAAAAAGGTATGTTGGCCACCAGGAGTTTCAGGCGGTTGCGGTCGTCCTCTACGCCGGACACATCTATGGCGAATTCCACCTGCGTTAGCCAGAGCTCCGTTTCTACGGCGGAGAATGGCGGCAGGCGGACAGATGCCATCGGCGTGCTCATTGGAGCCGTGGTTGCGGCTTTTGTGATGTAGGCTGTAGTCATGGCGGCGACGGGTACAGATGCAACGATCACGTCGGGGTCACCAATGTAGCGTTTTACAGGCGCGTATGCAATCGCCTAGCCCGAGAATCATGAACACCGCCATGTGTAATGTATATATTTACATGCACCACACCAACAAACTGCACAGAGCCGGGGGATGTGCTGCGCCGCGTAACCACACACAGCAACGACTAGGGACGACTGCCTTCAGCCGTGTGCCCACTGTACCTGTGTGTTGTCCGCACGGCCCTCGTGACAATAACAACTGCGAGAGAGCAGGCCCGTGAGCAGGACTGATACGGTGTGTGCACACAGCGAATAACGGTACAGTGGGCACGGCGATACAGGCACTGCGAATGAAGTAGAGTGTGAGAGCAGAAGGGTGTGAGGTGCACGGACAAACATGGTGTGTGTGTGAGAGAGAGCGAGAGGAGAAATACACACGGTTACTCTCGAACGGAAACACGAATACAATGACAAATAAGAAATTGACAATAACACGTATATACAAGCCTAGCATAAAATGACGACAATGTAGCCAACGTGGCCCGCTACACTACCCCCTGTCAGAGTGTAATGAGAATGAAACTCGACGAATAGTAACGTAGCGTGCAAGCGGTGAACGTGAGCGGAGGATGGACCGCGGTGTTGCAGTGGCGACGGTCGGCTGAGGGTTCCGTGATGCCAAAGTACATTCGCTGGATTGTCGTGGCTGTTGTTCGGAGCCGTGTTGTTGTTTGATTGCCTTGTTGCTTCGCAGGAACGGCTTAGGTCCTCGGCAAGGCGTACCGAAAGGTTGTGATGTGCGAGGCACATATTGTTCATGCCGCAGCGCTGTGGTGTCGCTCTGCTTTGCTACTGCGGGCTTGAAGCAGCAATCAAGTGATGAGTGACGCTTTCCGTGCAGGACGAAATCGTCGCTGCACGTATCTAGGCCGCGTGGCTGGTGACTTTTTCGGCGAGACTGTCGCGGTGCCACTTGTTTGACGAGGTCCTGGTTGCTCTGCAATGCCTGAACGTACGTCCTCTGGCGGGGTTTCGGCTTTTGCAGCGGCTGTAATTGCTGTGGACGGTCGTCAACCCGCGACTGCTGCTTGGAAGGCCAGCTGCACTGGTTGTTGCACCGCTTGGCGTTCTTGCCGAAACAGCGGTGATACCAGCACACGGTTGAGTTGCCGCCGCTGGTGTTTGAGCGTGCTGCATCGGCCGATCGACGTTTGCGCGAGCGTGAGTGAGGCATGGTGTGAGATGGGCGCCGAGGCTCGGACAGCTGAAGCTCGCTGTGACCAGTTTGATGGTCAACGGCTCGATACAGCTGGAGCTCTTTGATGAGGCTGCCTATTAATACCACCAATTCACTCAGAAGTTTGTCGTTGGTTGCAAAGCTGGTGTCAGGCGTGTCAGGCGGTCGCGACGGCATCTTGGCAGAGGCGACGACGCTCGCTGACCATGAGTTCGCTGGCTGCTGAGCAGAAGCGGCGACAAATGGGTCGGCCTTAAGCGCTTCCGGTTGCGACGATTGTGTGGCAAGACGGGACCTTAAGGCAGCGCACAAGTCGGCAAAGGTCGCCGTGGGACACATGATAACGTCTCTCACCTGGGTTGCCAGTGAAAAAGGTATGTTGGCCACCAGGAGTTTCAAGCGGTTGCGGTCGTCCTCTACGCCGGACACATCTATGGGGAATTCCACCTGCGTTAGCCAGAGCTCCGTTTCTACGGCGGAGAATGGCGGCAGGCGGACAGATGCCATCGGCGTGCTCATTGGAGCCGTGGTTGCGGATTTTGTGATGTAGGCTGTAGTCATGGCGGCGACGGGTACAGATGCAACGATCACGTCGGGGTCACCAATGTAGCGTTTTACAGGCGCGTATGCAATCGCCTAGCCCGAGAATCATGAACACCGCCATGTGTAATGTATATATTTACATGCACCACACCAACAAACTGCACAGAGCCGGGGGATGTGCTGCGCCGCGTAACCACTCACAGCAACGACTAGGGACGACTGCCTTCAGCCGTGTGCCCACTGTACCTGTGTGTTGTCCGCACGGCCCTCGTGACAATAACAACTGCGAGAGAGCAGGCCCGTGAGCAGGACTGATACGGTGTGTGCACACAGCGAATAACGGTACAGTGGGCACGGCGATACAGGCACTGCGAATGAAGTAGAGTGTGAGAGCAGAAGGGTGTGAGGTGCACGGACAAACATGGTGTGTGTGTGAGAGAGAGCGAGAGGAGAAATACACACGGTTACTCTCGAACGGAAACACGAATACAATGACAAATAAGAAATTGGCAATAACACGTATATACAAGCCTAGCATAAAATGACGACAATGTAGCCAACGTGGCCCGCTACACTACCCCCTGTCAGAGTGTAATGAGAATGAAACTCGACGAATAGTAACGTAGCGTGCAAGCGGTGAACGTGAGCGGAGGATGGACCGCGGTGTTGCAGTGGCGACGGTCGGCTGAGGGTTCCGTGATGCCAAAGTACATTCGCTGGATTGTCGTGGCTGTTGTTCGGAGCCGTGTTGTTGTTTGATTGCCTTGTTGCTTCGCAGGAGCGGCTTAGGTCCTCGGCAAGGCGTACCGAAAGGTTGTGATGTGCGAGGCACATATTGTTCATGCCGCAGCGCTGTGGTGTCGCTCTGCTTTGCTACTGCGGGCTTGAAGCAGCAATCAAGTGATGAGTGACGCTTTCCGTGCAGGACGAAATCGTCGCTGCACGTATCTAGGCCGCGTGGCTGGTGACTTTTTCGGCGAGACTGTCGCGGTGCCACTTGTTTGACGAGGTCCTGGTTGCTCTGCAATGCCTGAACGTACGTCCTCTGGCGGGGTTTCGGCTTTTGCAGCGGCTGTAATTGCTGTGGACGGTCGTCAACCCGCGACTGCTGCTTGGAAGGCCAGCTGCACTGGCTGTTGCACCGCTTGGCGTTCTTGCCGAAACAGCGGTGATACCAGCACACGGTTGAGTTGCCGCCGCTGGTGTTTGAGCGTGCTGCATCGGCCGATCGACGTTTGCGCGAGCGTGAGTGAGGCATGGTGTGAGATGGGCGCCGAGGCTCGGACAGCTGAAGCTCGCTGTGACCAGTTTGATGGTCAACGGCTCGATACAGCTGGAGCTCTTTGATGAGGCTGCCTATTAATACCACCAATTCACTCAGAAGTTTGTCGTTGGTTGCAAAGCTGGTGTCAGGCGTGTCAGGCGGTCGCGACGGCATCTTGGCAGAGGCGACGACGCTCGCTGACCATGAGTTCGCTGGCTGCTGAGCAGAAGCGGCGACAAATGGGTCGGCCTTAAGCGCTTCCGGTTGCGACGATTGTGTGGCAAGACGGGACCTTAAGGCAGCGCACAAGTCGGCAAAGGTCGCCGTGGGACACATGATAACGTCTCTCACCTGGGTTGCCAGTGAAAAAGGTATGTTGGCCACCAGGAGTTTCAGGCGGTTGCGGTCGTCCTCTACGCCGGACACATCTATGGCGAATTCCACCTGCGTTAGCCAGAGCTCCGTTTCTACGGCGGAGAATGGCGGCAGGCGGACAGATGCCATCGGCGTGCTCATTGGAGCCGTGGTTGCGGCTTTTGTGATGTAGGCTGTAGTCATGGCGGCGACGGGTACAGATGCAACGATCACGTCGGGGTCACCAATGTAGCGTTTTACAGGCGCGTATGCAATCGCCTAGCCCGAGAATCATGAACACCGCCATGTGTAATGTATATATTTACATGCACCACACCAACAAACTGCACAGAGCCGGGGGATGTGCTGCGCCGCGTAACCACTCACAGCAACGACTAGGGACGACTGCCTTCAGCCGTGTGCCCACTGTACCTGTGTGTTGTCCGCACGGCCCTCGTGACAATAACAACTGCGAGAGAGCAGGCCCGTGAGCAGGACTGATACGGTGTGTGCACACAGCGAATAACGGTACAGTGGGCACGGCGATACAGGCACTGCGAATGAAGTAGAGTGTGAGAGCAGAAGGGTGTGAGGTGCACGGACAAACATGGTGTGTGTGTGAGAGAGAGCGAGAGGAGAAATACACACGGTTACTCTCGAACGGAAACACGAATACAATGACAAATAAGAAATTGACAATAACACGTATATACAAGCCTAGCATAAAATGACGACAATGTAGCCAACGTGGCCCGCTACACTACCCCCTGTCAGAGTGTAATGAGAATGAAACTCGACGAATAGTAACGTAGCGTGCAAGCGGTGAACGTGAGCGGAGGATGGACCGCGGTGTTGCAGTGGCGACGGTCGGCTGAGGGTTCCGTGATGCCAAAGTACATTCGCTGGATTGTCGTGGCTGTTGTTCGGAGCCGTGTTGTTGTTTGATTGCCTTGTTGCTTCGCAGGAGCGGCTTAGGTCCTCGGCAAGGCGTACCGAAAGGTTGTGATGTGCGAGGCACATATTGTTCATGCCGCAGCGCTGTGGTGTCGCTCTGCTTTGCTACTGCGGGCTTGAAGCAGCAATCAAGTGATGAGTGACGCTTTCCGTGCAGGACGAAATCGTCGCTGCACGTATCTAGGCCGCGTGGCTGGTGACTTTTTCGGCGAGACTGTCGCGGTGCCACTTGTTTGACGAGGTCCTGGTTGCTCTGCAATGCCTGAACGTACGTCCTCTGGCGGGGTTTCGGCTTTTGCAGCGGCTGTAATTGCTGTGGACGGTCGTCAACCCGCGACTGCTGCTTGGAAGGCCAGCTGCACTGGCTGTTGCACCGCTTGGCGTTCTTGCCGAAACAGCGGTGATACCAGCACACGGTTGAGTTGCCGCCGCTGGTGTTTGAGCGTGCTGCATCGGCCGATCGACGTTTGCGCGAGCGTGAGTGAGGCATGGTGTGAGATGGGCGCCGAGGCTCGGACAGCTGAAGCTCGCTGTGACCAGTTTGATGGTCAACGGCTCGATACAGCTGGAGCTCTTTGATGAGGCTGCCTATTAATACCACCAATTCACTCAGAAGTTTGTCGTTGGTTGCAAAGCTGGTGTCAGGCGTGTCAGGCGGTCGCGACGGCATCTTGGCAGAGGCGACGACGCTCGCTGACCATGAGTTCGCTGGCTGCTGAGCAGAAGCGGCGACAAATGGGTCGGCCTTAAGCGCTTCCGGTTGCGACGATTGTGTGGCAAGACGGGACCTTAAGGCAGCGCACAAGTCGGCAAAGGTCGCCGTGGGACACATGATAACGTCTCTCACCTGGGTTGCCAGTGAAAAAGGTATGTTGGCCACCAGGAGTTTCAAGCGGTTGCGGTCGTCCTCTACGCCGGACACATCTATGGGGAATTCCACCTGCGTTAGCCAGAGCTCCGTTTCTACGGCGGAGAATGGCGGCAGGCGGACAGATGCCATCGGCGTGCTCATTGGAGCCGTGGTTGCGGCTTTTGTGATGTAGGCTGTAGTCATGGCGGCGACGGGTACAGATGCAACGATCACGTCGGGGTCACCAATGTAGCGTTTTACAGGCGCGTATGCAATCGCCTAGCCCGAGAATCATGAACACCGCCATGTGTAATGTATATATTTACATGCACCACACCAACAAACTGCACAGAGCCGGGGGATGTGCTGCGCCGCGTAACCACTCACAGCAACGACTAGGGACGACTGCCTTCAGCCGTGTGCCCACTGTACCTGTGTGTTGTCCGCACGGCCCTCGTGACAATAACAACTGCGAGAGAGCAGGCCCGTGAGCAGGACTGATACGGTGTGTGCACACAGCGAATAACGGTACAGTGGGCACGGCGATACAGGCACTGCGAATGAAGTAGAGTGTGAGAGCAGAAGGGTGTGAGGTGCACGGACAAACATGGTGTGTGTGTGAGAGAGAGCGAGAGGAGAAATACACACGGTTACTCTCGAACGGAAACACGAATACAATGACAAATAAGAAATTGGCAATAACACGTATATACAAGCCTAGCATAAAATGACGACAATGTAGCCAACGTGGCCCGCTACACTACCCCCTGTCAGAGTGTAATGAGAATGAAACTCGACGAATAGTAACGTAGCGTGCAAGCGGTGAACGTGAGCGGAGGATGGACCGCGGTGTTGCAGTGGCGACGGTCGGCTGAGGGTTCCGTGATGCCAAAGTACATTCGCTGGATTGTCGTGGCTGTTGTTCGGAGCCGTGTTGTTGTTTGATTGCCTTGTTGCTTCGCAGGAGCGGCTTAGGTCCTCGGCAAGGCGTACCGAAAGGTTGTGATGTGCGAGGCACATATTGTTCATGCCGCAGCGCTGTGGTGTCGCTCTGCTTTGCTACTGCGGGCTTGAAGCAGCAATCAAGTGATGAGTGACGCTTTCCGTGCAGGACGAAATCGTCGCTGCACGTATCTAGGCCGCGTGGCTGGTGACTTTTTCGGCGAGACTGTCGCGGTGCCACTTGTTTGACGAGGTCCTGGTTGCTCTGCAATGCCTGAACGTACGTCCTCTGGCGGGGTTTCGGCTTTTGCAGCGGCTGTAATTGCTGTGGACGGTCGTCAACCCGCGACTGCTGCTTGGAAGGCCAGCTGCACTGGCTGTTGCACCGCTTGGCGTTCTTGCCGAAACAGCGGTGATACCAGCACACGGTTGAGTTGCCGCCGCTGGTGTTTGAGCGTGCTGCATCGGCCGATCGACGTTTGCGCGAGCGTGAGTGAGGCATGGTGTGAGATGGGCGCCGAGGCTCGGACAGCTGAAGCTCGCTGTGACCAGTTTGATGGTCAACGGCTCGATACAGCTGGAGCTCTTTGATGAGGCTGCCTATTAATACCACCAATTCACTCAGAAGTTTGTCGTTGGTTGCAAAGCTGGTGTCAGGCGTGTCAGGCGGTCGCGACGGCATCTTGGCAGAGGCGACGACGCTCGCTGACCATGAGTTCGCTGGCTGCTGAGCAGAAGCGGCGACAAATGGGTCGGCCTTAAGCGCTTCCGGTTGCGACGATTGTGTGGCAAGACGGGACCTTAAGGCAGCGCACAAGTCGGCAAAGGTCGCCGTGGGACACATGATAACGTCTCTCACCTGGGTTGCCAGTGAAAAAGGTATGTTGGCCACCAGGAGTTTCAGGCGGTTGCGGTCGTCCTCTACGCCGGACACATCTATGGCGAATTCCACCTGCGTTAGCCAGAGCTCCGTTTCTACGGCGGAGAATGGCGGCAGGCGGACAGATGCCATCGGCGTGCTCATTGGAGCCGTGGTTGCGGCTTTTGTGATGTAGGCTGTAGTCATGGCGGCGACGGGTACAGATGCAACGATCACGTCGGGGTCACCAATGTAGCGTTTTACAGGCGCGTATGCAATCGCCTAGCCCGAGAATCATGAACACCGCCATGTGTAATGTATATATTTACATGCACCACACCAACAAACTGCACAGAGCCGGGGGATGTGCTGCGCCGCGTAACCACTCACAGCAACGACTAGGGACGACTGCCTTCAGCCGTGTGCCCACTGTACCTGTGTGTTGTCCGCACGGCCCTCGTGACAATAACAACTGCGAGAGAGCAGGCCCGTGAGCAGGACTGATACGGTGTGTGCACACAGTGAATAACGGTACAGTGGGCACGGCGATACAGGCACTGCGAATGAAGTAGAGTGTGAGAGCAGAAGGGTGTGAGGTGCACGGACAAACATGGTGTGTGTGTGAGAGAGAGCGAGAGGAGAAATACACACGGTTACTCTCGAACGGAAACACGAATACAATGACAAATAAGAAATTGACAATAAAACGTATATACAAGCCTAGCATAAAATGACGACAATGTAGCCAACGTGGCCCGCTACACTACCCCCTGTCAGAGTGTAATGAGAATGAAACTCGACGACTAGTAACGTAGCGTGCAAGCGGTGAACGTGAGCGGAGGATGGACCGCGGTGTTGCAGTGGCGACGGTCGGCTGAGGGTTCCGTGATGCCAAAGTACATTCGCTGGATTGTCGTGGCTGTTGTTCGGAGCCGTGTTGTTGTTTGATTGCCTTGTTGCTTCGCAGGAGCGGCTTAGGTCCTCGGCAAGGCGTACCGAAAGGTTGTGATGTGCGAGGCACATATTGTTTATGCCGCAGCGCTGTGGTGTCGCTCTGCTTTGCTACTGCGGGCTTGAAGCAGCAATCAAGTGATGAGTGACGCTTTCCGTGCAGGACGAAATCGTCGCTGCACGTATCTAGGCCGCGTGGCTGGTGACTTTTTCGGCGAGACTGTCGCGGTGCCACCTGTTTGACGAGGTCCTGGTTGCTCTGCAATGTCTGAACGTACGTCCTCTGGCGGGGTTTCGGCTTTTGCAGCGGCTGTAATTGCTGTGGACGGTCGTCAACCCGCAACTGCTGCTTGGAAGGCCAGCTGCACTGGTTGTTGCACCGCTTGGCGTTCTTGCCGAAGCAGCGGTGATACCAGCACACGGTTGAGTTGCCGCTGCTGGTGTTTTAGCGTGTTGCATCGGCCGATCGACGTTTGCTCGAGCGTGAGTGAGGCATGGTGTGAGATGGGCGCCGAGACTCGGACAGCTGAAGCTCGCTGTGACCAGTTTGATGGTCAGCGGCTCGATACAGCTGGAGCTCCTTGATGAGGCTGCCTATTAATACCACCAATTCACTCAGATGATTGTCGTTGGCTGCAAAGCTGGTGTCAGATGTGTCAGGCGGTCGCGACGGCATCTTGGCAGAGGCGACGACGCTCGCTGACCATGAGCTCGCTGGCTGCTGAGCAGAAGCGGCGACAAATGGGTCGGCCTTAAGAGCTTCCGGTTGCGACGATTGTGTGGCAAGACGGGACCTTAAGGCAGCGCACAAGTCGGCAAAGGTCGCCGTGGGACACATGATAACGTCTCTCACCTGGGTTGCCAGTGAAAAAGGTATGTTGGCCACCAGGAGTTTCAGGCGGTTGCGGTCGTCCTCTACGCCGGACACATCTATGGCGAATTCCACCTGCGTTAGCCAGAGCTCCGGTTCTACGGCGGAGAATGGCGGCAGGCGGACAGATGCCATCGGCGTGCTCATTCGAGCCATAGTTGCGGCTTCTGTGATGTAAGCTGCAGACATGGCGGTGACGGGTACAGATGCGGCGATCACGTCGGGGTCACCAATGTAGCGTTTTACAGGCGCGTATGCAATCGCCTAGCCCGAGAATCATGAACACCGCCATGTGTAATGTATATATTTACATGCACCACACCAACAAACTGCAGAGAGCCAGGGGATGTGCTGCGCCGCGTATCATACTCACAGCAACGACTAGGGACGACTGCCTTCAGCCGTGTGTCCACTGTACCTGTGTGTTGTCCGCACGGCCCTCGTGACAATAACAACTGCGAGAGAGCAGGCCCGTGAGCAGGACTGATAGGGTGTGTGCACACAGAGCGAATAACGGTACAGTGGGCACGGCAATACAGGCACTGCGAATGAAGTAGAGTGTGAGAGCAGAAGGGTGTGAGGTGCACGGACAAACATGGTGTGTGTGTGAGAGAGCGAGAGGAGAAATACACACGGTTACTCTCGACCGGAAACATGATTAAAATGATAAATAATAAATTGACAATAATATGTATATACAAGCCTAGCATAAAATGACGACAATGCAGCCAATGTGGCCCGCTACAACTGATTACTAGGGTGACCTTTTGGTGCGCTATCACGAAAAGTTGCGCTAAAAAACTTTAAAGTTGCAATTAAAATTTTGCGGAAATTTCACTATACCTGTAAAAGGATAGTGAAAATAATGTAATTATGAAAACATACTTGTGAGAAAAGTTTGTAATTTTTAAATTACTACAATACGTTTTTATCATTTGCGGTTGTGCTAAGATTACATGCTTCATGACTTTCAACTGTAGCCTCATCAATTTAATAAATTTTAAACAATAGGGCAATAAAATCTAGACTGAAATAATTCCTTAACATTATACTTCAGGATTTTCACGTTTTTGTTCCTACCTAATGCATTGTGAGCGTGTTGCATTACGACTGTGTGTTTTACATGCTTGTCTAGTCTGTCGAATCTGTCGCACTGATGCCTGGTAGTGATATTTAATTCTGCAATATAATTTGACAGACTCATTCAATGTTAGTTTTCTAAAATGTTCTAAGGTCTAAATAGATTTTGCAGATAAAACATGATTATGCGATAATTATATTCAAATTATACTCAACTAATATCTTGACTTGACCAACTAACTTGACTCTTGATCTTGTTCTAAGATTGCTTGAAAACTATATAAATAAAAGTTTAATTTTATTGCACAAGTGCACCTGTCTTTATCAGAGTGGTATGTCTATATTATATTTATGGGAACGTACATACGCAGGGTGTCAAGCCCTACACACAGACACAATGTTCACACGTCTTCCATATACATGTTTATCGAGTTTATGTTGATAATACATAAGCATATGCTGCATTGTACAACTTTATAACTGAAAAATTCCCGATAGTGTGGAATAAATATTTTTAAAGTATAAGAATTGTCCTAAATCCAAATCTTTGATCTTAAAAAATGTTGCAAAAGTTGCGCTAAAAACAAAAAATTGCAAAAAGTGGCATATATATTTTGTTTAATACTTACCTCAGCCCAATAAAATATTGATTTTTGGGCTTCTCAGGATGAACAGAGTCTATAATGAAAAGTTGAATTTGCAACAAAAGGCCACCGTGATTGGGATGGCATTACATGCCTGACATACTGATTAGGATGACATTACAGGCCTGCAACGACGATTGAACAGCACCAATACTTACGAGCATTGTCAACATTACACTTAATGCTGTCAAAGAGTGGACCATAGAGATATATTTGTTAGACGATTTAGAACGATTCAGGAACAAATCAGCAGAAAAAAGAGTCATACTATATTCTACGCATTTCTTAACAACAACGTAAAATCGATGAATAACAGTTTACTTTATGACTATACTAGCATTAAAACCCGCCCGTTGTGCGGAGCAATTCATAACATGAATAACTGCCCGCGGGACATTTTTATTTCATAAAAATGAGCCATCGCTTCGTTTGCGTTTGAAGCCCCTGATCATTGAACCAGCGAACCATGAACCAGCGCAATTATGTCACCTCATATTCAAGCATACATACACAGACAGACAGATAATTTCTTCTTTATGTATATATATAGCATTAAAACCGCATTAAAACCCGCCCGTTGTACGGAACAATTCATAAAAATATTGCAAATTAAAAATAAATAAGGCAAACTCATGAACTCCTTAATCAATTAAAAAGTCTAAAGTATGGAAAAATAAAAATGAAATAGGGTACACTCATAAAAATATTAATCAATTGAAAATTATAAGTTTAATTATTTTTATTTCGACAAAATATTTCCCCTCAGTCCGCCTGAGTCATTTTTAAACCCGCCCGTCGTGCTGAATAATTCAGAACTCGAACACGATCCGTTCTGGATCTTGAAGTCAAATCCATTGGTTTTGTGTATGGATTAATTCTACAGGGTAAATTGAACGTTGTATTGTCTATAGTTGCTGCCCGCGGATCATTTTTATTTCTAAAAAAATACAAAATGAAATGATTAAAAATGGAAACACCCTTTTTAAACCCGCCCGTCGTGGGGAACAATTCATACAATAAAATTCATATTTGAAGTCAAATCCATTTGTTTTGTGTATGGATTAATTCTACAGGGAAAATTGAACGTTCTATTGTCTATAGTTGCTGCCCGCGGAACATTTTTATTTTTAAAAAAAAAACCTTTTTTTAAATGAACCATTTGAAAAAATGATCTAAAAACACTTTTTTAAACCCACCCGTCGTGCGGAACAATTCATACAATAAAATTCATATCAAATCCATAAAATATAATGAATACAAATTGAAAACCAAAAAATGTAACCTATAAATATCTTAACCAATAGAAAAGTCTAAATGTGAATATTTTTGTTCTTATTTTGACAAATATTATCCCTCAACCCGCCTGATATATAAATCTGCCCGTCGTGTGGTATAATTCAGAACACAAACACGAAACAAACAATGAAAGATGATGAAATCTTTTCATCAGAATGTTTCCAAACTATATTTATTACTTAACATCATTCCCCAATATCATTTGCTTAAGTACTATTTCACTTTTACCGCTATAATATTTATTGTTAAAATTTATATATTTTCCGCTATCATTAAAACCCAATATATCCTGAGTCAAACCTACCCAACCCAACCCAACCATTCAATCTTGACCGCTCTCAGCCTAGTCTGAGGTGATTTAACTTATTAGCGTGTGATCACAAAATATACTGATGCGATCATAATTTGTAATCAGAAGACTGAGATTATCTACCCCAGGGGTCCCAAACACGCGGCCCACCAATACTTTTCTCTCAACCCGCCAATATAGTATCGGGACCAAACTGTAAGGTAGCTAAATTCACATTTGTTGCATAATGCGATATAATTATACACCATTATCATATTATCTCATAATTCCCGGTTAATGCTTCCACTAATGCATCATATTCATACAGTTGTAATTTTTTGGATTACACCGATAATACAGCCCTTGATATTACAGCCGATATTATATTATGCAATCTATATTCTGCTACGTATTTTTCCTAATACATATATCATCAGATCGCAAAAGATATTTAAAGGTTCACATCATTCTCCAAAATCATTTTCGTAAGAGCTATTCTAATTTTATCGCTAGAATATTTACTGCTAGCAAAATATCATATACCTCGCTATCATTTAAACCCACTCTTTATAGATACATTTAATTCGCCAGTCGTGCGGAACAGTTCATAAAATATAATTAATATTCAATTCATAAAAAAATTAGTGCAAATTGAAAAAGAAAAACAAACCCACAGGAAAGTTATAGCTAATATAAAAGTCTAAATGTGAAATTTATGTTTCAATTTAGAAAACATGTTTTTCCACAACACTATCAAAACAATGCAACCTTCTGTCATCTCTATAATTTCAGGTTAATGCTTCCGCTAAAACAGCATAAGTTGGCATTACATGATATTGCAACCCATATCCTTATGCAACTTATGCTTATGCAACTTGAAATTAAACCAATTAAATTACACAGTTAAATTCAGTAGTTCACTTTGTTCCCAATAGCATTTTAACCGCCCGTCGTGCGGAACGTTATTGAGGACAATAAAGCCTTTATATTCAGTAGAGTGTAGCATTAATTAAACTGTACGCAATAATACCACACCATCCATGCTTGGAGATAATATGATGCATTCTTAATTGTGATTGGGCTTCAGTGAAATTTAATCGGTGTATATTCCTGTGTAATCGCAAGTGCGCATAATAGCTGTCAAATTGGCAATATGTCCTTTTGACTTTACACCGCCGTAAGTTCCTTCAGATACCCTTTGGAAAATTACAAATTATACCGTATTGTAGAAGACAAGATTTCTAGAACGATGGTATAATTTATTTTTATGTGTAACAAATATTTACTGAGAAATAGTAGAAAAATGAATTAATTTTAGTCACCCGGTGTTCAAGTGTAATTTTGGATGTATTTGAGAATTTTGCCAATTTTACACGTTTTTTGTATCATTTGTGGGTATAAATTATAGCTTACCTTGTAGAACACAAAATTCTCTACACAGTAGTATATTCCTGTGTAATCGCAAGTGCGTAAATTGTGATTGGACTTCAGTGAAATTTAATCAGTGTATATTCATGTGTAATCGCAAGTACGCATAATAGCTGTCAAATTGGCAACATGACATTTTGACTTTACACCGCCGTAACTTCCTTCAGATACACTTTGGAAAATTAAGAATTATGCCGTACTGTAGAAAACAAAATTTCTAGCACGATGGTATAATTAATTTTAATGTATGACAAACAGTTCCTGAGAAATGGGTATAAAAATGAATAAATTGTAGTCACCCGGTGTTCAAGTGTAATTTTGGATGTATTTGAGAATTTTGCCAATTTTACACGTTTTTTGTATCATTTGTGGGTATAAATTACGCCTTTTCTTGTAGAACACAAAATTCTCTACACAGTAGTATATTCCTGTGTAATCGCAATTGCGCAAAATAGCTGTCAAATTGGCAATATGTCCTTTTAACTTTACACCGCCGTAACTTCCTTCAGATATACTTTGGAAAATGAAGAATTATACCGTATTGTAGAAAACAAAATTTCTAGCACGATGGTATAATTAATTTTGATGTGTGACAAATAGTTACTGAGAAATAGTAGAAAAATGAATAAATTTTAGTCACCCGGTGTTCAAGTGTAATTTTGGATGTATTTGAGAATTTTGCCAATTTTACACGTTTTTTGTATCATTTGTGGGTATAAATTAGAATATTTCTTGTAGAACACAAAATTCTCTACACAATAGTTAAGTTTTTATAGCTGTACCATTGCTGGTTTATGAGGAATAGATAGCGGAATATTTACCAAAATATTCACGGTTTCCAGTGCTAATTTTGCCTTTTTGACTTTGTCATTTTGACTTCACACCGCCGTAACTTTTTTTTAATACACTCTGGAAAATTAAAAATTATACCGTGCTGTAGCGAAAAAAATTCCCAGCATGATGGTAATATTTATTTAGATGTGTCATAGTTAGTTGCTGAGAAATAGAGAAAAAAGTACAGAAAATCGGACGCGTCGAGCATAAGTATAATTTTGAATGTAGACTGAAATTTTGTCATTTTTACATATTTTATATTTAATTTTTGGATATGAATTATAGCCTATCGTGTAGAACAGAATATTCTCTACACAGTGGTATAATCTGTTTGGCTGTACCATTTCTGGTTTATGAGGAGTAGATGTAGGAATATTGACCAAAATTTTCGCATTTTTCAGGGTTCATTTTGTCTTTTCACCGCGGTAACTTTTTTCGGTTATATTTTTGAAATTTTAAATTTATCCTATCGTGTAGACAAGAAAATTTCCAACGTAATGGTATACATTGTTGGCGGGTACACCAAGTGGTTACCGAGAAGCAGCTTGCTGAAAATGTGACCAAGGAGGGTGGGACAGACAAACAGACAAACAGACAGACAGACAGACAGAGGATCTCTTTTATATATATACTAGCATTAAAACCCGCCCGTTGTGCGGAGCAATTCATAACATGAATAACTGCCCGCGGGACATTTTTATTTCATAAAAATGAGCCATCGCTTCGTTTGCGTTTGAAGCCCCTGATCATTGAACCAGCGAACCATGAACCAGCGCGATTATGTCACCTCATATTCAAGCATACATACATAGACAGACAGATAATTTCTTCTTTATGTATATATATAGCATTAAAACCGCATTAAAACCCGCCCGTTGTGCGGAACAATTCATAAAAATATTGCAAACTAAAAATAAATAAGGCAAACTCATGAAGACCTTAATCAATTAAAAAGTCTAAATTTCATTATTTTTAATTTTATTTTGACAAAATATTTTCACTCAACCCGCCTCATATTTAAACCCGCCCGACGTGAGGAATAATTCAGAACTCGAACACCATCCGTTCTGGTTCTTGAAGTCAAATCCATTAGTTCTGTATATGAATTCATTCTATACGGTGAAATTGAACGTTTTATTGCTACTCGCGGGACATTTTTATTGCATAAAAATGAGCCATCGCTTCGTTTGCGTTTGAAGCCCCTGATCATTGAACCAGCGAACCATGAACCAGCGCAATTATGTCACCTCATATTCAAGCATACATACACAGACAGACAGATAATTTCTTCTTTATGTATATATAGCATTAAAACCCGCCCGTTGTGCGGAGCAATTCATAACATGAATAACTGCCCGCGGGACATTTTTATTTCATAAAAATGAGCCATCGCTTCGTTTGCGTTTGAAGCCCCTGATCATTGAACCAGCGAACCATGAACCAGCGCAATTATGTCACCTCATATTCAAGCATACATACATAGACAGACAGATAATTTCTTCTTTATGTATATATATAGCATTAAAACCGCATTAAAACCCGCCCGTTGTGCGGAACAATTCATAAAAATATTGCAAACTAAAAATAAATAAGGCAAACTCATGAAGACCTTAATCAATTAAAAAGTCTAAATTTCATTATTTTTAATTTTATTTTGACAAAATATTTTCACTCAACCCGCCTCATATTTAAACCCGCCCGACGTGAGGAATAATTCAGAACTCGAACACCATCCGTTCTGGTTCTTGAAGTCAAATCCATTAGTTTTGTATATGAATTCATTCTATACGGTGAAATTGAACGTTTTATTGCTACTCGCGGGACATTTTTATTGCATAAAAATGAGCCATCGCTTCGTTTGCGTTTGAAGCCCCTGATCATTGAACCAGCGAACCATGAACCAGCGCAATTATGTCACCTCATATTCAAGCATACATACACAGACAGACAGATAATTTCTTCTTTATGTATATATATAGCATTAAAACCCGCCCGTTGTGCGGAGCAATTCATAACATGAAATTCATATTCAATTCGTAAAAAAATATGGAAAAATAAAAATGAAATAGGGTACACTCATAAAAATATTAATCAATTGAAAATTATAAGTTTAATTATTTTTATTTCGACACAATATTTCCCCTCAGTCCGCCTGAGTCATTTTTAAACCCGCCCGTCGTGCTGAATAATTCAGAACTCGAACACGATCCGTTCTGCATCTTGAAGTCAAATCCATTGGTTTTGTGTATGGATTAATTCTACAGGGTAAATTGAACGTTCTATTGTCTATAGTTGCTGCCCGCGGAACATTTATATTTTAAAAAAAAAACTTTTTTTAAATGAACCATTTGAAAAAATGATCTAAAAACACTTTTTTAAACCCACCCGTCGTGCGGAACAATTCATACAATAAAATTCATATCAAATCCATAAAATATAATGAATACAAATTGAAAAGCAAAAAATGTAACCTATAAATATCTTAACCAATAGAAAAGTCTAAATGTGAATATTTTTGTTCTTATTTTGACAAATATTATCCCTCAACCCGCCTGATATATAAATCTGCCCGTCGTGTGGTATAATTCAGAACACAAACACGAAACAAACAATGAAAGATGATGAAATCTTTTCATCAGACTGTTTCCAAACTATATTTATTACTTAACATCATTCCCCAATATCATTTGCTTAAGTACTATTTCACTTTTACCGCTATAATATTTATTGTTAAAATTTATATATTTTCCGCTATCATTAAAACCCAATATAACCTGAGTCAAACCTACCCAACCCAACCCAACCATTCAATCTTGACCGCTCTCAGCCTAGTCTGAGGTGATTTAACTTATTAGTTTGTGATCACAAAATATACTGATGCGATCATAATTTGTAATCAGAAGACTGAGATTATCTACCCCAGGGGTCCCAAACACGCGGCCCACCAATACTTTTCTCTCAACCCGCCAATATAGTATCGGGACCAAACTGTAAGGTAGCTAAATTCACATTTGTTGCATAATGCGATATAATTATACACCATTATCATATTATCTCATAATTCCCGGTTAATGCTTCCACTAATGCATCATATTCATACAGTTGTTATTTTTTGGATTACATCGATAATGCAGCCCTTGATATTACAGCCGATATTATATTATGCAATCTATATTCTGCTACGTATTATTCCTAATACATATATCATCAGATCGCAAAATATATTTTAAGGTTCACATCATTCTCCAAAATCATTTGCTTAAGAGCTATTCTACTTTTATCGCTAGAATATTTACTGCTAGCAAAATATCATATACCTCGCTATCATTTAAACCCACTCTTTATAGATACATTTAATTCGCCCGTCGTGCGGAACAGTTCATAAAATATAATTAATATTCAATTCATAAAAAAATTAGTGCAAATTGAAAAAGAAAAACAACCCCACAGGAAAGTTATAGCTAATCTAAAAGTCTAAATGTGAAATTTATGTTTCAATTTAGAAAACATGTTTTTCCACAACACTATCAAAACAATGCAACCTTCTGTCATCTCTATAATTCCAGGTTAATGCTTCCGCTAAAACAGCATAAGTTGGCATTACATGATATTGCAACCCATATCCTTATGCAACTTATGCTTATGCAACTTGAAATTAAACCAATTAAATTACACAGTTAAATTCAGTAGTTTACTTTGTTCCCAATAGCATTTTACCCGCCCGTCGTGCGGAACGTTATTGAGGACAATAAAGCCTTTATATTCAGTAGAGTGTAGCATTAATTAAACTGTACGCAATAAAACCACACCATCCATGCTTGGAGATAATATGATGCATTCTTAATTGTGATTGGGCTTCAGTGAAATTTAATCGGTGTATATTCCTGTGTAATCGCAATTGCGCATAATAGCTGTCAAATTGGCAATATGTCCTTTTGACTTTACACCGCCGTAACTTCCTTCAGATACCCTTTGGAAAATTACAAATTATACCGTATTGTAGAAGAAAAGATTTCTAGAACGATGGTATAATTTATTTTTATGTGTAACAAATAGTTACTGAGAAATAGTAGAAAAATGAATTAATTTTAGTCGCACGGCGTTCAAGTGTAATTTTGGATGTATTTGAGAATTTTTCCAATTTTACACGTTTTTTGTATCATTTGTGGGTATAAATTATAGCGTTTCTTGTAGAACACAAACTTTTCTACACAATAGTATAATTTTTGTAACTGTAACTCTGCTGGTTTAAGAGGAATAGATAGCGGAATATTGACCAAAATATTCGCGTTTTTCAGTGCCTTTTTGACTTTGTCATTTTGACTTCACACCGCCGTAACTTGTTCTTAATACGCTCTGGAAAATTAATATTTATACCGTGCTGTAGAAAACAAAATTCCCAGCATGATGGTAATATTTATTTAGATGTGTGATGTTTAGTTGCTGAGAAATAGAGAAAAAAGTACAAAAAATCGGACGCGTCGAGCTTAAATATAATTTTGAATGTAGACTGAAATTTTGTCATTTTTACATATTTTATATTTAATTTTTGGATATTAATTATAGCCTATCGCGTAGAACAGAATATTCTCTACACAGTGGTATAATCTGTTTGGCTGTACCATTTCTGGTTTATGAGGAGTAGATGTAGGAATATTGACCAAAATTTTCGCATTTTTCAGGGTTCATTTTGTCTTTTCACCGCGATAACTTTTTTTGGTTTAATTTTTGAAATTTTAAATTTATCCTATCGTGTAGACAAGAAAATTTCCAGCGTAATGGTATAAATTGTTGGCGGGTACATTAAGTGGTTACCGAGTAGCAGCTTGCTGAAAATGTGACCAAGAAGGGTGGGACAGACAAACACACAGACAGACAGACACACAGAGGATCTCTTTTATATATATAGATATAGACTAGCATTAAAACCCGCCCGTTGTGCGGAGGAATTCATAAAATGGAATTAATATTCATAATAATTCATATTCATAAAAATATTCCAAATTAAAAAAGAAAATGAAAACTCATCAGTGTCTTACTCAATAGAAAAGTCCAATTGTGAATATTTTTATTTTTATTTTGACATATTATTTTCCCTCAACCCGCCTCATATATAAACCAACCCATTGTGCGGAATAACTCAGAACACAAACACGTAACAAACAATGAAAATCCTAGCATGTAAACCCGCCCGTCGTGCGAAACAGTTCATACTATTAAATTTGTATTCAATTCATGAGAGAAAAGGAATATGAATTAAAAAAGAGTTGAGTAAACCCATACAAAAGTCTAAATTTCTATATTTTCATATTTATTTTCACAAAATAGTTTGCCTAAACCGCCTCATATTTATACATGCCCGTCGTGCTGAATAATTCAGAACTCAGACACGAAACAATGAAAAATGACTACACTTTTTCATCATAATGTTTCCAAAATATTTTAATAACTTAATATCACCGTCTAGCATTGAAACCCGCCAGTTGTGCGGAGCAATTCATAAGATGAAATTCATATTTAATTCATAAACATATTGCAAATTAAAAAAGAAAACAGATATACTCATTAAAATCTTACTCAATTGAAAAGTCTAAATTCAATTATATTTTTTGACAACATATTTTCCTTCGGCCCGTCTCATATTTAAACCCGCCCGTCGTGCTGAACAATTTATAAAATAAAATGCATATTCAATCCATAAAATAAAATGCATATTCAATCCATAAAATAAACTGAATACAAATTAAAAAGCAAAACATTTAACATTTTCCCTCGAACACTCATATTTAAACCTGCCCGTCGTGCGGAACAATTAAGCCCCAACACCAATGGTTCTTTATATATAAACCAACTAATGACAACTAACTAACTAATATTCAAATGGTTCTTTATTATATAATAATGGTTTTTTATTTAATGGTTCTATATGGTACAATAATTCAGTAGTTTACTTTGTTCCCAGTAGAATTTTACCCGCCCGTCGTGCGGAACAATTAAGCCCCTGATCTATACCATTGAACCCGCGCAATTATGTCACCTCATATTCAAGCATACACACACAGACAGACAGATAATTTCTTCTTTATGTATATATATATACCATTGAACCTGCGCAATTATGTCACCTCATATTCAAGCATACATACACAGACAGACAGATAATTTCTTCTTTATGTATATATATGGCATTAATACCCGCCCGTTGTGCGGAACAATTCATAAAAATATTGCAAATTAAAAATAAATATGGCAAACTCATGAAAACCTTAATCAATTAAAAGGTCTGAATTTCATTGTTTTTAATTTTATTTTGACAAAATATTTTCACTCAACCCGCCTCATATTTAAACCCGCCCGACGTGAGGAATAATTCAGAACTCGAACACCATCCGTTCTGGTTCTTGAAGTCAAATCCATTAGTTTTGTATATGAATTCATTCTACACGGTGAAATTAAACGTTTTATTGCTGCCCGCGGGACATTTTTATTTTATAAAAATGATCCATCCCTTCGTTTGCGTTTGAAGCCCCTGGTCTATACCATTGAATCCGCGCAATTATGTCACCTCATATTCAAGCATACATACACAGACAGACAGATAATTTCTTCTTTATGTATAGATATACCATTGAACCTGCGCAATTATGTCACCTCATATTCAAGCATACATACACAGACAGACAGATAATTTCTTCTTTATGTATACATATAGCATTAAAACCCGCCCGTTGTGCGGAGCAATTCATAACATGAAATTCATATTCAATTCATAAAAAAATATGGAAAAATAAAAATGAATTAGGGTACACTCATAAAAATATTAATCAATTGAAAATTATAAGTTTAATTATTTTTATTTCGACAAAATATTTCCCCTCAGTCCGCCTGAGTCATTTTTAAACCCGCCCGTCGTGCTGAATAATTCAGAACTCGAACACGATCCGTTCTGAATCTTGAAGTCAAATCCATTGGTTTTGTGTATGGATTAATTCCACAGGGTAAATTGAACGTTCTATTGTCTATAGTTGCTGCCCGCGGAACATTTTTATTTGTAAAAAAATACTTTTTTTCAAATGAACCATTTGAAAAAAATGAACTAAAAAATGGAAACACCTTTTTTAAACCCGCCCGTCGTGCGGAATAATTCATACAATAAAATTCATATTTGAAGTCAAATCCATTGGTTTTGTGTATGGATTAATTCTACAGGGGAAATTGAACGTTCTATTGTCTATAGTTGCTGCCCGCGGAACATTATTTTTTTTGGAAAAAAAACCTTTTTTTAAATGAACCATTTGAAAAAATGATCTAAAAACACTTTTTTAAACCCACCCGTCGTGCGGAACAATTCATACAATAAAATTCATATCAAATCCATAAAATATAATGAATACAAATTGAAAAGCAAAAAATGTAACCTATAAATATCTTAACCAATAGAAAAGTCTAAATGTGAATATTTTTGTTCTTATTTTGACAAATATTATCCCTCAACCCGCCTGATATATAAATCTGCCCGTCGTGTGGTATAATTCAGAACACAAACACGAAACAAACAATGAAAGATGATGAAATCTTTTCATCAGACTGTTTCCAAACTATATTTATTACTTAACATCATTCCCCAATATCATTTGCTTAAGTACTATTTCACTTTTACCGCTATAATATTTATTGTTAAAATTTATATATTTTCCGCTATCATTAAAACCCAATATAACCTGAGTCAAACCTACCCAACCCAACCCAACCATTCAATCTTGACCGCACCCAGCCTAGTCTGAGGTGATTTAACTTATTAGTTTGTGATCACAAAATATACTGATTCGATCATAATTTGTAATCAGAAGACTGAGATTACCTACCCCAGGGGTCCCAAACACGCGGCCCACCAATACTTTTCTCTCAACCCGCCAATATAGTATCGGAACCAAATTGTTACAAACAGCTAAATTCACATTTGTTGCATAATGCGATATATTTATACACCATTTAAGTCACATTTACATTAGTGAGTCTGGATCTTGATGTCAAGCCCGTGAGTTTTGTATATGGATTCATTCCACATGGTAAAATTGAATGTTTGTATCCACCCGTCGTGCGGAACAATTAATAAAACAAAAGTAATACATATTTAAATGCAAACAGCCAGTCTAATAGAAAACTCTAAATTGAAAAATCTATACCAATAGAAAATTCCTGTTCTGAATTTGCATATTCTTATTCTAATAATTGACGGCATATTATTCAGTCAACCCGCCTCATACTTAAGCCCGCCTGTCGTCAGGGATAATTTCGAAATGTAAACACAAAATAACAATAAATTTTTTAGTATATATATGAACTTTTTTCCATAATATTATCTCATAATTCCCGGTTAATGCTTCCACTAATGCATCATATTCATACAGTTGTTATTTTTTTGGATTACACCCATATTACAGCCCTTTAATATTACAGCCGATATTATATTATGCAATCTATATTCTGCTACGTATTATTCCTAATACATATATCATCAGATCGCAAAATTATTTGAAGGTTCACATCATTCTCCACCATCATTTGCTCAAGAGCTATTCTACTTTTAACGCTGGAATATTTACTGCTAGCAAAATATCATATACCTCGCTATCATTTAAACCCACTCTTTATAGATACATTCAAGCCCGCCCGTCGTGCGGAAAAGTTCATAAAATATAATTAATATTCAATTCATAGAAAATTAGTGCAAATTGAAAAAGAAAAACAAACCCATAGAAAAGATTTAGCCAATATAAAAGTCCAAATGTGAAATTTATGTTTCAATTTAGAAAACATGTTTTTCCACAACCCGCCTAATATTTAAAGCTGCCCGTCGAGCGGAATAATTCAGAACTCAAACACGAAACAAACACAAAGAAAATTGATAAAAAACGACCAATAGAAAAAGTTAAATTTGTAAATTCTTGTTTTAATTATTGACGATGTTTTTTCCCTCAACAGTGCTCAAGTTCACACCCATCCTTCGTGTGTAGTAATTCAGAAGTGTAACACTATCAAAACAATGTAACTTTCTTTCATCGTTATAATTCCAGATTAATGCTTCCGCTAAAACAGCAGATGCATATAGCTGGCATTGCATGATGTTACAACCCGTATCCTTATGCAACTTGAAATTGAACCAATTAAATTACACAGTAAAATTCAGTAGTTTACTTTGTTCCCAGTAGCATTTTACCCGCCCGTCGTCTGGAACGATTCATGTGTAAATATTACGGACAATAAAGCCTTTATATTCAGTATAGTGTAGCATTAATTAAACTGTACGCAATAAAACCACACCATCCATGCTTGGAGCTAATATGATACATTCTTAATTGTGATTGGGCTTCAGTGAAATTTTATCGGTGTATATTCCTGTGAAATCGTAAGTGCGCATAATAGCTGTCAAATTGGCAATATGTCCCTTTGACTTTACACCGCCGTAACTTCCTTCAGATACACTTTGGAACATTAAAAATTATACTGCATTGTAGAAAACAAAATTTCCAGCACGATGGTATAATTTATTTTTATGTGTAACAAATAGTTACTGGAAAATAGTAGAAAAATGAATATATTTTAGTCGCCCGGTGTTCAAGTGTAATTTTGGATGTATTTGAGAATTTTGCCAATTTTACACGTTTTTTGTATCATTTGTGGGTTTAAACTATAGCTTATCTTGTAGAACACAAAAATATCTACACAGTAGTATATTCCTGTGTAATCGCAAGTGCGTAAATTGTGATTGGACTTCAGTGAAATTAATCGGTGTATATTCCTGAGTAATGGCAAGTGCGTATAATAGCTGTCAAATTGGTAATATGTGCTTTTGACTTTACACCGCCGTAACTTCCTTCAGATACACTTTGGAAAATTAAAAATTATACCGTATTGTAGAAAACAAGATTTCTAGCACGATGGTATAATTTATTTTTATGTGTAACAAATAGTTACTGAGAAATAGTAGAAAAATCAATTAATTTTACTCGCCCGGTGTTCAAGTGTTATTTAGGATGTATTTGAGAATTTTGCCAATTTTACACGTTTTTTGTTTCATTTGTGGATATAAATTATAACTTATCTTGTAGAACATAAGATTATCTACACAGTAGTATATTCCTGTGTAATCGCAAGTGCGCATAATAGCTGTCAAATTGGCAATATGTCCTTTTGAATTTACACCGCTGTAACTTCCTTCAGATATATTTTGGAAAATTAAAAATTATACCGTATTGTAGAAAACAATATTTCTAGCACGATGGTATAATTTATTCTTATGTTTAACTAATAGTTACTGAGAAATAATAGAAAAATGAATTAATTTTAGTCACCCGGTGTTCAAGTGTAATTTTGGATGTATTTGAGAATTTTGCCAATTTTACACGTTTTTTGTATCATTTGTGGGTATAAATTATAATTTTTCTTGTAGAACACAAAATTATCTACACAATAGTATAATTTTTATAGCTGTACCATTGCTGGTTTATGAGGAATAGATAGCGGAATATTGACCAAAATATTCACGTTTCTTGTGCTAATTGTGCCTTTTTGCCTTTTTGTCATTTACACTTCACACCGCCGTAACTTTTTTTTAATACACTTTGGAAAATTAAAAAATATACCGTGTTTTAGCAAACCAAATTCTCAGCATGATGGTATTATTTATTTAGATGTGTGATTATTAGTTTTTGAGAAATAGAGAAAATAGTATAGAAAATCGGACGCGGGAAGTTTAAATAAAATTTTGAATGTAGATTGATTGTTTTCCATTTATCATGTTTTATATTTAATTTTTGGGTATAAATTATAATTCGTTGAGTAGAAGAGAAAATGTTCTACACAGTGGTATAATTTTTATAGTTGTACTATTGCTGGTTTAGGAGGAGTAGTCTTCAGAAAATTGACCAAAATTTTCGCATTTTTCAGGGTTCATTTTGTTTTTTCACCGCTGTAACTTTTTTTATTTTATTTTTGAAATTTAAAATTTAATCTAAAGTGTAGACAAGAAAATTTCCAACGTGATGGTATAAATTGTTAGCAGGTAGGTCAAGTGTTGGCCGAATAATAGCTGATAGAAAATGGACCAAGGAGGGTCGAACAGACACACAGACACACACACACACAGACACACAGAGGATCTCTTTTATATATATAGATATGGCATTAATACCCGCCCGTTGTGCGGAGCAATTCATACAATCAAGCAAATCATGAACCATTTGAAAAAAATGAACTAAAAACACTTTTTTTTAAACCCACCCGTCGTGCGGAACAATTCATACAATAAAATTCATATCAAATCCATAAAATATAATGAATACAAATTGAAAAGCAAAAAATGTAAGCTATAAATATCTTGACCAATAGAAAAGTCTAAATGCCCGCGGGACATTTTTATTTCATAAAAATGAGCCATTGCTTCGTTTGCGTTTGAAGCCTCTGGTCATTGAACCAGCGAACCATGAACCAGCGCAATTATGTCACCTCATATTCAAGCATACATACACAGACAGACAGATAATTTCTTCTTTATGTATATATATAGCATTAAAACCGCATTAAAACCCGCCCGTTGTGCGGAACAATTCATAAAAATATTGCAAATTAAAAATAGATAAGGCAAACTCATGAAGACCTTAATTAATTAAAAAGTCTAAATTTCATTATTTTTAATTTTATTTTGACAAAATATTTTCACTCAGCCCGTCTCATATTTAAACCCGCCCGACGTGAGGAATAATTCAGAACTCGAACACCATCCGTTCTGGTTCTTGAAGTCAAATCCATTAGTTTTGTATATGAATTCATTCTATACGGTGAAATTGAACGTTTTATTGCTGCCCGCGGGACATTTTTATTTCATAAAAATGAGCCATCGCTTCGTTTGCGTTTCAAGCCCCTGATCATTGAACCAGCGAACCATGAACCAGCGCAATTATGTCACCTCATATTCAAGCATACATACACATACAGACAGATAATTTCTTCTTTATGTATATATATAGCATTAAAACCCGCCCGTTGTGCGGAGCAATTCATACAATAAAATTCATATCAAATCCATAAAATATAATGAATACAAATTGAAAACCAAAAAATGTAACCTATAAATATCTTAACCAATAGAAAAGTCTAAATGTGAATATTTTTGTTCTTATTTTGACAAATATTATCCCTCAACCCGCCTGATATATAAATCTGCCCGTCGTGTGGTATAATTCAGAACACAAACACGAAACAAACAATGAAAGATGATGAAATCTTTTCATCAGAATGTTTCCAAACTATATTTATTACTTAACATCATTCCCCAATATCATTTGCTTAAGTACTATTTCACTTTTACCACTATAATATTTATTGTTAAAATTTATATATTTTCCGCTATCATTAAAACCCAATATAACCTGAGTCAAACCTACCCAACCCAACCCAACCATCCAATCTTGACCGCTCTCAGCCTAGTCTGAGGTGATTTAACTTATTAGTTTGTGATCACAAAATATACTGATGCGATCATAATTTGTAATCAGAAGACTGAGATTATCTACCCCAGGGGTCCCAAACACGCGGCCCACCAATACTTATCCCGCCAATATAGTACCCAATACTCAACCCGCCAATATAGTATCGGAACCAAACTGTAAGGCAGCTAAATTCACATTTTTTGCATAATGCGATATAATTATACACCATTATCATATTATCTCATGATTCCCGGTTAATGCTTCCACTAATGCATCATATTCCTACAGTTGTTATTTTTTGGATTACACCGATATTACAGCCCTTGATACTACAGCCGATATTATATTGTGCAATCTATATTCTGCTACGTATTATTCTTAATACATATATCATCAGATCGCAAAATATATTTAAAGGTTCACATCATTCTCCAAAATCATTTGCTTAAGAGCTATTCTACTTTTATCGCTAGAATATTTACTGCTAGCAAAATATCATATACCTCGCTATCATTTAAACCCACTCTTTATAGATACATTCAAGCCCGCCCGTCGTGCGAAACAGTTCATAAAATATAATTAATATTCAATTCATAAAAAATTAGTGAAAATTGAAAAAGAAAAACAAACCCATAGGAAAGTTTTAGCCAATATAAAAGTCGAAATGTGAAATTTATGTTTCAATTTAGAAAACATGTTTTTCCACAACCCACCTCTTATTTAAAGCTGCCCGTCGTGCGGAATAATTCAGAACTCAAACACGAAACAAACACAAAGAAAATGGATGAAAAACGACCAACAGAAAAAGTCAAATTTGTAAATTCTTGTTTTAATTATTGACGATGTTTTTCCCTCAACACTGCTCAAATTCACACCCGTCCTTCGTGTGTAGTAATTCAGAAGTGTAACACTATCAAAACAATGAAACTTTCTGTCATCTCTATAATTCCAGATTTATGCGTCCGCTAAAACAGCATATTCATATAGTTTGCATTGCATTATATTACAACCCATATCCTTATGCAGCTTAAGCTTATGCAGCTTGAAATTAAACCAATTAAATTATACAGTAGAATTCAGTAGTTTACTTTGTTCCCAGTAGCATTTTACCCGCCAGTCGTGCGGAACGTTATTGAGGACAATAAAGCCTTTATATTCAGTATAGTGTAGCATTAATTAAACTGTACCCAATAAAACCACACCATCCATGCTTGGAGCTTATATGATGCATTCTTAATTGTGATTGGGCTTCAGTGAAATTTAATCGGTGTATATTCCTGTGTAATCGCAAGTGCGCATAATAGCTGTCAAATTGGTAATATGTGCTTTTGAATTTACACCGCCGTAACTTCCTTCAGATACCCTTTGGAAAATTAAAAATTATACCGTATTGTGGAAAACAAAATTTCTAGCACGATGGTATAATTAATTTTAATGTATGACAAACAGTTCCTGAGAAATGGGTAGAAAAATGAATTAATTTTAGTCACCCGGTGTTCAAATGTAATTTTGGATGTATTTGATAATTTTGCCAATTTTACACGTTTTTTGTATCATTTGTGGGTATAAATTATACATTTTCTTGTAGAACTCAAAATTCTCTACACAGTAGTATATTCCTGTGTAATCGCAAGTGCGTATAATAGCTGTCAAATTGGCAATATGTCCATTTGACTTTACACCGCCGTAACTTCCTTCAGATACACTTTGGAAAATTAAGAATTATACCGTATTGTAGAAAACAAACTTTCCAGCACAATGGTATAATTTATTTTTATGTGTAACAAATAGTTCTTCAGAAATAGGTAGAAAAATGAATTAATTTTAGTCGCACGGTGTTCAAGTGTAATTTTGGATGTATTTGAGAATTTTTCCAATTTTACACGTTTTTTGTATCATTTGTGGGTATAAATTATAGCGTTTCTTGTAGAACACAAAATTTTCTACACAATAGTATAATTATAATAACTGTAACTCTGCTGGTTTAAGAGGAATAGATAGCGGAATATTGACCAAAATATTCGCGTTTTTCAGTGCCTTTTTGACTTTGTCATTTTGACTTCACACCGCCGTAACTTTTTTTTAATACGTTCTGGAAAATTAAAATTTATACCGTGCTGTAGAAAACAAAATTCCCAGCATGATGGTAATATTTATTTAGATGTGTGATGTTTAGCTGCTGAGAAATAGAGAAAAAAGTACAAAAAATCAGACGCGTCGAGCTTAAATATAATTTTGAATGTAGACTGAAATTTTGTCATTTTTACATATTTTATATTTAATTTTTGGATATTTATTATAGCCTATCGCGTAGACGAAATATTAATCAATTGAAAATTATAAGTTTAATTATTTTTATTCCGACAAAATATTTCCCCTCAGTCCGCCTGAGTCATTTTTAAACCCGCCCGTCGTGCTGAATAATTCAGAACTCGAACACGATCCGTTCTGCATCTTGAAGTCAAATCCATTGGTTTTGTGTATGGTTTAATTCTACAGGGTAAATTGAACGTTCTTTTGTCTATAGTTGCTGCCCGCGGAGCATTTTTATTTTTAAAAAAATACTTTTTTTTAAATGAACCATTTGAAAAAAATGAACTAAAAAATGGAAACACTTTTTTTAAACCAGCCCGTCGTGCGGAACAATTCATACAATAAAATTCATATTTGAAGTCAAATCCATTGGTTTTGTGTATGGATTAATTCTACAGGGAAAATTGAACGTTCTATTGTCTATAGTTGCTGCCCGCGGAACATTTTTATTTTTAAAAAAAATTGCTTTTTTTTAAATGAACCATTTGAAAAAATGATCTAAAAACACTTTTTTAAACCCACCCGTCGTGCGGAACATTTCATACAATAAAATTCATATCAAATCCAGAAAATATAATGAATACAAATTGAAAACCAAAAAATGTAACCTATAAATATCTTAACCAATAGAAAAGTCTAAATGTGAATATTTTTCTTCTTATTTTGACAAATATTATTCCTCAACCCGCCTGATATATAAATCTGCCCGTCGTGTGGTGTAATTCAGAACACAAACACGAAACAAACAATGAAAGATGATGAAATCTTTTCATCAGAATGTTTCCAAACTATATTTATTACTTAACATCATTCCCCAATATCATTTGCTCAAGTACTATTTCACTTTTACCGCTATAATATTTATTGTTAAAATTTATATATTTTCCGCTATCATTAAAACCCAATATAACCTGAGTCAAACCTACCCAACCCAACCCAACCATTCAATATTGACCGCTCTCAGCCTAGTCTGAGGTGATTTAACTTATTAGTTTGTGATCACAAAATATACTGATGCGATCATAATTTGTAATCAGAAGACTGAGATTATCTACCCCAGGGGTCCCAAACACGCGGCCCACCAATACTTTTCTCTCAACCCGCCAATATAGTATCGGGACCAAACTGTAATGCAGCTAAATTCACATTTGTTGCATAATGCGATATAATTATACACCATTATCATATTATCTCATAATTCCCGGTTAATGCTTCCACTAAAGCATCATATTCATACACTTGTTATTTTTTGGATTACACCGATATTACAGCCCTTGATATTACAGCCGATATTATATTATGCAATCTATATTCTGCTACGTATTATTCCTAATACATATATCATCAGATCGCAAAATATATTTAAAGGTTCACATCATTCTCCAGAATCATTTGCTTAAGAGCTATTCTACATTTATCGCTAGAATATTTACTGCTAGCAAAATATCATATACCTCGCTATCATTTAAACCCACTCTTTATAGATACATTTAATTCGCCCGTCGTGCGGAACAGTTCATAAAATATAATTAATATTCAATTCATAAAAAAATTAGTGCAAATTGAAAAAGAAAAACAAACCCACAGGAAAGTTTTAGCTAATACAAAAGTCTAAATGTGAAATTTATGTTTCAATTTAGAAAACATGTTTTTCCACAACCCGCCTCATATTTAAAGCTGCCCGTCGTGCGGAATAATTCAGAGCTCAAACACGAAACAAACACAAAGAAAATTGATGAAAAACGACTTTATTTTATGTGTGGGAAAATATTTTCTCTCGAACTGCCTCGTATTTAAGCCCGCCCGTCGTGCGGAACTATAAATATAATATAATGAATCAAAAAGCAAAAAGCTTATCCAATAGAAAAAGTCAAATTTGTAAATTCTTGTTTTAATTATTGACGATGTTTTTCCCTCAACACTACTCAAATTTACACCCGTCCTTCGTGTGTAGTAATTCAGAGGTGTAACACTATCAAAACAATGAAACATCTCTATAATTCCAGATTAATGCTTCCTCTAAAACAGCATATGCATATACTTGGCATTGCATGATATTACAACCCGTATCCTTATGCAACTTAAGCGTATGCAACTTGAAATTAAACCAATTAAATTACACAGTAAAATTCAGTAGCTTACTTTGTTCCAAGTAGCATTTTACCCGCCCGTCGTGCGGAACAATTCATGTGTAAATATTGAGGACAATAAAGCCTTTCTATTCAGTATAGTGTAGCATTAATTAAACTGTACCCAATAAAACCACACCATCCATGCTTGGAGCTAATATGATGCATTCTTAATTGTGATTGGGCTTCAGTGAAATTAAATCGGTGTATATTCCTGTGTAATCGCAAGTGCGCATAATAGCTGTCAAATTGGCAATATGTCCTTTTGACTTTACACCGCCGTAACTTCCTTCAGATACCCTTTGGAAAATTAAAAATTATACCGTATTGTAGAAAACAAGATTTCTAGCACGATGGTATAATTTATTTTTTTGTATAACAAATAGTTACTGAGAAATAGTAGAAAAATTAATTAATTTTAGTCGCCCGGTGTTCAAGTGAAATTTTGGATGTATTTGAGAATTTTGCCAATTTTACACGTTTTTGTACCATTTGTGGGTATAAATTATAGCTTATATTGTAGAACACAAAATTCTCTACACAGTAGTATATTCCTGTGTAATCGCAAGTGCGTAAATTGTGATTGGACTTCAGTGAAATTAAATCAGTGTATATTCATGTGTAATCGCAAGTGCGCATAATAGCTGTCAAATTGGCAACATGACATTTTGACTTTACATCGCCGTAACTTCCTTTAGATACACTTTGGAAAATTAAAAAGTATACCGTATTGTAGAAAACAAGATTTCTAGCACAATGGTATAATTTATTTTTATGTGTAACAAATAGTTACTGAGAAATAGTAGATAAATGAATTAATTTTAGTCGCCCGGTGTTCAAGTGTAATTTTGGATGTATTTGAGAATTTTGCCAATTTTACACGTTTTTTGTATCATTTGTTGGTATGAATTATAGCTTATCTTGTAGAACACAAAATTTTCTACACAGTAGTATATTCCTGTGTAATCGCAAGTGCGCATAATAGCTGTTAAATTGGCAACATGACATTTTGAATGTACACCACTGTAACTTCCTTCAGATACACTTTAGAAAATTAAAAATTATACCGTTTTGTAGAAAAAAAATTTTCGAGCACGATGGTATAATTTATTTTAATGTGTAACAAACAGTTCTTGAGAAATAGATAGAAAAATGAATAAATTTTAGTCACCCGGTGTTCAAGTGTAATTTTGGATGTATTTGAGAATTTTGCCAATTTTACACGTTTTTTGTATCATTTGTGGGTACAAATTATAACTTTTCTTGTAGAACACAAAATTATTTACACAATAGTATATATTTTATAGCTGTCCCATTGCTGATTTATGAGGAATAGATAGCGGAATATTAACCAAAATATTCACGTTTTTGTGTGCTAATTTTGCATTTTTGACTTTGTCATTTACACTTCACACCACCGTAACTTTTTTTTAATACACTTTGGAAAATTAAAAAATATACCGTGTTTTAGCAAACAAAATTTCCAGCATGATGATAATATTTATTTAGATGTGAGATAATTAGTTTTTGAGATATAGAGAACAAAGTATAGAAAATCGGACGCGTGGAGTTTAAATAATATTTTGAATGTAGATTGAATTTTTTTCCATTTTACATGTTTTATATTTAATTTTTGGGTATAAATTATAATTTGTTGAGTAGAACACAAATTTTTTTACACAGTGGTATAATTTGTATAGCTGTACCATTGCTGGTTTAGGAGGAGTAGTCTTCAGATAATTGACCAAAATTTTCGCATTTTTCAGGGTTGATTTTGTCTTTTCACCGCTATAACTTTTTTTGGTTTCATTTTTAAAATTTAAAATTTAGTGTTAAGTGTAGACAAGAAAATTTCCAACGTGATGGTATATATTGTTAGCAGGTACGCCAAGTGGTGGCCGAGTATTAGCTGATAGAAAATGGACCAAGGATGGTGAGCACACACACACACAGACACACACACAGACACACAGAGGATCTCTTTTATATATATAGATATACCATTGAACCTGCGCAATTATGTCACCTCATATTCAAGCATACATACACAGACAGACAGATAATTTCTTCTTTATGTATATATATGGCATTAATACCCGCCCGTTGTGCGGAGCAATTCATACAATCAAGCAAATCATGAACCATTTGAAAAAAATGAACTAAAAACACTTTTTTTTAAACCCACCCGTCGTGCGGAACAATTCATACAATAAAATTCATATCAAATCCATAAAATATAATGAATACAAATTGAAAAGCAAAAAATGTAAGCTATAAATATCTTGACCAATAGAAAAGTCTAAATGCCCGCGGGACATTTTTATTTCATAAAAATGAGCCATTGCTTCGTTTGCGTTTGAAGCCCCTGGTCATTGAACCAGCGAACCATGAACCAGCGCAATTATGTCACCTCATATTCAAGCATACATACACAGACAGACAGATAATTTCTTCTTTATGTATATATATAGCATTAAAACCGCATTAAAACCCGCCCGTTGTGCGGAACAATTCATAAAAATATTGCAAATTAAAAATAGATAAGGCAAACTCATGAAGACCTTAATTAATTAAAAAGTCTAAATTTCATTATTTTTAATTTTATTTTGACAAAATATTTTCACTCAGCCCGTCTCATATTTAAACCCGCCCGACGTGAGGAATAATTCAGAACTCGAACACCATCCGTTCTGGTTCTTGAAGTCAAATCCATTAGTTTTGTATATGAATTCATTCTATACGGTGAAATTGAACGTTTTATTGCTGCCCGCGGGACATTTTTATTTCATAAAAATGAGCCATCGCTTCGTTTGCGTTTCAAGCCCCTGATCATTGAACCAGCGAACCATGAACCAGCGCAATTATGTCACCTCATATTCAAGCATACATACACAGACAGACAGATAATTTCTTCTTTATGTATATATATAGCATTAAAACCCGCCCGTTGTGCGGAGCAATTCATACAATAAAATTCATATCAAATCCATAAAATATAATGAATACAAATTGAAAACCAAAAAATGTAACCTATAAATATCTTAACCAATAGAAAAGTCTAAATGTGAATATTTTTGTTCTTATTTTGACAAATATTATCCCTCAACCCGCCTGATATATAAATCTGCCCGTCGTGTGGTATAATTCAGAACACAAACACGAAACAAACAATGAAAGATGATGAAATCTTTTCATCAGAATGTTTCCAAACTATATTTATTACTTAACATCATTCCCCAATATCATTTGCTTAAGTACTATTTCACTTTTACCGCTATAATATTTATTGTTAAAATTTATATATTTTCCGCTATCATTAAAACCCAATATAACCTGAGTCAAACCTACCCAACCCAACCCAACCATCCAATCTTGACCGCTCTCAGCCTAGTCTGAGGTGATTTAACTTATTAGTTTGTGATCACAAAATATACTGATGCGATCATAATTTGTAATCAGAAGACTGAGATTATCTACCCCAGGGGTCCCAAACACGCGGCCCACCAATACTTATCCCGCCAATATAGTACCCAATACTCAACCCGCCAATATAGTATCGGAACCAAACTGTAAGGCAGCTAAATTCACATTTTTTGCATAATGCGATATAATTATACACCATTATCATATTATCTCATGATTCCCGGTTAATGCTTCCACTAATGCATCATATTCCTACAGTTGTTATTTTTTGGATTACACCGATATTACAGCCCTTGATACTACAGCCGATATTATATTGTGCAATCTATATTCTGCTACGTATTATTCTCAATACATATATCATCAGATCGCAAAATATATTTAAAGGTTCACATCATTCTCCAAAATCATTTGCTTAAGAGCTATTCTACTTTTATCGCTAGAATATTTACTGCTAGCAAAATATCATATACCTCGCTATCATTTAAACCCACTCTTTATAGATACATTCAAGCCCGCCCGTCGTGCGGAACAGTTCATAAAATATAATTAATATTCAATTCATAAAAAATTAGTGAAAATTGAAAAAGAAAAACAAACCCATAGGAAAGTTTTAGCCAATATAAAAGTCGAAATGTGAAATTTATGTTTCAATTTAGAAAACATGTTTTTCCACAACCCACCTCTTATTTAAAGCTGCCCGTCGTGCGGAATAATTCAGAACTCAAACACGAAACAAACACAAAGAAAATGGATGAAAAACGACCAACAGAAAAAGTCAAATTTGTAAATTCTTGTTTTAATTATTGACGATGTTTTTCCCTCAACACTGCTCAAATTCACACCCGTCCTTCGTGTGTAGTAATTCAGAAGTGTAACACTATCAAAACAATGAAACTTTCTGTCATCTCTATAATTCCAGATTTATGCGTCCGCTAAAACAGCATATTCATATAGTTTGCATTGCATTATATTACAACCCATATCCTTATGCAGCTTAAGCTTATGCAGCTTGAAATTAAACCAATTAAATTATACAGTAGAATTCAGTAGTTTACTTTGTTCCCAGTAGCATTTTACCCGCCAGTCGTGCGGAACGTTATTGAGGACAATAAAGCCTTTATATTCAGTATAGTGTAGCATTAATTAAACTGTACCCAATAAAACCACACCATCCATGCTTGGAGCTTATATGATGCATTCTTAATTGGGATTGGGCTTCAGTGAAATTTAATCGGTGTATATTCCTGTGTAATCGCAAGTGCGCATAATAGCTGTCAAATTGGTAATATGTGCTTTTGACTTTACACCGCCGTAACTTCCTTCAGATACACTTTGGAAAATTAAAAATTATACCGTATTGTGGAAAACAAAATTTCTAGCACGATGGTATGATTAATTTTAATGTATGACAAACAGTTCCTGAGAAATGGGTAGAAAAATGAATTAATTTTAGTCACCCGGTGTTCAAGTGTAATTTTGGATGTATTTGAGAATTTTGCCAATTTTACACGTTTTTTGTATCATTTGTGGGTATAAATTATACATTTTCTTGTATTACTCAAAATTCTCTACACAGTAGTATATTCCTGTGTAATCGCAAGTGCGTATAATAGCTGTCAAATTGGCAATATGTCCATTTGACTTTACACCGCCGTAACTTCCTTCAGATACACTTTGGAAAATTAAGAATTATACCGTATTGTAGAAAACAAACTTTCCAGCACAATGGTATAATTTATTTTTATGTGTAACAAATAGTTCTTCAGAAATAGGTAGAAAAATGAATTAATTTTAGTCGCACGGTGTTCAAGTGTAATTTTGGATGTATTTGAGAATTTTTCCAATTTTACACGTTTTTTGTATCATTTGTGGGTATAAATTATAGCGTTTCTTGTAGAACACAAAATTTTCTACACAATAGTATAATTATAATAACTGTAACTCTGCTGGTTTAAGAGGAATAGATAGCGGAATATTGACCAAAATATTCGCGTTTTTCAGTGCCTTTTTGACTTTGTCATTTTGACTTCACACCGCCGTAACTTTTTTTTAATACGCTCTGGAAAATTAACATTTATACCGTGCTGTAGAAAACAAAATTCCCAGCATGATGGTAATATTTATTTAGATGTGTGATGTTTAGTTGCTGAGAAATAGAGAAAAAAGTACAAAAAATCAGACGCGTAGAGCTTAAATATAATTTTGAATGTAGACTGAAATTTTGTCATTTTTACATATTTTATATTTAATTTTTGGATATTTATTATAGCCTATCGCGTAGACCAGAATATTTTCTACACAGTGGTATAATCTGTTTGGCTGTACCATTTCTGGTTTATGAGGAGTAGATGTAGGAATATTGACCAAAATTTTCGCATTTTTCAGGGTTCATTTTGTCTTTTCACCGCGATACCTTTTTTTGATTTCATTTTTAAAATTTTAAATTTATCTTATCGTGTAGACAAGAAAATTTCCAGCGTAATGGTATAAATTGTTGGCCGGTACATTAAGTGGTTACCGAGTAGCAGCTTGCTGAAAATGTGACCAAGGAGGGTGGGACAGACAAACAGACAGACAGACAGACAGACAGAGGATCTCTTTTATATATATATACTAGCATTAAAACCCGCCCGTTGTGCGGAGCAATTCATAAAAATATTGCAAATTAAAAATAAATAAGGCGAACTCATAAAAACCTTAATCAATTAAAAAGTCTAAATTTCATTATTTTTAATTTTATTTTGACAGAATATTTTCACTCAGCCCGCCTCATATTTAAACCCGGACGACGTGAGGAATAATTCAGAACTCGAACACCATCCGTTCTGGTTCTTGAAGTAAAATCATTAGTTTTGTATATGAATTCATTCTACACGGTGAAATTGAATGTTTTATTGCTGGCCGCGGGACATTTTTATTACATAAAAATGAGCCATCGCTTCGTTTGCGTTTGAAGCCCCTGATCATTGAACCAGCGAACCATGAACCAGCGCAATTATGTCACCTCATATTTGAGCATACATACACAGACAGACAGATAATTTCTTCTTCATGAATATATATAGCATTAAAACCCGACCGTTGTGCGGAGCAATTCATAACATGAAATTCATATTCAATTCATAAAAAATATGGAAAAATAAAAATTAAATAGGGTACACTCATAAAAATATTCATCTATTGAAAATTATTAGTTTAATTATTTTCATTTCGACAAAATATTTCCCCTCAGTCCGCCTGAGTCATTTTTAAACCCGCCCGTCGTGCTGAATAATTCAGAACTCGAACACGATCCGTTCTGGATCTTGAAGTCAAATCCATTGGTTTTGTGTATGGATTAATTCTACAGGGTAAATTGAACGTTCTATTGTCTATAGTTGCTGCCCGCAGAGCATTTTTATGTATAAAAAATTACCTTTTTTTAAATGAACCATTTGAAAAAATGAACTCAAAAACACTTTTTTATACCCGCCCGTCGTGCGGAACAATTCATATAATAAAATTCATATCGAATCCATAAAATATAATTAATACAAATTGAAAACAAAAAAATGTAACCTATAAATATCTTAACCAATAGAAAAGTCTAAATGTGGATATTTTTGTTCTTATTTTGACAAATATTATCCCTCAACCCGCCTGATGTATAAATCTGCCCGTCGTGTGGTATAATTCAGAACACAAACACGAAACAAACAATGAAAGATGATGGAATCTTTTCATGAATGAGAATGTTTCCAAACTTTATTTATTACTTAACATCATTCCACAATATCGTTTGCGTGAGTACTATTTTACTTTTACCGCTATAATATTTATTGCTAAAATTTATATATTTTCCACTATCATTAAAACCCAATTTAACCTGAATCAAACCTACCCAACCCAACCCAACCATCCAATCTTGACCGCACTCAGCCTAGTCTGAGGTGATTTAACTTATTAGTTTGTGATCACAAAATATACTGATGCGATCATAATTTGTAATCAGAAGACTGAGATTATCTACCCCAGGGGTCCCAAACACGCGGCCCACCAATACTTATCCCGCCAATATAGTACCCAATACTCAACCCGCCAATATAGTATCGGAACCAAACTGTAAGGCAGCTAAATTCACATTTTTTGCATAATGCGATATAATTATACACCATTATCATATTATCTCATGATTCCCGGTTAATGCTTCCACTAATGCATCATATTCCTACAGTTGTTATTTTTTGGATTACACCGATATTACAGCCCTTGATACTACAGCCGATATTATATTGTGCAATCTATATTCTGCTACGTATTATTCTCAATACATATATCATCAGATCGCAAAATATATTTAAAGGTTCACATCATTCTCCAAAATCATTTGCTTAAGAGCTATTCTACTTTTATCGCTAGAATATTTACTGCTAGCAAAATATCATATACCTCGCTATCATTTAAACCCACTCTTTATAGATACATTCAAGCCCGCCCGTCGTGCGGAACAGTTCATAAAATATAATTAATATTCAATTCATAAAAAATTAGTGAAAATTGAAAAAGAAAAACAAACCCATAGGAAAGTTTTAGCCAATATAAAAGTCGAAATGTGAAATTTATGTTTCAATTTAGAAAACATGTTTTTCCACAACCCACCTCTTATTTAAAGCTGCCCGTCGTGCGGAATAATTCAGAACTCAAACACGAAACAAACACAAAGAAAATGGATGAAAAACGACCAACAGAAAAAGTCAAATTTGTAAATTCTTGTTTTAATTATTGACGATGTTTTTCCCTCAACACTGCTCAAATTCACACCCGTCCTTCGTGTGTAGTAATTCAGAAGTGTAACACTATCAAAACAATGAAACTTTCTGTCATCTCTATAATTCCAGATTTATGCGTCCGCTAAAACAGCATATTCATATAGTTTGCATTGCATTATATTACAACCCATATCCTTATGCAGCTTAAGCTTATGCAGCTTGAAATTAAACCAATTAAATTATACAGTAGAATTCAGTAGTTTACTTTGTTCCCAGTAGCATTTTACCCGCCAGTCGTGCGGAACGTTATTGAGGACAATAAAGCCTTTATATTCAGTATAGTGTAGCATTAATTAAACTGTACCCAATAAAACCACACCATCCATGCTTGGAGCTTATATGATGCATTCTTAATTGTGATTGGGCTTCAGTGAAATTTAATCGGTGTATATTCCTGTGTAATCGCAAGTGCGCATAATAGCTGTCAAATTGGTAATATGTGCTTTTGACTTTACACCGCCGTAACTTCCTTCAGATACACTTTGGAAAATTAAAAATTATACCGTATTGTGGAAAACAAAATTTCTAGCACGATGGTATAATTAATTTTAATGTATGACAAACAGTTCCTGAGAAATGGGTAGAAAAATGAATTAATTTTAGTCACCCGGTGTTCAAGTGTAATTTTGGATGTATTTGAGAATTTTGCCAATTTTACACGTTTTTTGTATCATTTGTGGGTATAAATTATACATTTTCTTGTATTACTCAAAATTCTCTACACAGTAGTATATTCCTGTGTAATCGCAAGTGCGTATAATAGCTGTCAAATTGGCAATATGTCCATTTGACTTTACACCGCCGTAACTTCCTTCAGATACACTTTGGAAAATTAAGAATTATACCGTATTGTAGAAAACAAACTTTCCAGCACAATGGTATAATTTATTTTTATGTGTAACAAATAGTTCTTCAGAAATAGGTAGAAAAATGAATTAATTTTAGTCGCACGGTGTTCAAGTGTAATTTTGGATGTATTTGAGAATTTTTCCAATTTTACACGTTTTTTGTATCATTTGTGGGTATAAATTATAGCGTTTCTTGTAGAACACAAAATTTTCTACACAATAGTATAATTATAATAACTGTAACTCTGCTGGTTTAAGAGGAATAGATAGCGGAATATTGACCAAAATATTCGCGTTTTTCAGTGCCTTTTTGACTTTGTCATTTTGACTTCACACCGCCGTAACTTTTTTTTAATACGCTCTGGAAAATTAAAATTTATACCGTGCTGTAGAAAACAAAATTCCCAGCATGATGGTAATATTTATTTAGATGTGTGATGTTTAGTTGCTGAGAAATAGAGAAAAAAGTACAAAAAATCAGACGCGTCGAGCTTAAATATAATTTTGAATGTAGACTGAAATTTTGTCATTTTTACATATTTTATATTTAATTTTTGGATATTTATTATAGCCTATCGCGTAGACCAGAATATTTTCTACACAGTGGTATAATCTGTTTGGCTGTACCATTTCTGGTTTATGAGGAGTAGATGTAGGAATATTGACCAAAATTTTCGCATTTTTCAGGGTTCATTTTGTCTTTTCACCGCGATACCTTTTTTTGATTTCATTTTTAAAATTTTAAATTTATCTTATCGTGTAGACAAGAAAATTTCCAGCGTAATGGTATAAATTGTTGGCCGGTACATTAAGTGGTTACCGAGTAGCAGCTTGCTGAAAATGTGACCAAGGAGGGTGGGACAGACAAACAGACAGACAGACAGACAGACAGAGGATCTCTTTTATATATATACTAGCATTAAAACCCGCCCGTTGTGCGGAGCAATTCATAACATGAATAACTGCCCGCGGGACATTTTTATTTAATAAAAATGAGCCATCGCTTCGTTTGCGTTTGAAGCCCCTGATCATTGAACCAGCGAACTATGAACCAGCGCAATTATGTCACCTCATATTCAAGCATGCATACATAGACAGACAGATAATTTCTTCTTTATGTATATATATAGCATTAAAACCGCATTAAAACCCGCCCATTGTGCGGAACAATTCATAAAAATATTGCAAACTAAAAATAAATAAGGCAAACTCATGAAGACCTTAATCAATTAAAAAGTCTAAATTTCATTATTTTTAATTTTATTTTGACAAAATATTTTCACTCAACCCGCCTCATATTTAAACCCGCCCGACGTGAGGAATAATTCAGAACTCGAACACCATCCGTTCTGGTTCTTGAAGTCAAATCCATTAGTTTTGTATATGAATTCATTCTATACGGTGAAATTGAACGTTTTATTGCTACTCGCGGGACATTTTTATTGCATAAAAATGAGCCATCGCTTCGTTTGCGTTTGAAGCCCCTGATCATTGAACCAGCGAACCATGAACCAGCGCAATTATGTCACCTCATATTCAAGCATACATACACAGACAGTCAGATAATTTCTTCTTTATGTATATATATAGCATTAAAACCCGCCCGTTGTGCGGAACAATTCATAACATGAAATTCATATTCAATTCGTAAAAAAATAAGGAAAAATAAAAATGAAATAGGGTACACTCATAAAAATATTAATCAATTGAAAATTATAAGTTTAATTATTTTTATTTCGACAAAATATTTCCCCTCAGTCCGCCTGAGTCATTTTTATACCCGCCCGTCGTGCTGAATAATTCAGAACTCGAACACGATCCGTTCTGGATCTTGAAGTAAAATCCATTGGTTTTGTGTATGGATTAATTCTACAGGGTAAATTGAACGTTGTATTGTCTATAGTTGCTGCCCGCGGAGCATTTTTATTTGTAAAAAAATACCTTTTTTAAATGAACCATTTGAAAAAAATGAACTAAAAAATGGAAACACCTTTTTTAAACCCGCCCGTCGTGGGGAACAATTCATACAATAAAATTCATATTTGAAGTCAAATCCATTGGTTTTGTGTATGGATTAATTCTACAGGGAAAATTGAACGTTCTATTGTCTATAGTTGCTGCCCGCGGAACATTTTTATTTAAAAAAAAACCTTTTTTTAAATGAACCATTTGAAAAAATGATCTAAAAACACTTTTTTAAACCCACCCGTCGTGCGGAACAATTCATACAATAAAATTCATATCAAATCCATAAAATATTATGAATACAAATTGAAAAGCAAAAAATGTAACCTATAAATATCTTAACCAATAGAGAAGTCTAAATGTGAATATTTTTGTTCTTATTTTGACAAATATTATCCCTCAACCCGCCTGATATATAAATCTGCCCGTCGTGTGGTATAATTCAGAACACAAACACGAAACAAACAATGAAAGATGATGAAATCTTTTCATCAGAATGTTTCCAAACTATATTTATTACTTAACATCATTCCCCAATATCATTTGCTTAAGTACTATTTCACTTTTACCGCTATAATATTTATTGTTAAAATTTATTTATTTTCCGCTATCATTAAAACCCAATATAACCTGAGTCAAACCTACCCAACCCAACCCAACCATTCAATCTTGACCGCTCTCAGCCTAGTCTGAGGTGATTTAACTTATTAGTTTGTGATCACAAAATATACTGATGCGATCATAATTTGTAATCAGAAGACTGAGATTATCTACCCCAGGGGTCCCAAACACGCGGCCCACCAATACTTTTCTCTCAACCCGCCAATATAGTATCGGGACCAAACTGTAAGGCAGCTAAATTCACATTTGTTGCATAATGCGATATAATTATACACCATTATCATATTATCTCATAATTCCCGGTTAATGCTTCCACTAATGCATCATATTCATACAGTTGTTATTTTTTGGATTACACCGATATTACAGCCCTTGATATTACAGCCGATATTATATTATGCAATCTATATTCTGCTACGTATTATTCCTAATACATATATCATCAGATCGCAAAATATATTTAAAGGTTCACATCATTCTCCAAAATCATTTGCTTAAGAGCTATTCTACTTTTATCGCTAGAATATTTACTGCTAGCAAAATATCATATACCTCGCTATCATTTAAACCCACTCTTTATAGATACATTTAATTCGCCCGTCGTTCGGAACAGTTCATAAAATATAATTAATATTCAATTCATAAAAAATTAGTGCAAATTGAAAAAGAAAAACAAACCCACAGGAAAGTTTTAGCTAATATAAAAGTCTAAATGTAAAATTTATGTTTCAATTTAGAAAACATGTTTTTCCACAACCCGCCTCATATTTAAAGCTGCCCGTCGTGCGGAATAATTCAGAACTCAAACACGAAACAAACACAAAGAAAATTGATGAAAAACGACCAATAGAAAAGTCAAATTTGTAAATTCTTGTTTTAATTATTGACGATGTTTTTCCCTCAACACTACTCAAATTCACACCCGTCCTTCGTGTGTAGTAATTCAGAGGTGTAACACTATCAAAACAATGAAACATCTCTATAATTCCAGATTAATGCTTCCTCTAAAACAGCATATGCATATACTTGGCATTGCATGATATTACAACCCGTATCCTTATGCAACTTAAGCGTATGCAACTTGAAATTAAACCAATTAAATTACACAGTAAAATTCAGTAGCTTACTTTGTTCCAAGTAGCATTTTACCCGCCCGTCGTGCGGAACGTTATTGAGGACAATAAAGCCTTTATATTCAGTAGAGTGTAGCATTAATTAAACTGTACGCAATAAAACCACACCATCCATGCTTGGAGATAATATGATGCATTCTGAATTGTGATTGGGCTTCAGTGAAATTTAATCGGTGTATATTCCTGTGTAATCGCAAGTGCGCATAATAGCTGTCAAATTGGCAATATGTTCTTTTGACTTTACACCGCCGTAACTTCCTTCAGATACCCTTTGGAAAATTACAAATTATACCGTATTGTAGAAGACAAGATTTCTAGAACGATGGTACAATTTATTTTTATGTGTAACAAACAGTTCCTGAGAAATAGTAGAAAAATGAATTAATTTTAGTCGCCCGGTGTTCAAGTGTAATTTTGGATGTATTTGAGAATTTTGCCAATTTTACACGTTTTTTGTATCATTTGTGGGTATAAATTATAGCTTATCTTGTAGAACACAAAATTCTCTACACAGTAGTATATTCCTGTGTAATCGCAAGTGCGTAAATTGTGATTGGACTTCAGTGAAATTTAATCAGTGTATATTCATGTGTAATCGCAAGTACGCATAATAGCTGTCAAATTGGCAACATGACATTTTGACCTTACACCGTCGTAACTTCGTTCAGATACACTTTGGAAAATTAAAAATTATACCGCATTTTAAAAAATACAATTTCCAGCACGATGGTATAATTAATTTTGATGTGTGACAAATAGTTACCGAGAAATAGTAGAAAAATGAATTAATTTTAGTCACCCGGTGTTCAAGTGTAATTTTGGATGTATTTGAGAATTTTGCCAATTTTACACGTTTTTTGTATCATTTGTGGGTATAAATTAAAATATTTCTTGTAGAACACAAAATTCTCTACACAATAGTTAAATTTTTATAGCTGTACCATTTCTGGTTTATGAGGAATATATAGCGGAATATTTACCAAAATATTCACGGTTTCCAGTGCTAATTTTGCATTTTTGACTTTGTCATTTTGACTTCACACCGCCGTAACTTTTTTTTAATACACTCTGGAAAATTAAAAATTATACCGTGCTGTAGAAAACAAAATTCCCAGCATGATGGTAATATTTATTTAGATGTGTCATAGTTAGTTGCTGAGAAATAGAGAAAAAAGTACAAAAAATCGGACGCGTCGAGCTTAAATATAATTTTGAATGTAGACTGAAATTTTGTCATTTTTACATATTTTATATTTAATTTTTGGATATTAATTATAACCTATCGTGTAGAACAGAATATTTTCTACACAGTGGTATAATCTGTTTGGCTGTACCATTTCTGGTTTATGAGGAGTAGATGTAGGAATATTGACCAAAATTTTCGCATTTTTCAGGGTTCATTTTGTCTTTTCACCGCGATAACTTTTTTTGATTCCATTTTTAAAATTTTAAATTTATCCTATCGTGTAGACAAGAAAATTTCCCGCGTAATGGTATAAATTGTTGGCGGGTACATTAAGTGGTTACCGAGTAGCAGCTTGCTGAAAATGTGACCAAGGAGGGTGGGACAGACAAACAGACAGACAGACAGACAGACACACAGAGGATCTCTTTTATATATATAGACTAGCATTAAAACCCGCCCGTTGTGCGGAGCAATTCATAACATGAATAACTGCCCGCGGGACATTTATATTTCATAAAAATGAGCCATCGCTTCGTTTGCGTTTGAAGCCTCTGATCATTGAACCAGCGAACCATGAACCAGCGCAATTATGTCACCTCATATTCAAGCATACATACATAGACAGACAGATAATTTCTTCTTTATGTATATATATAGCATTAAAACCGCATTAAAACCCGCCCGTTGTGCGGAACAATTCATAAAAATATTGCAAACTAAAAATAAATAAGGCAAACTCATGAAGACCTTAATCAATTAAAAAGTCTAAATTTCATTATTTTTAATTTTATTTTGACAAAATATTTTCACTCAACCCGCCTCATATTTAAACCCGCCCGACGTGAGGAATAATTCAGAACTCGAACACCATCCGTTCTGGTTCTTGAAGTCAAATCCATTAGTTTTGTATATGAATTCATTCTATACGGTGAAATTGAACGTTTTATTGCTACTCGCGGGACATTTTTATTGCATAAAAATGAGCCATCGCTTCGTTTGCGTTTGAAGCCCCTGATCATTGAACCAGCGAACCATGAACCAGCGCAATTATGTCACCTCATATTCAAGCATACATACACAGACAGACAGATAATTTCTTCTTTATGTATATATATAGCATTAAAACCGCATTAAAACCCGCCCGTTGTGCGGAACAATTCATAAAAATATTGCAAATTAAAAATAAATAAGGCAAACTCATGAAGACCTTAATCAATTAAAAAGTCTAAATTTCATTATTTTTAATTTTATTTTGACAAAATATTTTCACTCAACCCGCCTCATATTTAAACCCGCCCGACGTGAGGAAAAATTCAGAACTCGAACACCATCCGTTCTGGTTCTTGAAGTCAAATCCATTAGTTTTGTATATGAATTCATTCTACACGGTGAAATTGAACGTTTTATTGCTGCCCGCGGGACATTTTTATTTCATAAAAATGACCCATCGCTTCGTTTGCGTTTGAAGCCCCTGATCATTGAACCAGCGAACCATGAACCAGCGCAATTATGTCACCTCATATTCAAGCATACATACACAGACAGACAGATAATTTCTTTTTTATGTATATATATAGCATTAAAACCCGCCCGTTGTGCGGAGCAATTCATAACATGAAATTCATATTCAATTCGTAAAAAAATATGGAAAAATAAAAATGAAATAGGGTACACTCATAAAAATATTAATCAATTGAAAATTATAAGTTTAATTATTTTTATTTCGACAAAATATTTCCCCTCAGTCCGCCTGAGTCATTTTTATACCCGCCCGTCGTGCTGAATAATTCAGAACTCGAACACGATCCGTTCTGGATCTTGAAGTCAAATCCATTGGTTTTGTGTATGGATTTATTCTACAGGGTAAATTGAACGTTCTATTGTCTATAGTTGCTGCCCGCGGAGCATTTTTATTTGTAAAAAAATACCTTTTTAAATGAACCATTTGAAAAAATGAACTAAAAAATGAAAACACCTTTTTTAAACCCGCCCGTCGTGGGGAACAATTCATACAATAAAATTCATATAAGAAGTCAAATCCATTGGTTTTGTGTATGGATTAATTCTACAGGGAAAATTGAACGTTCTATTGTCTATAGTTGCTGCCCGCGGAACATTATTTTTTTTGGAAAAAAAACCTTTTTTTAAATGAACCATTTGAAAAAATGATCTAAAAACACTTTTTTAAACCCACCCGTCGTGCGGAACAATTCATACAATAAAATTCATATCAAATCCATAAAATATAATGAATACAAATTGAAAAGCAAAAAATGTAACCTATAAATATCTTAACCAATAGAAAAGTCTAAATGTGGATATTTTTGTTCTTATTTTGACAAATATTATCCCTCAACCCGCCTGATGTATAAATCTGCCCGTCGTGTGGTATAATTCAGAACACAAACACGAAACAAACAATGAAAGATGATGGAATCTTTTCATGAATGAGAATGTTTCCAAACTTTATTTATTACTTAACATCATTCCCCAATATCGTTTGCGTGAGTACTATTTTACTTTTACCGCTATAATATTTATTGCTAAAATTTATATATTTTCCACTATCATTAAAACCCAATTTAACCTGAATCAAACCTACCCAACCCAACCCAACCATCCAATCTTGACCGCACTCAGCCTAGTCTGAGGTGATTTAACTTATTAGTTTGTGATCACAAAATATACTGATGCGATCATAATTTGTAATCAGAAGACTGAGATTATCTACCCCAGGGGTCCCAAACACGCGGCCCACCAATACTTATCCCGCCAATATAGTACCCAATACTCAACCCGCCAATATAGTATCGGAACCAAACTGTAAGGCAGCTAAATTCACATTTTTTGCATAATGCGATATAATTATACACCATTATCATATTATCTCATGATTCCCGGTTAATGCTTCCACTAATGCATCATATTCCTACAGTTGTTATTTTTTGGATTACACCGATATTACAGCCCTTGATACTACAGCCGATATTATATTGTGCAATCTATATTCTGCTACGTATTATTCTCAATACATATATCATCAGATCGCAAAATATATTTAAAGGTTCACATCATTCTCCAAAATCATTTGCTTAAGAGCTATTCTACTTTTATCGCTAGAATATTTACTGCTAGCAAAATATCATATACCTCGCTATCATTTAAACCCACTCTTTATAGATACATTCAAGCCCGCCCGTCGTGCGGAACAGTTCATAAAATATAATTAATATTCAATTCATAAAAAATTAGTGAAAATTGAAAAAGAAAAACAAACCCATAGGAAAGTTTTAGCCAATATAAAAGTCGAAATGTGAAATTTATGTTTCAATTTAGAAAACATGTTTTTCCACAACCCACCTCTTATTTAAAGCTGCCCGTCGTGCGGAATAATTCAGAACTCAAACACGAAACAAACACAAAGAAAATGGATGAAAAACGACCAACAGAAAAAGTCAAATTTGTAAATTCTTGTTTTAATTATTGACGATGTTTTTCCCTCAACACTGCTCAAATTCACACCCGTCCTTCGTGTGTAGTAATTCAGAAGTGTAACACTATCAAAACAATGAAACTTTCTGTCATCTCTATAATTCCAGATTTATGCGTCCGCTAAAACAGCATATTCATATAGTTTGCATTGCATTATATTACAACCCATATCCTTATGCAGCTTAAGCTTATGCAGCTTGAAATTAAACCAATTAAATTATACAGTAGAATTCAGTAGTTTACTTTGTTCCCAGTAGCATTTTACCCGCCAGTCGTGCGGAACGTTATTGAGGACAATAAAGCCTTTATATTCAGTATAGTGTAGCATTAATTAAACTGTACCCAATAAAACCACACCATCCATGCTTGGAGCTTATATGATGCATTCTTAATTGTGATTGGGCTTCAGTGAAATTTAATCGGTGTATATTCCTGTGTAATCGCAAGTGCGCATAATAGCTGTCAAATTGGTAATATGTGCTTTTGACTTTACACCGCCGTAACTTCCTTCAGATACACTTTGGAAAATTAAAAATTATACCGTATTGTGGAAAACAAAATTTCTAGCACGATGGTATAATTAATTTTAATGTATGACAAACAGTTCCTGAGAAATGGGTAGAAAAATGAATTAATTTTAGTCACCCGGTGTTCAAGTGTAATTTTGGATGTATTTGAGAATTTTGCCAATTTTACACGTTTTTTGTATCATTTGTGGGTATAAATTATACATTTTCTTGTATTACTCAAAATTCTCTACACAGTAGTATATTCCTGTGTAATCGCAAGTGCGTATAATAGCTGTCAAATTGGCAATATGTCCATTTGACTTTACACCGCCGTAACTTCCTTCAGATACACTTTGGAAAATTAAGAATTATACCGTATTGTAGAAAACAAACTTTCCAGCACAATGGTATAATTTATTTTTATGTGTAACAGATAGTTCTTCAGAAATAGGTAGAAAAATGAATTAATTTTAGTCGCACGGTGTTCAAGTGTAATTTTGGATGTATTTGAGAATTTTTCCAATTTTACACGTTTTTTGTATCATTTGTGGGTATAAATTATAGCGTTTCTTGTAGAACACAAAATTTTCTACACAATAGTATAATTATAATAACTGTAACTCTGCTGGTTTAAGAGGAATAGATAGCGGAATATTGACCAAAATATTCGCGTTTTTCAGTGCCTTTTTGACTTTGTCATTTTGACTTCACACCGCCGTAACTTTTTTTTAATACGCTCTGGAAAATTAAAATTTATACCGTGCTGTAGAAAACAAAATTCCCAGCATGATGGTAATATTTATTTAGATGTGTGATGTTTAGTTGCTGAGAAATAGACAAAAAAGTACAAAAAATCAGACGCGTCGAGCTTAAATATAATTTTGAATGTAGACTGAAATTTTGTCATTTTTACATATTTTATATTTAATTTTTGGATATTTATTATAGCCTATCGCGTAGACCAGAATATTTTCTACACAGTGGTATAATCTGTTTGGCTGTACCATTTCTGGTTTATGAGGAGTAGATGTAGGAATATTGACCAAAATTTTCGCATTTTTCAGGGTTCATTTTGTCTTTTCACCGCGATACCTTTTTTTGATTTCATTTTTAAAATTTTAAATTTATCTTATCGTGTAGACAAGAAAATTTCCAGCGTAATGGTATAAATTGTTGGCCGGTACATTAAGTGGTTACCGAGTAGCAGCTTGCTGAAAATGTGACCAAGGAGGGTGGGACAGACAAACAGACAGACAGACAGACAGACAGAGGATCTCTTTTATATATATATACTAGCATTAAAACCCGCCCGTTGTGCGGAGCAATTCATAAAAATATTGCAAATTAAAAATAAATAAGGCGAACTCATAAAAACCTTAATCAATTAAAAAGTCTAAATTTCATTATTTTTAATTTTATTTTGACAGAATATTTTCACTCAGCCCGCCTCATATTTAAACCCGGACGACGTGAGGAATAATTCAGAACTCGAACACCATCCGTTCTGGTTCTTGAAGTAAAATCATTAGTTTTGTATATGAATTCATTCTACACGGTGAAATTGAATGTTTTATTGCTGGCCGCGGGACATTTTTATTACATAAAAATGAGCCATCGCTTCGTTTGCGTTTGAAGCCCCTGATCATTGAACCAGCGAACCATGAACCAGCGCAATTATGTCACCTCATATTTGAGCATACATACACAGACAGACAGATAATTTCTTCTTCATGAATATATATAGCATTAAAACCCGACCGTTGTGCGGAGCAATTCATAACATGAAATTCATATTCAATTCATAAAAAATATGGAAAAATAAAAATTAAATAGGGTACACTCATAAAAATATTCATCTATTGAAAATTATTAGTTTAATTATTTTCATTTCGACAAAATATTTCCCCTCAGTCCGCCTGAGTCATTTTTAAACCCGCCCGTCGTGCTGAATAATTCAGAACTCGAACACGATCCGTTCTGGATCTTGAAGTCAAATCCATTGGTTTTGTGTATGGATTAATTCTACAGGGTAAATTGAACGTTCTATTGTCTATAGTTGCTGCCCGCAGAGCATTTTTATGTATAAAAAATTACCTTTTTTTAAATGAACCATTTGAAAAAATGAACTCAAAAACACTTTTTTATACCCGCCCGTCGTGCGGAACAATTCATATAATAAAATTCATATCGAATCCATAAAATATAATTAATACAAATTGAAAACAAAAAAATGTAACCTATAAATATCTTAACCAATAGAAAAGTCTAAATGTGGATATTTTTGTTCTTATTTTGACAAATATTATCCCTCAACCCGCCTGATGTATAAATCTGCCCGTCGTGTGGTATAATTCAGAACACAAACACGAAACAAACAATGAAAGATGATGGAATCTTTTCATGAATGAGAATGTTTCCAAACTTTATTTATTACTTAACATCATTCCCCAATATCGTTTGCGTGAGTACTATTTTACTTTTACCGCTATAATATTTATTGCTAAAATTTATATATTTTCCACTATCATTAAAACCCAATTTAACCTGAATCAAACCTACCCAACCCAACCCAACCATCCAATCTTGACCGCACTCAGCCTAGTCTGAGGTGATTTAACTTATTAGTTTGTGATCACAAAATATACTGATGCGATCATAATTTGTAATCAGAAGACTGAGATTATCTACACCAGGGGTCCCAAACACGCGGCCCACCAATACTTATCTCTCAACCCGCCAATATAGTATCGGAACCAAACTGTAAGGCAGCTAAATTCACATTTGTTGCATAATGCGATATAATTATACACCATTATCATATTATCTCATAATTCCCGGTTAATGCTTCCACTAATGCATTATATTCATACAGTTGTTATTTTTTGGATTACACCGATATTACAGCCCTTGATATTAGAGCCGATATTATATTATGCAATCTATATTCTGCTACGTATTATTCCTAATACATATATCATCAGATCGCAAAATATATATAAAGGTTCACATCATTCTCCAAAATAATTTGCTTAAGAGCTATTCTACTTTTATCGCTAGAATATTTACTGCTAGCAAAATATCATATACCTCGCTATCATTTAAACCCACTCTTTATAGATACATTTAAGCCCGCCCGTCGTGCGGAACAGTTCATAAAATATAATTAATATTCAATTCATAAAAAAATTAGTGAAAAACAAACCCATGGGAAAGTTTTAGCCAATATAAAAGTCTAAATGTGAAATTTATGTTTCAATTTAGAAAACATGTTTTTCAACAACCCGCCTCATATTTAAAGCTGCCCGTCGTGCGGAATAATTCAGAACTCAAACACGAAACAAACACAAAGAAAATTGATGAAAAACGACCAATAGAAAAGTCAAATTTGTAAATTCTTGTTATAATTATTGACGATGATTTTCCCTCAACACTGCTCAAATTCACACCTGTCCTTCGTGTGTAGTAATTCAGAAGTGTAACACTATCAAAACAATGAAACATCTATATAATTCCAGATTAATGCTTCCTCTAAAACAGCATATGCATATACTTGGCATTGCATGATATTACAACCCGTATCCTTATGCAACTTAAGCGTATGCAACTTGAAATTAAACCAATTAAATTACACAGTAAAATTCAGTAGCTTACTTTGTTCCAAGTAGCATTTTACCCGCCCGTCGTGCGGAACATTTGATGTGTAAATATTGAGGACAATAAAGACTTTCTATTCAGTATAGTGTAGCATTAATTAAACTATACCCAATAAAACCACACCATCCACGCTTGGAGCTAATATGATGCATTCTTAATTGTGATTGGGCTTCAGTGAAATTTAATCGGTGTATATTCGTGTGTAATCGCAAGTGCGCATAATAGCTGTCAAATTGACAATATGTCCTTTTGAATTTACACTGCCGTAACTTCCTTCAGATACACTTTGGAAAATTAAAAATTATACCGTATTGTAGAAAACAAGATTTCTAGCACGATGATATAATTTATTTTTATGTATGACAAATAGTTACTGAGAAATAGTAGAAAAATGAATTAATTTTTGTCGCCCGGTGTTCAAGTGTAATTTTGGATGCATTTGAGAATTTTGCCAATTTTACACGTTTTTTCATCATTTGTGGGTATAAATTATAACTTTTCTTGTAGAACACAAAATTATCTACACAGTAGTATATTCCTGTGTAATCGCAAGTGCGCATAATAGCTGTCAAATTGGCAATATGTCCTTTTGACTTTACACCGCCGTAACTTCCTTTAGATACACTTTGGAAAATTACAAATTATACCGTATTGTAGAAAACGAAATTTCTAGCACGATGGTATAATTTATTTTTATGTATAACAAATAGTTACTGAGAAATATTAGAAAAATAAATTAATTTTAGTCGCCCGGTGTTCTAGTGTAATTTTGGATGTATTTGAGAATTTTGCCAATTTTACACGTTTTTTGTATCATTTGTGGGTATAAATTATAACTTATATTGTAGAACACAAAATTTTCTACACAGTAGTATATTCCTGTGTAATCGCAAGTGCGCATAATAGCTGTCAAATTGGCAAAATGTCCGTTTGATTTTACACCCCCGTAACGTCCTTCAGATACACTTTGGAAAATTACAAATTATACCGTATTGTAGAAAACAAAATTTCTAGCACGATGGTATAATTTATTGTAATGTGTGACAAATAGTTCCTGAGAAATGGGAGAAAAATGATTTAATTTTAATCACCCGGTGTTCAAGTGTAATTTTGGATGTATTTGAGAATGTTGCCAATTGTACACGTTTTTTGTATCATTTGTGGGTATAAATTATAACTTTTCTTGTAGAACACAAAATTATCTACACAATAGTTGAATTTTTATAGCTGTACCATTGCTGGTTGGTGAGGAATAGATGGCGGAATATTGACCAAAATATTCGCGTTTTTCAGTGCTAATTTTGCATTTTTGACTTTGTCATTTTGACTTCACACCGCCGCAACTTTTTCTCAATACACTTTGGAAAATTAAAATTTATACCGTTTTGTAGATGACAAAAATTCCAGCATGATGGTATTATTTATTTAGATGTGTGATAATTATTTTTTGAGAAATAGAGAAAAAAGTATAGAAAATCGGACGCGTGGAGTTTAAATAAAATTTTGAATGTAGATAGATTGTTTTCCATTTTATTTGTTTTATATTTAATTTTTGGGTATAAATTATAGTTTGTTGAGTAGAACACAAAATTTCTACACAGTGGTATAATTTTTATAGTTGTACTACTGCTGGTTTAGGAGGAGTAGTCTTCAGAAAATTGACCAAAATTTTCGCATTTTTCAGGGTTCATTTGGTCTTTTCACCGCTATAACTTTTTTTGATTTCATTTTTGAAATTTAAAATTTAATCTAAAGTGTAGACAAGAAAATTTCCAACGTGATGGTATAAATTGTTAGCGGGTAGGCTGAGTGGTGGCCGAATAATAGCTGATAGAAAATGGACCAAGGAGGGTCGAACAGACACACAGACACACACAGACACACAGAGGATCTCTTTTATATATATAGATAGATATAGATATAGAGTAAGAAGCTTTATCACGTCGTTTGTATTTTCAGCGTTTCCATCATAGCTATCAATAATCCATAGAGGTGCCAGAGCTGAGTGCCGATTTGAAAATGTGCAAGCACTGAACACCATTAAGAACCACTGGTCTAAGGGGAAGAGGCATCATCATCACATAATACGCAGTACGACAAACATAAGAAGTTAGACGCACTCGAAAACAGCTGAAATGGCTTGCAGAAATCTCATCAAAATTCCGTCACACATCTGCATAATGTAGAACAACATAAGAGAGGATGAGGAACAATAGAAAGAGTGGAAAGAGTGCCTGATAAATCAATTTGGGTAGAAGCAAACAAATTTGCTCATAAATTCACAGCTCAACTCTGCATATTACATATGCAACTCTGCATATTGCAGCTTGCGCAATAGTCAAACCGCTTCTTGGCTAAGCTTTCAACGGCTTGGATAAGCAAACCAAGTGGCTGCACATGCAATAAAAACCGTGTTATCTAGTCAACGTTGTATCGTATATCAACTCGTCTTTAGTACAGAAATTTCGGGAAATGCTCAAATTATCAATGAAATCCCATATTTGATTGACTACTTTGAAATTATGCAAATTATCCAAATATTTTTGAAACATACATTTTCCAAAACTTCCTGACCACACAACAGTATACGGCCACTTTTGTAATTATCTGTAGATCAGTGGTTCCCAAAACCTGGATCGTCACCCAGTTGGGTGGCCAAGCCATATATTTGGTTCGCTAATGTTGGTCGCTAATTATTTTGCCACTCAATACATCGTAATTAGATACTGTAAACATAGAAATGCATAAAGCCTAGTCTTAGGATTCTAAGCAGACCATGATGAAATTATCATTATGTTTTGATTGAAGCAGACCACGATAAAATTAAATTATTATTAAAAGCATACATATTAGATATGAAGACAATTGGTGTAACTGTTGTAGGCTTGGGTCGATATGCTTGATTGGTTGTAAAAAGGTTGGCAACCATTGTTGTAGATGACCTCGGGTCATTCAACACACACACACACACACACACACACACTTACACACACACACAGACACGAGCTTGGTGGCCGGGTGAATGACTGACCAATACTGCACAAGTGCCAGAGAAACATGACCAACGTTGATGAGTAGGTCATGCTGCACTTGGTAGACAGATTGTACCGCAGTGCTCGGTGGTAGCTGCACAACGACCATGCGATGGACAGCAAACTGGTAGTTATTGATATCACTTGCCACTGTGTCACTGCCACCACACACCATACACCACACACCACACAACATACCTCACATAACATACATCATATGACATACAGAAGGCATACCTCACACAACGTCTCTCACATACTATTCATAATACAGTTAGTCCCAAACTTACGAACATAATGGGGACCGAGAAGCTGTTCGTGTAAGTGCGTTTGTTCGTATGTCCATTTTAGCCTGTAATGTTATAGCCTGACGTTTCATGGCACTTCCACTGGCTTCGCCGTATATCTTTCGGTTCACACCCGACATTAAGATGGAATGATGCACAGTTAAAGCACCAAAATTGCCGGTACACGAGGACACAGTAAACAAATGTTATTTCGTGTTTATAGCGCACAGCTGACGAGCGCAGCAGCGCCACGGCGCGGCAAACTCGTGAAATATATTCACACCCGGGAAATTTGAAGTTTCCTAGCATCTTTCAAACAATTTTTGGACCTATTTTAAAAAATGTGTTCGTATGTACGGAATGTTCGTAAGTAGAATGTTAGTAAGTAGAGGACTTACAGTATAACATACCTTACACAATTCGTTGAATACCTCTGAACAGCTTGTCAAAATGACCGATTTAGATCAATTTTGGTGTTCATACAATACACATAAAATACTACACAATACCTTACAGAGTATGCCTCACACACAATGTAATATAATACAATACAATATAGCATGTGAATAATGTAAGCTTCGTGGTACCTGGTGTACTACATACACACTGTGGGTAATTGTGTATTGAAAAAAGGTGAGCTGTTGAATGCGCAACAATTACACTTGCGCAAGTATCAACTGAAAAACGTGCTTCACAACACACAATTTTGGCCAAATAAACTGACATTCAGAGCGCAATATAGCTGAGTCCAACCTTATCAAGACTGCAATTCGAGTAGATAGCAACTTTATCAATGTTACTTGTCAATCGGAACTGTTTCCAGATTCGTTAGCTCAACCCCAACTGAATGCAAAACCAGTGCAAGCGTGTATGTGCATGCATATATACATGAACAAGGTGCATCCATAAGTTGTGTGACTGTAATAGGTTCACCAGACAACTACTACAGTGTAGATAATATGATAGTGTGTACGTGTGTGTGCGTGTTCATGCCTTGTTATGATATCATACGTTTAGCAATTATCCACTGTATGAATGTACGATATACCGCACAAGTTCATACGAAGTTGAATTGTATGAAAAACACCCATCCATAATAAATAGTAAATACATAAATAATACATAATACGTATATGGTACACCTATATATCTATATCTATATATATAAAAGAGATCCTCTGTGTGTGTGTGTCTGTGTGTGTGTGTGTGTCTGTCTGTCTGTCCCACCCTTCTTGGTCCATTTTCTATCGGTTGCTACTCGGCCATCACTTGGCATACTCGCTAAACATTTGTACCATCACGTTGGAAATTTTCTTGTCTACACTGTAAGTTACAGTTTTAATTTTAAAAATTAAACCAAAAAAGTTATAGCGGTGAAAAGACAAAATGAAACCTGAAAAATGCGAAAATTTTGGTCAATTTTCTGAAGACTACTCCTCCTAAACCAGCAATGGTACAACTATACAAGTTATACCACTGTGTAGAAAATTGTCTGTTCTACTCAACAAATTATAATTTATACCCAAAAATTAAATATAAAACATGCAAAATGGAAAAAAAATCAATCTACATTCAAAATTTTATTTAAACTCTACGCGTCCGATTTTCTATACGTTTTTCTCTATTTCTAAAAACCTAATTATCACACATCTAAATTAATAATACCATCATGCTGAAATTTTTTTTGCTACAACACGGTATAATTTTGATTTTTCCAAAGTGTATTAAAAAAACGTTACGGCGATGTGAAGTCAAAATGACAAAGTCAAAAAGGCAAAATTAGCACACAAGAACGTGAATATTTTGGTCAATATTTCGCTATCTATTCCTCATAAACCAGCAATGGTAGAGCTATGAAATTATACTATTGTGTAGATAATTTTGTGTTCTACAAGATAAACTATAATTTATACCCACAAATGATACAAAAAAACGTGTAAAATTGGCAAAATTCTCAAATACATCCTAAATTACACTTGAACACCGGGCGACTAAAATTAATTAATTTTTCTACTATTTCTCAATAACTATTTGTTATACATAAAAATAAATTATACCATCGTGCTAGAAATCTTGTTTTCTACAGTACGTTATAATTTCTAATTTTACAAAGTATATCTGAAGTAAGTTACGGCGGTGTAAAGTCAAAAGGACATATTGCCAATTTGACAGCTATTATGCGCACTTGCGATTACACAGGAATATACACCGATTAAATTTCACTGAAGCCCAATCACAATAAAGAATGCATCATATTAGCTCCAAGCATGGATGGTGTGGTTTTATTGCGTACAGTTTAATTAATGCTACACTATACTGAATAGAAAGCCTTTATTGTCCTCAATATTTACACATCAATTGTTCCGCACGACGGGCGGGTAAAATGCTACTGGGAACAGAGTTAACTACTGAATTTTACTGTGTAATTTAATTGGTTTAATTTCAAGTTGCATACGCTAAAGTTGCATAAGGATGCGGGTTGTAATATCATGCAATGTCAACTATATGCATATGCTGTTTTTGAGGAAGCATTAATCTGGAATTATAGAGATGACAGAAAATTTCATTGTTTTGATAGTGTTACATTTCTGAATTACTACACACGAAGGACGGGTGTGAATTTGAGCAGTGTTGAGGGAAAACCATCGTCAATAAATAAAACAAGAATTTACAAATTTGACTTTTTCTATTGGTCGTTTTTCATCAATTTTCTTTGTGTTTGTTTCGTGTTTGAGTTCCGAATTATTCCGCACGACGGTCAGCTTTAAATATGAGGCGGGTTGTGGAAAAACATGTTTTCTAAATTGAAACATAAATTTCACATTTAGACTTTCATATTGGCTTGGACTTTCCTATGGGTTTGTTTTTCTTTTTCGATTTTCACTAATTTTTTATTAATTGAATATTAAATATATTTTATGAACTGTTCCGCACGACGGGCGAATTAAATGTATCTATAAAGAGTGGGTATAAATGATAGCGAGGTATATGATATTTTGCTAGCAGTAAATATTCTAGCGATGAAAGTAGAATAGCTCTTAAGCAAATGATTTTGGAGAATGGTGTGAGCCTTTAAATATATTTTGCGATGATATATGTATGATATCTATGTATGATATGATATCCTGATGATATATGTATTAGGAATAATACGTAGCAGAATATAGATTGCATAATATAATATCGGCTGTAATATCAAAAGCTGTAATATCGGTGTAATCCAAAAAATAACAACTGTATGAATATGATGCATTATTGGAAGCATAATCGGGAATTATGAGATAATATGATAATGGTGTATAATTATATCGCATTATGCAACAAATGTGAATTTAGCTGCCTTACAGTTTGGTTCCGATACTATGTTGGCGGGTTGAGAGAAAAGTATTGGTGGGCCGCGTGTTTGGGACCCCTGGGGTAGATAATCTCAGTCTTCTGATTACAAATTATGATCGCATCAATATATTTTGTGATCACAAACTAATAAGTTAAATCACCTCAGACTAGGCTGAGAGCGGTCAAGATTGGATGGTTGGGCTGGGTTGGCTAGATTTGACTCAGGTTATATTGGGTTTTAATGATAGCGGAAAATATATAAATTTTAGCAATAAATATTATAGTGGTAAAAGTGAAATAGTACTTAAGCAAATGATATTGGGGAATGATGTTAAGTAATAAATATAGTTTGGAAACATTCTGATGAAAAGATTTCATCATCTTTCATTGTTTGTTTCGTGTTTGTGTTCTGAATTATACTGTAGTGTCTGTCTATTCTTTTATTAATTAATCTTTTGATCATTTTCATTCCTCATTCAATATTTATAAATATTATAATTTATGTATTTTACTTTGTATTTGCTTGTTTAATTTTCAGTTAATGACAAATGAATGTCGTTAAAATCAAGACGTTTAGATTTGATACTTGTTTCGTCAAGGCATTCACTATTTTCGGTTTATGACTATTTGTATTACATTTTATGTCATATTAATTAATTTCATTGTAAACTTACTGATTAATTTGTTATATGTGATATATATTAAATGTTTATATATATTTGCATCAATAGACGCCATCGCTGATTGGTACGCCAAAGCAGAAATTACTAGGATGTTCCTAGGCGTCAATTATATTGTGTGTGGACGAGAATACACTCTCTCTTGTGCGTCCAAACCTTGTCTCATATGTTTCATGTTATGTTGTGTGTGGTAAAATTGATTTAATCAGAGTGAACCACGACATTGGTGACCCCTTCGTTTTTGAATACTGCATTTTATATATTATTCTGCTTATTTCGATTTGGCAATATGTCTACCGATGATACAACTATGTGCGCTTCTTCTGTGAATGGAATTGGTATCAAACCACCGCCGCTCATGGAGAGTTCTATAGAGGGATGGTTTACCATCATGGAAGCACAATTTCCTCTTGCAAATATCACGGTTGAGTCCACAAGGTTTTTTCACGTCATTGCTGCTCTTCCTCCCAACGTCGTGGGTAAGATTTCTCCTACGACAATCAGTAAGCAGTCATATTCTGAGCTGAAAGAAGAGGTACTTCAAACATTTGAAAGGTCGAAGGCAGAGTTGTTTGACGAGCTCATATCTACCACGGTAATGACAGGTAAGCCGTCATTGTACCTGGGTGAGCTATTGTCACGAGCGCGAAGAGTGAATGTCACAGAAGACCTGGTACGCCATAAATTCACTCAAGCGTTACCAGCATCGATTGGACCTGTACTTGCAGCGCAAAAAGAAACGCCACTGGTCAAATTAGGGAAACTGGCAGATGAGTTGATGCCACTCGTGCAGTCGCAATGTCTCGCCGCACCCTCCACGTCTACTGCAATGCAGCCAGGTCGTCATCGTCCAGAACGCAGGAACTACTGGACAACAGCAGCCAATCGACATCGTGGTCTTCAACCATTCCATGACAATCAGTGGCCTAAGATCTGTCGTGGCCACATATTTTACGGCGCAGTCACTCGGACATGTAAACCATGGTGTCAATGGCCGAATAAGTCGCCAAGCTTGGAAATCCAGCCGACCTCCAGGAGCTCATCGCCTTCGCCGGTCAACCGCTCAAGTGTTTTCACTTCGGCGGAAAACTAGAGCGGCAGGTCATGGTAGCTGCACCATATGGCCTGCCGCTTCTAAGAGTCGCAGCCCGTATCAACGACAAATGGCTGAATTTCATAGTCGACACTGGTGCCGGCGTGTCTACTATACCCCGGAACGCAGTAAACATGCTGATGCTACAACCAACATCGATACGCATATCAGCAGTCAACGGCCAGCCCATGTTGGTGCATGGTGAAGTCCGTTTGGATATTGTTCTCCACAAATTGCGTCGAAAGTTTACCTGGACTTTTATTGTCTCTGACGCAGTTTCGCCGTTGCTGGGACACGATTTTCTCAGCCATTTCAAGCTCGTGGTAGATTGTCACCAAATATGTCTCCGTGACACTGTTACATCATTATGCGTTCCTGCAAAAATATGTACTGAGAAAACTGTTGGACTGGTTGTGAACGACGTCAGTCAACTCCCGGCGTCCGTGCGATCTTTGTTGATCCAGCGACCCGGTTTGTTGATGTCTCAATCTCACACAGCAGCCGCCATGCCTGTGCAGCACACCATCGACACTGGCAGTGCAGCGCCCGTGTTCGCCCGCCCACGCCGTCTATCATCTGACAAGGAAAAAGCCGCCAGAGATGCGTTTGAAGCCATGCTGCAGTCCGGCATTGTCCGCCGTTCCAATTCACCGTGGGCTTCTCCACTGCACATGGTGGCTAAGAAAACACCTGGTGAATGGCGCATCACAGGTGATTATCGCGCGCTGAACGTGAAGACAGTGCCCGATAGATACCCGCTACCACATGTCCAGGATCTGTCGGCGCATCTGCACGGTATGCGTGTGTTTTCTAAGGTGGACCTTCTACAAGCGTACCATCAGGTTCCCATGAGTGAGTCTGACATCGCCAAAACTGCAGTTGTCACGCCTTTTGGTCTCTATGAGTACGCATTTATGCCCATGGGTCTTCGAAATGCTGGAGCAACGTTTCAACGCATGATGAACACCATTTTGTCTCACCTTCGCTGTACATTTGTCTACCTCGATGATATACTGGTGTTTTCGGCCGACGAGGAGCAGCACACACGTGACTTAGCAGCCGTGTTTGACATATTAGATAAATATGGTCTGCGTCTATCAATAGAGAAGTGTGCCTTTTTCCAGAAAAGCGTTGACTTTCTCGGGCACAAGATCACAGCTGATGGAGTACAGCCACCTGAAGATAAGCTTTCCGCTATTCGCGATTTTCCACAACCATGTGATTAAGCTTCTCTTCGTCGATTTCTTGGAGTTTGCAATTTTTACCGTCGCCTTGTGCCGAAGTTCGCGGATATTCTTCATCCTCTATCTGAGCGCATTAGACTGCAGCCCAACGCCAAGCACATTGAGCTTAATGAAGCAGAAACGGTAGCGTTTGAGGCCGCTAAACAATCGCTGATGGATGCATGTGTACTGCCTCATCCAAATCCAAGTTGCCAGCATCTGCAGTTGCTAACCGACAGTTCTTCTGTTGCCGTCGGTGCTGCGCTGCATCAAATGGTTGAGGGTGTCGCACAACCGATATCATTCTTTTCAAAAAAATTATCTGCCGCCCAGCGTAAATACTCTGTATATGATCGCGAGTTACTGGCGGCATATTACGCTGTAGTACACTTTCGGCACTTCCTAGAAGGTCGATCGGTGACTCTGCTGACTGACCACAAGCCGCTAGTTTCGGCCTACACCAGTCCACATGTGGCCAAATCTGACCGTCAGCAGAGGCACTGGTCGTATATAACCGAATATGTGTCGGATGTACAACACATTCGTGGAGCGGATAACGCGGTCGCAGACTGTCTGTCACGCAGTGTGAATGCTGTCAGCCTGGCCGTCTATGACCTGCCAGCCATTGCTCGTGCACAAGCAAACGATGCAGAAGCACAAACTGCTGCCACAGCGCTTAGTGCTTTCAAAATATCCGGAAATGTACCACTGTTGTGTGACACTTCTACGCCACACCCAAGGCCATATTTGCCTGAAAAATGTAGGCATCCTGTGTTCATGCAATTGCACAATCTGAGCCATCCTGGGATTCACGGCAGCATCAGGCTGATTAAGTCTCGTTACGTTTGGCCGCACATCGATCGCGACATAAAAAATTGGGTCCACGCCTGCGTCGCATGTCAGCAAGCCAAGGTCACTAGACATACTAAGTCACCGCTAGCTGATTTTGCTGTGCCCAGTGCGCGTTTTGAATGTGTGCATCTGGACCTGGTTGGACCATTGACACCAGCCGTAACGCGCAATCATCCGTTCGCAACACCGTATCGAAATATCCTGACCTGCATTGACAGAGCCAGTCGTTGGCCAGAGGCCATTCCACTGACCGACATTACCGCCGCGTCCGTCGCCGAGGCATTCTTTGCTCATTGGATTTCGAGATTCGGGGTCCCACTCTACGTGGTGACCGATAGAGGACGTCAATTCGAATCGGAGCTGTTTAATGAATTGTCTCAAGTGGTCGGGTTTCACCGCGTCAGAACAACAGCATACCGACCACAATCCAATGGACTCGTGGAGCGACTACACCGGGTCATAAAAACCGCCATCATGGCTCGGCGGCAGTGCTGGATTTCTGCACTTCCAGTAGTAATGCTGGGCATCAGATTGCTTCCAACTGAGTCACATGTGTCTCCATTCACTGCCGTTACTGGTGGATACTTGTTGTGCCCTCGCATGCCGACTGGTGACACAATGACTATCAAGACGGAGCATGAAATTGTCTCAGAGCTGGCGAAAAGATGTCCGAGGTGGATTTTTACACCATGTCTTCTGGTACGTCCCACTGTACACCAGCATCATACGTTCCATCACAACTCATGACCTGCGAACAGGTGTGGGTGCGCGTGGACAGAGTCCGCCGGCCCCTTGAAGCACCATACCGTGGGCCATTCCGTGTGGTTTCCAGATCACCCAAAGTATTTATGATCGCTTTACCTGCCGGAGGATCGGATACAGTCTCCATCGACCGACTGAAGCCGGCTGTAATCACAAATACGGCCATCTTGCAGAAGTCGTCACGCACAGCCGCTGCGTCGCCATCACCTCCAATTCCCGCTCCCCGTACATCGCTGGTTGAGCGTACCACCACCACCACCAGGTCAGGCCGTAAAGTGACGTTCAAAAAGCAGCCTGATTATCACTATTTTTGATAGTTTACACATTTACACCCATTTCACTCATTACTTGTGCGTGTTGAATTTCATGTTTATCGTATTGTATTGTATAATTGCGGACAAGGTTGTCTTAAATGTATACATTCTTCAATGCGTGTTTTGAATGTACCAATGTTATTGTGCCTGTATAATGTATGTTGCAGTTTCACTATGTAATTTCAACATACGGAAACGCCATTGTATTATGTGTCGTTTATGTGACACATAATACATTATGTATACGCCATTATGTGTCGTTTATGTGAGACAATACTCCGTTAGTATGGTGATTAGTGATTATGGTCGTATATTTGTTAATGTATCGGTATGAGTGGTTAAGTGAGTATGCGTGGTTTTATTGTGTGAATGTGTTAATTGTTGTTTGGTGTTCTACTGGTCACACACTGCCTCGTTGTTATGACCTTGTTCCATTACTGGTCACGACTTTTCTGAAGCTCCGCTTCTGGCGGGGGAGTTCTTGTAGTGTCTGTCTATGCTTTTATTAATTAATCTTTTGATCATTTTCATTCCTCATTCAATATTTATAAATATTATAATTTATGTATTTTACTTTGTATTTGCTTGTTTAATTTTCAGTTAATGACAAATGAATGTCGTTAAAATCAAGACGTTTAGATTTGTTTCTTGTTTCGTCAAGGCATTCACTATTTTCGGTTTATTACTATTTGTATTACATTTTATGTCATATTAATTAATTTCATTGTAAACTTACTGATTAATTTGTTATATGTGATTTATATTAAATGTTTATATATATTTGCATCAATAGACGCCATCGCTGATTGGTACGCTAAAGCAGAAATTACTAGGATGTTCCTAGGCGTCAATTATATTGTGTGTGGACGAGAATACACTCTCTCTTGTGCGTCCAAACCTTGTCTCATATGTTTCATGTTATGTTGTATGTGGTAAAATTGATTTAATCAGAGTGAACCACCACAATACCACACGACGGGCAGATTTATATATCAGGCGGGTTGAGGGATAATATTTGTCAAAATAAGAACAAAAATATTCACATTTAGACTTTTCTATTGGTTAAGATATTTATAGGTTACATTTTTTGGTTTTCAATTTGTATACCACTACTGTTTGTGTACTATTTCATTATATTTTATGGATTTGATATGAATTTTATTGTATGAATTGTTCCGCACGACGGGCGGGTTTAAAAAAGTGTTTTTAGTTCATTTTTTAAAATGGTTCATTTAAAAAGGGTATTTTTTCAAAATAAAAATGCTCCGCGGGCAGCAACTATAGACAATAGAACGTTCAATTTACCCTGTAGAATTAATCCATACACAAAACCAATGGATTTGACTTCAAGCATGGATTCTACTTCAGAACGGATCGTGTTCGAGTTCTGAATTATTCAGCACAACGGGCGGGTTTAAAAATGACTCAGACGTACTGAGGGGAAATATTTTGTCGAAATAAAAATAATTAAACTTATAATTTTCAATTGATTAATATTTTTATGAGTGTACCCTATTTCATTTTTAATTTTCCATATTTTTTATGAATTGAATATGAATTTCATTTTATGAATTGCTCCGCACAACGGGCTGGTTTTAATGCTATATCTATATATATATATAAAAGAGATCCTCTGTGTGTGTGTGTGTGTGTGTGTGTGTGTGTGTGTGTGTGTGTGTGTGTGTTTGTCCCACCCTCCTTGGTTCATTTTCTATGAGCTGCTACTCGGCCATCACTTGGCGTACCCGCTAAAAATGTATACCATCATGCTGGAATTTTTTTGTCTACACTGTAGGTTTAATTTTCAATTTTAAAAATAAAACAACAAAAAGTTATAGCGGTGAAAAGACAAAATGAACCCTGAAAAATGCGAAAATTTTTGTCAATTTTCTGAAGACTACTTCTCCTAAACCAGCAATGGTACAACTATACAAATTATACCACTGTGTAGAAAATTTTCTGTTCTACTCAACGAACTATTATTCATACCCAAAAATTAAATAAAAAACATGTAAAATGGAAAGAAATTCAATCTACATTCAAAATTTTAATTAAACTCCACGCGTCCGATTTTCTATATTTTTTTATCTATTTCTCAAAAACTAATTATCACACATCTTAATAAATAATACCATCATGCTGGGAATTTAGTTATCTACAACACGGTATAATGTTTAATTTTCCAAAGTGTATTAAAAAAAGTTAAGGCGGTGTGAAGTGTAAATGACAAAAAGGCAAAAAGGCAAAATTAGCACACAAAAACGTGAATATTTTGGTCAATATTTCGCTACCTATTCCTCATGAACCAGCAATGGTGCAGCTATAAAAATTATACTATTATGTAGATAATTTTGTGTTCTACAAGCAAAGTTATAATTTATACCCACAAATGATACAAAAAACGTGTAAAATTGGCAAAATTCTCAAATACATCTAAAATTACACTTGAACACCGGGTGACTAAAATTAATTCATTTTTCTAATATTTCTCAGTAACTATTTGTTATACATAAAAATAAATTATATCATCGTGCTAGAAATCTTGTTTTCTACAATACGGTATAATTTTTAATTTTCCAAAGTATATCTGAAGGAAGTTACGGCGGTGTAAAGTCAAAAGGACATATTGCCAATTTTACAGCTATTATGCGCACTTGCGATTACACAGAAATATACTACTGTGTAGATAATTTTGTGTTCTACAAGAAAAGTTATAATTTATACCCACAAATGATACAAAAAACGTGTAAAATTGGCAAAATTCTTAAATACATCCAAATTTACACTTGAACACCGGGTGACTAAAATTAATTAATTTTTCTACTATTTCTCAGTAACTATTTGTTACATATAAAAATAAATTATACCATCGTGCTAGAAATTTTATTTTCTACAATACGGTATAATTTGGAATTTTCCAAAGTGTATCTGAAGGAAGTTACGGCGGTGTAAATTCAAAAGGACATATTGCCAATTTGACAGCTATTATGCGCACTTGCGATTACACAGGAATATACTACTGTGTAGAGAATTTTGTGTTCTACAAGAAAAGGTATAATTTATACCCACAAATGATACAAAAAACGTGTAAAATTGGCAAAATTCTCAAATACATCCAAAATTGCACTTGAACACCGGGCGACAAAATATATTCATTTTTTACGTATTTCTCAGTAACTATTTGTTACACATAAAAATAAATTATACCATCGTGCTAGAAATCTTCTTTTCTACAATACGGTATAATTTGTAATTTTCCAAAGTGTATCTGAAGGAAGTTACGGGGGTGTAAAGTCAAAAGGACATATTGCCAATTTGACAGCTATTATGCGCACTTGCGATTACACAGGAATATACTACTGTGTAGATAATTTTGTGTTCTACAAGATAAACTATAATTTATACCCACAAATGATACAAAAAACGTGTAAAATTGGCAAAATTCTCAAATACATCCAAAATCGCACTTGAACACCGGGCGACTGAAATTAATTCCTTTTTCTACTATTTCTCAGTAAATATTTGTAACACATAAAAATAAAGTATACCATCGTGCTAGAAATCTTGTTTTCTACAATACGGTATAATTTGTAATTTTCCAAAGTGTATCTGAAGGAAGTTACGGCGGTGTAAATTCAAAAGCACATATTACCAATTTGACAGCTATTATGAGCACTTGCGATTACACAGGAATATACACCGATTAAATTTCACTGACGCCCAATCACAATTAAGAATGCATCATATTAGCTCCAAGCATGGATGGTGTGGTTTTATTGCGTACAGTTTAATTAGTGCTACACTATACTGAATAGAAAGGCTTTATTGTCCTCATTATTACTGGGAACAAAACTACAGTAGTAAATACTACTGGGAACAAAGTTAACTACTGAATTTTACTGTAAAATTTAATTGGCTTAATTTCAAGTTGCATAAGCTTAAGTTGCATAAGGATATGGGTTGTAATATCATACAATGCCAACTATATGAATATGCTGTTTTAGCGGACGCATAAATCTGGAATTATAGAGATGACAGCAGGTTTCATAGTTTTGATAGTGTTACACTTCTGAATTACTACACACGAAGGACGGGTGTGAATTTGAGCAGTGTTGAGGGAAAAAAACTTCGTCAATAATTAAAACAAGAATTTACAAATATGTATTTTTCTATTGGATCAGCTTTTTGCTTTTTGATTCATTATATTTTATTTATAGTCCCGCACGACGGGCGGGTTTATATACGAGGCTGTTCGAGGGAAAATATTTTGTCACATCTAAAATAAAAACATTTATATTTAGACTTTTCTATTGTTTAAGAATTTTTAGGGGTTTACTTTTTCTTTTTTAATTTCTAATCGTTTTTTATTCATTCAATATTCATTATACTTTATTTATTGTTCTGCTCAACGGGCGGGTTTTAATGATAGATGGTGATGTTGAGTTATAAATATATTTGGAAAACAGTATGATAAAAAAATTAGTCATTTTTCATTGTTTTGTGTCTGAGTTCTGAATCATTCAGCACGACGGGCAGGTTTAAATATGAGGCGGTTTAGGCAAACTATTTTGTCAAAATAATATAAAAATATAGAAATTTAGACTTTTTATGGGTTTACTCTTTTGTTTATTAATTCATATTTATTTTCTCTTATAAATTGAATAAAAATTTAATGGTATAAATTGTTTCGCACGACGGGCCGGTTTATATGCTAGAATTTCCATTGTTTGTTGTGTTTTTGTTCTGAATTATTCCGCACGACGGGCAGGCTCAAATATGAGGCGGATTGAGGGATAATATTTTGTCAAATATAAATTTAAAATATTGACATTTTGAGTTTATTGTTGGTGAACGTATATACAGGTTAAATTTTTTGCTTTTTTATTTGTATTCAGTTTATTTTATGGATTGAATATGAATTTTACTTTATGAATTGTTCCGCACGACGGGCGGGCTCAAATCTATATATATATATAAATATAAAAGAAATTATCTGTCTGTCTGTGTGCGTGTATGCTTGAATATGAGGTGACCTAACTGCGCGGGCTCAATGGTATAGATCAGGGCCTTGAAACGTAAACGAAGCGATGGATCATGTTTATGAGATAATATTGTCCCGGGGGCATCAACTGTAGACAATAGAACGTATAATTTCACCGTGTAAAACGAGTTCATATACAAAACTAACGGATTTGACTTCAAGGTCCAGAACGGATCGTGTTTGAGTTCTGAATTATTCCGCACGTCGGGCGGGTTTAAATATGAGGCGGGCTGAGGGAAAATATTTTGTCCAAATAAAATAAAAAATAATGAAATTTAGACTTTTCGATTGATTTAGGTTTTTATGAGTTTGCCATATAAATTTTTTAATTTGCAATATTTTTATGAATTTTTCCGCACAACGGGCGGGTTTTAATGCTAGTATATACATAAAGAAGAAATTATCTGTCTGTCTGTGTATGTATGCTTGAATATGAGGTGACATAATTCCGCTGGTTCATGGTTCGCTGGTTCAATGATCAGGGGCTTCAAACGCAAACGAAGCGATGGCTCATTTTTATGAAATAAAAATGTCCCGCGGGCAGCAATAAAACGTTCAATTTCACCGTGTAGAATGAATTCATATACAAAACTAACGGATTTGACTCCAAGATCCAGAAAGGATCGTGTTCGAGTTCTGAATTATTCCGCGCGTCGGGCGGGTTTAAATGTGAGGCGGATTGAGGGAAAATATTTTGTCAAAAAAAGAAAAAAAGATTAAACTTAGACTTTTCAATTGATTTCAATTTTATGAGTGTGCCCTTTTTCATATTTAATTTTTCTATATTTTTTATGAATTAAACATGAATTTCATTTTAAGAATTGAACCGCACAACGGGCGGGTTTTAATGCTAGTATATATAAAAAAGAGATCCTCTGTGTGTGTGTGTGTGTCTATCTGTCCAACCCTCCTTGGTCCATTTTCTATCAGCTACTACTTGGCCACCACTTGGCGTAACCGCTAACAATTTATACCATCACGTTGAAAATTTGCTTGTCTACACTATAGGTTAGATTTAAAAATTCAAAAATGAAATAAAAAAGTTATAGCAGTGAAAAGACAAAATGAACCCTGATAAATGCGAAAATTTTGGTCAATATTCTGCAAGCTACTCCTCATAAACCAGCAATGGTACAACTATACAAATTATACTACTGTGTATGAAATTTTCTGTTCTACAAAAAACACAAACCTCAAAAATTCACACCAAAAAATTAAATATAAAACATGTAAAATGGAAAAAAATTCAATCGACATTCAAAATTATTTAAACTCCACGCGTCCGATTTTCTCTACTTTTGCTCTATTTCTCAAAAACTAATTATCACACATCTAAATAAATAATACCATCATGTTGGGACTTTTATTTTCTACAACACGGTATAATTTTGATTTTTCCAAAGTGTATTAAAAAAAGTGACGGCGGTGTGAAGTCAAAATGACAAAGTCAAAAAGGCAAAATTAGCACTAAGAAACGTGAATATATTGGTCAATATTCCGCTATCTATTCCTCATAAACCAGCCACGGTACAGCTATAAAAGTTATACTATTGTGTAGAAAATGTTGTGTTCTACAAGATTTGGTATATTTCATACCCAAAAATTGCACTCAAAATGTGTAAAATTGGCAAAGGTCTAATCTACGTCAAAAATTTTACTTGAACACGTTGTGACTTAAATTAATTCATTTTCTACCTATTCCTCAGTAACTATTTGTCACACATTAAAATGAATTATACCATCGTGCTGGAAATTTTGTTTTCTACAATTCGCTATAATGTTTAATTCTCCAAAGTGTATCTGAAAGACGTTACGGTGGTGTAAATTCAAAAGGACATGTTGCCAATTTGACAGCAATTATGCGCACTTGCGATTACACAGGAATATACACTGATTAAATTTCACTGAAGTCCAATCACAATTAAGAATGCATCATATTAGCTCCAAGCATGGATGGTGTGGTTTTATTGCGTACAGTATACTGAATAATGCTACACTATACTGAATAGAAAGGCTTTATTGTCCTCAATATTTACACATGAATTGTTCCGCACAACCGTCGGGTAAAATGCTACTGGGAACAATGTAAACTACGGAATTTTACTGTGTAATTTAATTGGTTTAATTTCAAGTTGCATAAGCATAAGTTGCATAAGGATATGGGTTGTAATATCATGCAATGCCAAATATATGCATATGCTGTTTTAGAGGAAGCATTAATCTGGAATTATAGAGATGTTTCATTGTTTTGATAGTGTTACACTTTTGATTTACTACACACAAAGGACGGGTTTGAATTTGAGATGTGTTGAAGGGAAAAACATCGTCAATAATTAATACAAGAATTTACAATTCAGATTTTTGTATTGGATAGTATTTTTGCTTTTTGATTCATTATATATTATTAATAGTTCCGCACGACGGGCGGGTTTATATATGAGGCGGGTTGAGGGAAAATATTTTGTCAAAATTTAATTGAAAATCATTACATTTAGACTTTTCAATTAACATCCTTTGTTTTATTAATCGTTCCGCACGACGCGCGGGTTTAAATGCTAGATGAGAACTTAAATTAAATAATATATAATTAAATCGCATTATACAGTAAATTTGAATAAATCTGGCTTACAGTTTGGTTTCTATATTATATTGGCGGGCTGCGAGAACAATATTGGTGGGCCGCGTGATTGATACTAAGAGGGGATGAGATGATATAAGATAAGATGGGATGGTTGGGTTGGGTTTGGTAGCATTGGGTCAGGTATATTGGGTTTAATATGCATGCGGACTATAGTGTATGTATATGAATGTATATGAATGTATGTATATGAAATTTTTTGCAGTTAATATTATACTGGTAAAAGTATAATAGTACATGTGCAAATGTTGATGGGGAATGATGTTTAGTTATACATATATTTTGTAAACATTCTGATGAAAATGTATAATTTTTCATCAGTATTCATTATTTCCTGTTTGAGTTCTGAATATTTCCGTACGACGGGCAGGTTTAAGTATGATGCTATTTGAGGGAAATATTTTGTCTAAATATATATAAAAATATTCACCTTTATACTTTTGTATTAGAAAATACATTTAATGGGTTTACTTTCATCTTTCTAATTTGTATCTTATGGTGATATTTCTATTATTTCTTATTTAGTTTATTGTATTATTGGTTGTGATTTATTAACACAAGCAAACAAGCAGTGAACAAAATGAGATAGCACAAGAGAAGCTACAACGTCGTACTCTGCAACAAAGCCACCACACCTGCACACTAGACACACACACACACACGTCACTCTCCGCTCACTCAACACCAACTGCCCTCTCCTCTCTCACAACGCATCATTTACTCGGATACAGCCATACAGATTACACATATCAAATGTTACACGTATCAAATGACAATTCTGCAAGCAATGCACAGTGCATTCACACGGACACATGCATGCATGCACACATACATACATGCATACACCGTATTTAGACACATATATGACTCAACCACAACTGAAAAGCATTTGCGGAGTATAACAGCGCACACAATCTCTCACACCGCCCCAAGTCAGTTCCGGTAACGCAGAGGCGCTTGCAGATCAGACCGATCGCGTAATCTGTAATACCACACCCGACTGTTTACATTCGGCCTGAGCGCGATTGCTTCATCTCCCACATTGCTTTCTTCCGCGCTCTGACTAGACTCTTGCCCAGCTGCAGGACTGTCCTCTGCAGTATGTGAATCATCACTCACTCTTCTTACGTGACTAACGTGTCTAGATATACCATCACCCAAATCCACCGACCAACTGTTGGGTACGCGCGAGATTCTGTGTGGACCAGTCCAGCGAGCCGTGCATGACGGGTTTCTCGGTTTCAAGAACACGGCATCACCTGCAGAAAACGGATTTTCATTTTCTTGCCGACATTCATTCTTTGTCCATTCTTGCTTTATCTGTGTGTTTTCAAGTCGCCTTCCATTTCCAACACCTGGCATACTGGGCACCGAACCAAAAACACTGACAAATGGCTTCTCTCCGGTAGCACTGCTGGTGGTGGAATTGTACCAAAACACCATCTCTGATACCGAACGAGAAGACCGTTCCACCATCCGCTTTATAGTTCGGTGCACTCGTTCAACTATCCCATTACCCTGATGGCGATACGCGCAGCATTGTTGCGAGGTAACGTTCCAGAACAGCAGCAACTGATTGATAGTCGCGCTCATAAAGGTTGGACTATTGTCGAACAATAGGGTGTGTGGTGGTCCAAACTCAGAAAACACGTTTTCTAGAGTATCGAAAATGGCGCGAGCTGTTTCACTAAAAAGCTTCCTCCAAATGGTGAATCTGGATGCGCAGTCAATCAATGTTAGATACGGATGGCCGCTGACGTATGTTATGTCCATTGACAGTCGCAACCACACCTTGTCGGTTGACAGCTGACCTACCTTCCACTTTTCTCTAGGAGCAGGGTCAATTCTAGCACAATTCTCACATTGACTAATGGCTCTGTTAACAACTGCTCTCGGAACTGACTTCCCATTTTCCACCAACAACTCGCGGGTTCTGTCAACACCGAGATGACCGGTATTCTCATGCAAATTCACCACATCCTCGAATGATCCCGCGCAGCACAGACCAGACGTCCTGGAATATTTCAAAATATACCGAGGAACTCGAGTTAACTCGTCGGCAATATTTTCTTGAGATGCCACTAGCCGTACTTTCACTTGAAGTTTATAGGTGTCAATCAGCTCAGCCAAAACTTCTAGCCGGCGTCGCACGAGCATCTCCGACATGCCGTGAGTGCGGGGACGATGCGTCTGTTCAGCGATGCTATTCAGCCAACCTTTCACAGTTGTAGAGTCTGTAATTATCTCCACACTCTTCATCTTCCACTTGATCGACAAATTGATACCTATAATCGCGGCATCAAGTTCAGCGACATTCACATGTGTGTGATCATTCTTCTTTCTCAGCCAAGCACCGTCTTCAACAACGTGATCTCCAACTTTCAATACGACACCCAAGGCGATGTTGCTGGCGTCCGTCCATACTTCTGCATGCTCTCCATTCACACACCATACTCCCGCAACGGGATCCTTCGCGTTCAACTTGTTGATTATAGCCTCGACCATTTCCTTTACGTTGGGCGCTACGGTATCATCCCACTCTCCGGCGTTCTCCTCTATACTGCACTCGCGCCTCAGCCGGCTGCAAACGGGTCGTAACCACCCGGCACAAGGAAAATGACCCAGCCATTGACCGCATAGTGAGTACACTTCACGCTTCGTCACTACCTCAGGCATCCTAGGTAAATTACCATCTCTCGTCCAGCACAATTGATTGCCATTATTCTTCACACGCAAGCCTAGCACACGCCCGCCATTCAGTTCTTCAGGGTCTTTTGTGGTTAATCCATATCGATTGAGATGCGCTTTCACATCAGCAACATCAATCTCACTGGATTTCACAATAATATCATCAACATAGTGATCGACTGAGCGATGCACACGATCATTTTGTTCCAGTATATACTGTAAGATTTTCGTCATCACCTTGGGACCAATGTTGACACCGAATCCGAGGCGAGTCATCACATATTTTTTACCGTTGAATTTCACAACCTGATAGCGCCACAAAGATTGGTCAATATGAATCTGCAAATATGCTTTCCGCAAATCCAACAATTTCACGGATGTTCCAAGTCTACGCCAATCACGCAGCTTCTCGTCGCATATTGCTGTGTCGTTTCCGGGAGCGCTTTTGATGTAGCGGTTTAACCATCGGTAGTCAAGGACAGGTCGTACTTTGTTCTTCTTCTCTTGTCGGACAGCCATAAGTGGAATCACGCTCTCAATCTCGCCGTGTTGTACTCTATCATACTCCACTAGAACACCCTCCTCTATCCATGTGAACACTTCTTTCTCGAAATCATCACGATTGCACTCTTTCACATGATAGTTTGCCTTAAACGTTGGCGCAGACGGGGGGACATTGAGCCACTCCCATTTGACAATCCACTTTGAATTGTCGAATCTTGCCGTGAAGTCTCTCTCGGTGATGTCATTCTCAACAGTAGCCGCTGCGCAGCCAGTATCCACCTTTTTCAAAAAGGAAATTTCACCAGTACTCGATACAGAAATACCACCAAATGCAGTAATCATGTCCATTCCACAGATCATATCCACGTCATACGGTAGGTAATTATTTTCGCATACCCATGTATTAAATCGTGTAAGATAACAGTCTTCATGAACTCTAATGTCATTCCAACAAACGCGATTCTTCAACGTAAGAGTGGTGCCATTCATAATTTTTAGTGGCAAACGACTCATCGTCACACACCTTTGCATTCTGTTGGCAATTCTTCTTGTTACAATCGAGTGCGTGCTACCAGTATCTGTGGTTGAATATATTGAAGTAATGGTGAACACAAATGCACAATGTAAACACGGACTCCACTGAGCCAGCAACACAAACTACACAGTTAAAATACAATATGCGTATCACAACGATATATCCACCGCACTCACACACACTTCTCTCTTCACGCCGAGATTCAACACCGCACTGTCTCCCATCAACACGACACTTCATAAACAAACGCATCGCTGCCACCTGATACCTCGTCAGCACCTTGCAACGAGTGCATTGTGCAAACATACACCCGCACACAGACGTACATACACGATGCGGAACACTACGCCAGCAAATACAAGCACACACACACGCACACACACACATGCACACACGCACACACGCACACATGCACACACACATGCACATAACGAAAACCTTCAACTACAACAATATGACAAGATAATATATCAAAACCACATCCCCCCTTGATCTCAAGATCACTCGGACACGTAATCATTCATCCAGACCGGAGGTAGTCTTTCTCGTACACTTCGTCTAGGGCTTTGCCTGATGAGAGGTTCCGAAGTTGGTGTTTCGGTGGCCTCAGAGTGATCACCGTTCTCTTCGTCAGCCGGAATGACCACAGGTCTCAAGTCCAATATGTGACGAGGTACACCATCCACCGACACATTATTTGACGAGTTCACCCCCGTTACAGTACCACGGGTCCACTGCGAAGTACACTTCCGATCTGGTGGTTTTACCCACACTTCCTCGCCGATGTGAACAGCACATTCTTCCGAATCATTATCGACAGTGCATTCTACAAATGTATTTCGCCACTCATACTTGTGCACATTGCGATGGGGCACTGAAGATTCCTCCACACCAACCCTCGGAGACATGTTATACCAGTATACCGCCGTAGTCGGTGGTATGTTACTTCTTTCGGCGAGCGCTTTTATCGTCCGATGGTGGCGTTCAACAATGCCATTGCCGTTAGGGCGGTAGGCTGCGCGGTAAAACGGCCGAATATTCCACTTGTCCAGCAGCTCCTGCATTTCTCTGGAACGAAATGCTCTCCCGTTGTCCATTAACAGCTCACGAGTTGGTCCTCTCTCTCGGAAAACTTCATCCAGATGCTTACATACCTGCTCCGCTGTCTCAGACCGAAGCTCACGCCACACAGCAAATCTACCTGGTCCGCAATCGACAATCGACAAGTACTGATGGTGGTCATAGTGGGTCACATCCACGGCCAGTCTGCACCACACGTCGTTCACACTAAGATGTCCTGCAGCATGACGTGAAGGAGCGGGATCAATGGATTGGCACCGCTCACAGGCTCTCACCACTCGCCGCACAGCGTCGCGTGACACACTAGGGTCCGCTTGTCGGGCTAAGAAAAGAGTCTTGTCTACGCCCATGTGATGCATGCCATGCATTTGCCGAATTTCATCTGCAGTCATTGCACATATATGACTGTCTTCTTTGTCATGTTCACAGCCGCTTTTGACGGCATTTACAGCTTTGACTAACCATCCCGTTTTCACGCGAGTCAGTTCATCAGCTTTATTCTGCGTGGTCGGAACACTCGTGACGGATATTTTCAAACCAAGTTCTGCAATGAGATCGCTCAAAATTCCCAATCTTCTCTTGATCAAGACTTCCGCTGCACCCTTTGTCTTCACTCTTCTTTCCCTGTCGATCACTGTGCTCACCCAGCCGGCTACTGTTGCAGAGTCTGTGCGAATATCAATATCCTTCAATTGCCATTTCACCGCCATGTTCACACCTTTCAGTACTGCATCAAGTTCCGCGACATTGATATGATGTACATCATCAATTTTCCTTTGCCAAGCAGCATCTTCAACGATGTGGCCCTCAATCTCCACTGCTGCACCCATTGCAATGCTGCTCGCATCGCACCACACGACACCTTTGTCAGTGACAGAAACATGCCATTTTCCACCAACCGGATCATCAGATCTCACTCTTTGGACCATATCAGCCACCATCTGCATAACAAAATCGCTAACTGCACTGTCCCATTGTATTCCATCGGTATGACGTTTTATGTAGCTACTGGCAATCCTTAGCCACCTAGCAACTGGGTAATGCCCGATCATTTTTCCACACAACGAGAATATATCACGCTTCGTCATGTTGTCTGAGACGGATGGAATTACATTTCCCCTGCGAAACACAACACGACCACGATTGTCTTTACTCAATCTGAGACCCAACACAGCACTTCCCTCTATAGACAGCGGATCTTTCGCTTGCAGGCCATATTTGTTTAAATGGTCGACGACTTCCCTGCCGGACACAGCCGATTCGCATACGATAATGTCATCGATGTATGAATCCGTGCTCTTGTTGATGATTTCCGACTGACTCAGAACGGTGCGTAATATTCGAGTCATAATTCTCGGTGCGGAGCACAGTCCAAATCCCAGTCTAGTCAAGCAGAAGACATGGTCATTATATTTCACCAGCTGGTACTTCCATAAATTCGGGGCGATATGCACCTGCAAATAAGCGGACTTCAAATCAACGAGTGAAGCTGGTCCAGCTATGCGCCTCCACTTCCTCAGCTTCTCTCCGCACACATCTATAAACTCGTCACCCGTGTGGCTACTGACAAATGCATTTAACTCTCGAAAGTCCAGCACTGGTCGCACTTTGTTTTTAGTGGGCTGTACCACTGCCATGAGTGGCAGTACGCCTGTGCAGTCTGAATCAGTCCATGGAACAAGAATTCCTTCCTTAATCCACCGCTGCACCTCAGTGTCAAATTCACCACGGATATCTTCAGTCACTGTCTTGTTGTAACAACCCACTGTTTTTGACAAGAATGGTTCACCTGCTTTCACCACCCATTCCACTTCCCATTTGTCACCATCGAACACAGCGGTGAAGTCCGGATCAGTGATCTCCAGTTTCCGTTTAGCACAGCATTGCACTTCATCACTTTTGGAAACCGCAGCGCTTGCAACATTGTCATTTGAGCCAAATTTGACTTGAGAGCCACACACAAAAACACCACCAATCTTCTCGATTACCTCCATCCCAATCACAAGGTCGACATCATTCACAATATTATCAACGACCATAGCACACACTCTTAGACATTTTCCAGATATCTCGATATCAATCACAGCCGTGCCACGACGCTCTACCCTTCGTCCGTCAAAAGCCGTTAAATAACTACTGCCTGCGATGCAATTAACAAGGTGTGACCGAACAATAGCCCCAGAACAACCAGTATCGACTAGTGCGTGAATTGTCTCACCTGAGAGTTTTGCCTCGACGATTGGCAGTTGGATGGGCGCCTTCACTGATTGCTTGGAGTAGCTGCTGGCGCACCAGCTACCCCTGAACCGTTTCCCTGACGACACTGTCGCGAAATGTGTCCCTTTTTCCCGCAATTGTAGCACGTAATTGCTTGTCTTTTTGGACACATTCGAGCCATATGAGGTCGATCACACAAGAAACAACTGCCTCTGAACTGCTGAATGTGCTGAGTCTCGACTGGTTTTGCATTTGATTTGCATACACTCTGTGGTGCAGCCGCAGCCGCGACTTGTTCATCATTCCGTGTGAGCACACGCGCGTGGTTGATTAGCGCAGACATTTCCATTGAGAAAGCATCCTGCATTCTTTGCAGGTTCGCTCTGACATGACTGGGAAACCCATTCACAAACGTCAATCTACAGATGTTCTCCAATGCTTCACCACCAAAATTAGCCAAACAGGCAAGCTTTCTAATGTTAGTGGCAAAGACATCAACTGATTCTCCTTCCCATTTCTTGTCACACAGCTTTTGAAATGCAATAAACGGATCGTCTGCAAACGCCGTTTGCAGCGCGTACTGGATTCTGTCAGCATTTTCCTGGTCTTCGTCGTTCAATTGCAGAAGCAGAGCAAGAGCATCACCTTCTAAGTAGATAGGAATGAAGCTGGCAAGATCCGTCACCTTTTTCAGCTTCGCCACTAGTTTTGCTTTCTTGAGCCACGCAGCCACATCTCCTTCTCCTGTGAACGGTCTCATTGTGTAGTCACTGCCCGACACTGCCATCATCCGATATTGGCCGGTTAGCTTGTGGTTGAATATATTGAAGTAATGGTAAACACAAATGCACAATGTAAACACGGACTCCACTGAGCCAGCAACACAAACTACACAGTTAAAATACAATATGCGTATCACAACGATATATCCACCGCACTCGCACACACTTCTCTCTTCACGCCGAGATTCAACACCGCACTGTCTCCCATCAACAGGACACTTCATAAACAAACGCATCGCTGCCACCTGATACCTCGTCAGCACCTTGCAACGAGTGCATTGTGCAAACATACACCCGCACACTGACGTACATACACGATGCGGAACACTACGCCAGCAAATACAAGCACACACACACGCACACACACACACATGCACACACGCACACACGCACACATGCACACACACATGCACATAACGAAAACCTTCAACTACAACAATATGACAAGATAATATATCAAAACCACAGTATCTACTAACGCACACACTGGCGTACCGTCCAACTGGATGTTGACTACAGATCGCGGGGAGTGGTGGACGGCACTGTGGATGTAACCGCTCCCCGCTTCTCGTTTCCCGAATTATCCTGTCTTTCCGTCCTCGATGCATTTTGCATCATACAGTTGCGCGCAATGTGACCGGTCCGATTGCACAAAAAACAGCGACGCGTCTCGACACTTGGCTTTCTGCAATGTCTCGACAAATGTCCGGTGATTCCGCAGTTAAAACACTTTGGAGACGCAGCAAAGCCATGCACATGCTCCCTGGATAACAGTCCAGCTTGCACTTGTTTTGCGCAGTTGAGGACGTTCACAATATTCAACTCCGCCCCATGCAACGCTCTTACCGAATCTTGAAGAGCTTGCGGCAATCCATTCAGAAATTGGCAAGCAACACACGCGTCATTGACATTAGTGGAGACACATTTCGCCAATTGCCGCAGATCTGACAAGAAGTCGTCCAGCGTCTCATGCTCACGCAAGCAGCGGCTGGTGAACTTGGCGTAAGCTGAGCACGCCGTCATTCCGAATGTCTTTCGCAGTGCAGACACAACGCTATCATAGCTGTTCTTGTCGACATCTGGCAATTGCTGGTAGACTCTGTAAGCTGGACCTTCCAGAAACAAGGGCAATACCACACCGAAATCTTCGATTCCCTTGATCTTTGAGCCGAATTTCAACTTCTCCAGCCAGGTTTCCAGGTCTCCAGAACCATCAAACTTTGAGACGACATCGGTAAGCTTTACAGAATCCATGGTAGAAGCCGAAATAGCTTGTGATTTATTAACACAAGCAAACAAGCACTGAACAAAATGAGATGGCACAAGAGACGCTACAACGTCGTACTCTGCAACAAAGCCACCACACCTGCACACTAGACACACACACACACACACGTCACTCTCCGCTCACTCAACACCAACTGCCCTCTCCTCTCTCACAACGCATCATTCACTCGGATACAGCCATACAGATTACACATATCAAATGTTACACGTATCAAATGATAATTCTGCAAGCAATGCACAGTGCATTCACACGGACACATGCATGCATGCACACACACATACATACATGCATACACCGTATTTAGACACATATATGACTCAACCACAACTGAAAAGCATTTGCGGAGTATAACAGCGCACACAATTGTAGTGTCTTGTGTGCGCAACTATCGTTCAATTGTTGTAAACAAACGGCTTGTCGCAGAAGCGCAATTAGCGCCCTATTGTAGTTAATTTATCGCTAGGGCTACGTGTACTTGTTTAGTAATTGTGTTGAGCCAATCGGTAAGTGACAGGTAAGCTTGAGAGTTTTCTTGGTTGGTATGTATGTTTTTTAGGGCAGTTTTCCCTAGGTCTCGGTAACGTTTGGTTCTCTCTTGTGAATATAGTTAATCGTTTTGGACAACGCCCTTTTCATTCAGTGTTGAGCTGGAACACTATATCTGGCGACGAGGTTTAAGAACTCTGGTTTTCCTTGTTACTTTGTCATTGCTTGTTATTTTCATTGTCATTACAATGGGAGATAACGGGATTCCGCTTCCATCTCAGTTTTTGCCACGCCCAGGCAAACCATTGGTCCCCTGGAGCGAGTGGCAAGAGGCCTTCGATAATTATTTGCAGGCAATCGGCGGCGACACCTTCACGGATGCTCGTCGTCGTGCACTATTGCTGCACTGTATTGGGCCTGAGGCTATGCGCGCCTACAGGGCGTTCCCAGCAGAAGCCAAACGAGAGCAGGAAACAGAGTATCAACGGACAATGCGGCAGCTCCAAAAGCACTACACACCGAGGGTCAATGTCATCGCGGAGCGGTTTGTTTTTAAGCAAAGACGGCAGCTCGACAAGGAGTCGACTGCAAATTTCGTCTCGGCACTCCGCACGCTTTCGCTCAACTGTCAGTACGGGGAACTCACGGATGAACTGGTGCGTGACCAAGTGGTTGAGCACACGGTCCACAAGCGGCTGCGTGAGCGCTTCCTCCAGGAGCCGACATTGACGCTGAATACCCTGCTCCAGATAGCAGAGGCGTACGAGGCGTCACGTGAGCACTTATCCCAGATGACACGGGAGCCGCACAACGACTTCGGCGAGGTGAACATCGCAAGACGGGTCAACAAGCAACCCAGACGGATAGGAGACGACAGTGCAGCTGCCGAAAAATGCGCCTATTGCGGCCGGCAGCACAAAACGCCGCGAAAAACCTTCTGTCCAGCACTCAAGAGCAAGTGCAACACGTGTGGAAGGATTGGTCACTGGTCTGTTGTCTGCCGATCGAAGGACAAACCGAGCACATCAAACAAATTACTGCGCGAAGTAACCATCCTCTCCTGTCACGCACCGAAGGAGAACAAGATGGTGTGCGACGGTCTCGTGGCGGTGGACTCTGGTAAGTCGGCGCCTTCCACTGCAGATCGACACAGGAGCCAGTGTGTCTGTGTTGAGCCTGCCACTGGCCAGAGCCCACTTCAGGGGGTCAGCGGTGACAGCAACAGACACTCGGCTGTTTGGGGTCGGCAAGAACGAGCTGAAGGTGATCGGCACGCTGTCGGCGTCGGTGACGGTGGAAACTCGTACTGCACGGACCGAGTTCTACGTCATTGACACACCATCTCCGGAGGGCCTTCTCGGGCTATCGACGATGTCAGCACTGGGTCTGACGATCCGGCCACGTGAAGGGACAGTAGCAAACGTCACCACGGAGCCTACAAATGGACTGCCAGCTGTCAGCGGGTACCAGCATCGTATCCTGCTGCGTCACGACGCGGTGCCGGTGCGATGTGCGCTACGACGCCTCCCTCTTGCAATCAAGGAGGAAGTCTCCAAGGAACTGGCTGAGTTGCAGAGTGCGGGAGTGATTGAGCCAATAGACGCATCTCCCTGGATCAGCCCGACGGTAGTGGCGAGGCGCAAGGATGGCCGCATACGGTTGTGTGTCGATCTGCGCGGTCTCAACAGCCAGATCGTGGCGGACGCACACCCGCTGCCGACGATTACCGAGCTACAGTCGCAGCTGGAAGGCACTTTTCTCAGTCGCATCGATCTGCGTTCTGCATATCACCAGCTGAGTCTCGCTCCAGAGTCACGACCGCTGACTGCGTTCATAACGCACCAGGGACTGTTTCAGTTCCTGAGGGTGCCGTTCGGCTTAGCGTCAGCTGGCCCAGCATTTCAAAAGCTGCTCGATCGGCTGCTCAGCGGTATCGCCGGAGTACAGCACTACCTGGACGATATCGTGGTGTCTGGACATACTCAGGCGGAACACGACGACCGGCTTGAGCAGGTGATGACTGTGCTGCAGAAGGCCAACATCACAATTAATCGCGAAAAGTCGGCGTTCTCGTGTAACGCGATCGACTATTGCGGTTACCACATTGATAAGGAGGGTATTTCGCCTCTTCACAGTCACGTGGCGACAGTCACCAACGCGCCAGCACTTTCGTCAGCCAAGGAACTACACAGTTTCCTGGGCTTGTGCGGTTGGCTCGCTCACTTTGTTCCCGGTTTCAGAATAAAAGCGGCGCCACTGTACGCGCTGCTATGAAAAGATACACCGTTCCGGTGGGGAGGAGCAGAAGCAGCCGCGTTTCAGCAATTAAAATCTGAGATCGCCTCCAGTCAAGCGTTGCAGCCGTTCAATCCTGCGCTGGACATTCTGGTGACTACGGACGCCAGTGAACGCGGATTAGGCGCAATGCTGACACAAAGCAACAGCACTGGCGACGAACGGGTGGTCGCGTTTTGGAGCCAGAAATTTTCTGACGCTGAGACGAAGTACTCGGTGACCGAACGGGAGACCTTGGCTGCGGTGCGCGCCATCGAACACTGGCGGTTGTTTCTGTGGGGGCGCAGGTTTACACTGCGAACCGACCACTCAGCTCTGCAGGCGGTACTGGCGTCACACTACGGGTGGCGAGCTGGTGCGCGTATTGCTCGCTGGCGGGCTCGGCTCACAGAGTACATATTCTCCGTGAAGCACGTGCCTGGTTCGCGACTGCCTGCCGCAGATGCATTGTCTCGGTTGCCGGTGTGTGAGCCGTCCGCTGCAGAGAATGAAGATGAGGTGATCGCGACGGTTGACGTTAGCGAAGACACCGAACAATCGATCACACTAGAACAGGTCGCCGCTGCTTCGAGACAGGACTCTCAGCTGATCGCCGTGCGACGTGCTCTTGCTGACGGTTTTCCGTCACGCGAGAAGGACTGCGACGAGTACACCAGACCATTCTACCGGGTGAGAGACGAGTTAAGTGTGTCGGCGGATTTCGTCATCCGCAACGGTAACCAAATCGTCGTGCCGCTGGCCTTACGCGAGCAGTACGTCAGGGCGGCACACCAAGCACATGATGGAGCAGTTCGCACCAAGCAGCTGCTCAGGAGTGTCGCATGGTTCCCGGGCATCGACAAGATGGTTGAGCAGTATGTTGGCAAATGTCCGCTGTGCCAGAGCGCTGATAAAGTACTGGTCGGAAAGTGTAAGCCAGCGCCGCTGACTTGTGTCGAGCTGCCAGATAAGTGCTGGTCCAAACTGGGCATCGACGTCGTCGGACCGATTAACACAGCACCACAGGATTGTCGCTACGCGATAACTATGACCGATTACAGGTCCAAATGGGTGGAAATCGGTCTGGTTTCTTCGGTCACGACGGAGGCACTTATCGAGTTCCTGCGAGGAGTCTGGTCTCGTGAGGGCTTCCCTGATGCAGTCGTCACAGACAACGGCACTCCCTTCGTCAGCGCTGAGTTCGAACTCTACCTGCGGAATCGAGGCATCAAGCACAGACGATCGTCGGCCTACTGGCCAAGGGGAAACGCCGCTGTCGAAAGATTTAACCGGACGTTTAAGTCGTGGGTCGGCCAGGTTCGCGTCGCCTCGAAGTTCGCAGAAGACATCAGGTGTCGGCTGGCGCACTACAGGAGCACGCCTCACTGCAGCACCGGCGTATCCCCCTCGGAGATGCTTCATGGGAGGATCATGCGGCTGGCCTTGCCGGTGATGGACAAGAAGCTGGTGGAAGGTGACCCCTCCAAGCGCGTGAGGAGACAGCAGCAGAGGAACACTGCCGCCTAAAACACACAGCATCCAGTGTGCAAACCGGCGTTCCAGGTCGGCGACAGGGTCTACGTCCGTCGCCAGGGGCACGTCCACAAGGGCGAATCGAAATTTCGTGGTCCCTTCTCGATTCTGCGACACAGCGGCCCAACGTCGTATCACTTGTCGGACGGATCGGTTCGCAATGCGGCTCATCTCGCTTTAGCATCCAGCTGGTCGCCGTCTACGGTACAGTATGAAGAGAATGACATTCTCGATTTCGGTCCGAAAACATCGCCGCAGAACGATGGAAGTTCGGGGGCTGCTGCCACTTCAACGGACGGGGCTCCTGCAGAGCACGTCGAGAATGACACCGGACTACAGTCAAATGTCAACCCACATCTCTCAGAGCTTCCGCCGTCTCGGAGCGGCAGACGTCGTTGGAGACCAGCTCGTGTGATTTGACCGATGGATACTTGACCACTGTGCGATTGTTAGCGCGGTTCAAGCAAATGTTCCTCTTTTGTTATGTGTAGGTTCTGTTTTTAAGGGGAGGGATATGTAGTGTCTTGTGTGCGCAACTATCGTTCAATTGTTGTAAACAAACGGCTTGTCGCAGAAGCGCAATTAGCGCCCTATTGTAGTTAATTTATCGCTAGGGCTACGTGTACTTGTTTAGTAATTGTGTTGAGCCAATCGGTAAGTGACAGGTAAGCTTGAGAGTTTTCTTGGTTGGTATGTATGTTCTTTAGGGCAGTTTTCCCTAGGTCTCGGTAACGTTTGGTTCTCTCTTGTGAATATAGTTGATCGTTTTGGACAACGCCCTTTTCATTCAGTGTTGAGCTGCAACACTATAACAATCTCTCACATTGGTATTCGTGGCATTTATTGTATGATTAGTGTTCGTACTTATAATTGTATTCTGTTTCATTATGACGGGTCTGATACGACGGCGCATCGTGTTATTTTCGTTCCTAGTGTGTTGCGATATTCTGTCGTTGATGTTCAAGGTATCTCACGTTTTTAGATCAATAAAGCTTCTGTTTCAATGGAGTTATATTATCACATATCTCTTCATTTTTTAATTGAATATGAAGTTTATTGTATGAGTTGTTCCGCACAACGGGCGGGTTATAATGCTAGTGTAGCGCTTTCAATGTGCGCGTATGATATCGCCTAGCCCGATAATTATGAACACCGCCATGTGTAATGTATATATTTACATGCACCACACCAACAAACTGCACAGAGCCGGGGGATGTGCTGCGCCGCGTATCATACTCACAGCAACGACTAGGGACGACTGCCATCAGCCGTGTGCCCACTGTACCTGTGTGTCATCCGCACGGCCCTCGTGACAATAACAACTGCGAGAGAGCAGGCCCGTGGCAGGACTGATAGGGTGTGTGTACACAGTGAATAACGGTACAGTGGACACGGCGATACAGGCACTGCGAAGGAGGTAGAGTGTGAGACCAGAAGAGTGTGAGGTGCACTGACAAACATGATGTGTGTGTGCGTGAGAGCGAGAGGAGAAATACACACGGTTACTCTCGACCGGAAACATGATTGAAAGGGCAAATATGAAGTTGAAAATAACACGTATATACAAGCCTATCATATACTAACAACAATGCAGCCAGTGTGGCCCGCTACACTACCCCCCTGTCAGAGTGTAATAAGAATGTCACTCGACGAGTAGGAACGTAGCGTGCAAGCGGTCGCGGTGAACGTTAACGGAGGATAGGCCGCGGTGTTGTAGTGGCGACGGTCGGCTGAGGATTCCGTGATGTCAAAACACGTTCGCTGGGTTGTCGTGGGTGTTGTTTGGAGACGTGTTGTTGTCGGATGGCCTTGTGATTTTGCAGGAGTGGTTTATGACCTCGGCAAGGCGTACCGGAAAGTTGTGATGTGCGATGCTCAGATTGTTCATGCCGCAGCGCTGTGGTGTCGCTCTGATTTGCCACTGCGGGCTTGAAGCGGCGATCAAGTGGTGAGTGACGCTTTTTTTGCAGGACAAAAACGTGACTGCACGTACCTTGGCCGCATGGCTGGTGGCTTTTTCGGCGAGACTGTCGCGGTGCCACTTGTTTGACGAGGCCCTGGTTGCTCTGCAATGCCTGAACGTACGTCCTCTGGCGGGGTTTCGGCATTTGCAGCAGCTGCAATGGTTGTGGACGGTCGCCAGCCCGCGACTGCTGCGTGGAAGGCCAGCTGCACTGGTTGTTGCACCGCTTGGCGTTCTTGCCGAAACAGCGGTGATACCAGCATATGGTTGAGTTGCCGCTGCTGGTGTTTGAACGTGCTGCATCGGCCGATCGACGTTTGCTCGAGCGTGAGTGAGGCATGTTGTGAGATGGTCGCCGAGGCTCGGACAGCTGGAGCTCGCTGTGACCGGTTTGACGGTTTTTGGCTCGATACAGCTGCAGCTCTTTGGTGAGGCTGCCTAATAATGCCACCAATTCACTCAGATGATTGTCGTTGACTGTGATGATGGAGTCAGGCGTGTCAGGCGGTCGCGTCGGCATCTCGGCAGAGGCGACGGCGCTCGCTGACCATGAGCTCGCTGGCTGCTGTGCGGAGGCGGCGAAGAATCGCTCGGCCTTAGACGCTTCCGGTTGCAACAATTGTGTGGCCAGACGGGACCTTAGGGCAGCGCATAAGTCGCAAAGGTCGCCGTGGGACGCATGATTACGTCTCTCACCTGGGTTGCCAGTGAAAAAGGCAGGTTGGCCACCAGGAGTTTCAAGCGGTTGCGGTCATCCTCTACGCCGGACACATCTATGGCGAATTCGACCTGCGTTAGCCAGAGCTCCGTTTCTACGGCGGAGAATGGCGGCAGGCGGACAGATGCCATCGGCGTGTTGATTTGAGCCGTGGTTGCGGCTTCTGTGATGTAGGTTGCAGACATGGCGGCGACGGGTACAGATGCGACGATCACGTCGGGGTCACCAATGTAGCGCTTTCAATATGCGCGTATGATATCGCCTAGCCCGATAATTATGAACACCGTCATGTTTAATGTATATATTTAGATGCACCACACCAACAAAGTGCACAGAGCCGGGGGATGTGCTGCGCCGCGTAACCACTCACAGCAACGACTAGGGACGACTGCCCTAAGGTCCCGTCTGACCACACAATTTTTGCAACCGGAAGCGCCTAAGGCCGACCGATTTGTCGCCGCCTCCGCACAGCAGTCAGCGAGCTCATGGTCAGCGTGCGCCGTCGTCTGCCGAGATGCCGACGCGACCGTCTGACACGCCTGACTCCATCATCACAGTCAACGACAATCATCTGAGTGAATTGGTGGCATTATTAGGCAGCCTCACCAAAGAGCTGCAGCTGTATCGAGCCAAAAACCGTCAAACCGGTCAAAGCGAGCTCCAGCTGTCCGAGCCTCGGCGACCATCTCACAACATGCCTCACTCACGCTCGCGCAAACGTCGATCGGCCGATGCAGCACGCTCAAACACCAGCAGCGGGTGCTCAACCGTGTGCTGGTATCACCGCTGTTTGGGCAAGAAGACCAAGAGGTGCAGCAACCAGTGCAGCTGGCCTTCCACGCAGCAGTCGCGGGCTGGCGACCATCCACAACTCACCACAACTTCCGTAACTCACCACACTCATTTTAAACAGTGTGGTCCTAAACTTCGGTAAAGACAAGTATATGTGTATATGTATGTGTATGTATGTGTATGTATGTGAATATGTGCGTGTGTGTATGTCTGCGAGAGACAGAGACAGAGAGAGATCAATATTACAATTAATATGATTATTTATTATTAATTACAGGCAAATCCAGTAGCATGGGAAGAGTGCAATTGCACTATTACCACCCTAAGGTGGCCCCATGTACCGGAAGCGCCCAAAAGATTCAGAGAGAAAGAAAGTTCGAAAAGAAAAAAATTCTAGATAGAGAATCATTGCAGCCGCTGCAAATGCCGAAACCCCGCCAGAGGACCTACGTTCAGGCATTGCAGTGCAGCCAGGGCCTCGTCAAACAAGTGGCACCGCGACAGTCTCGCCGTGTACATACATCCTGACACTCTGCTCCTTGGCTGTGCCTGTATCAGCGCTGTGCCCACTGTACCGTTAGCCATTGTGTCCTTCCGGCTAACGGTCCTTCTCCCCTCGCGATGTCGGTTGTTGACAGGACGGCCGAGCAGACTACACGGGGTTACAGTGGGCCACGGTGGGCAGTCGTCTGTGGGGCATCTCTGTGGATACACGGTGCTACGTTTTATTACTGTGCTCGGTGTGTTATTCCTATTAGTGTGTATTAGTGCTATTCGTATGAATTACGGTGTCATTTGCTCATTGAGCTGCCGGAACTGTGTACGTCACTAAATACACTGCGTGCATCACATCGTGGACATTTCGTCGCATTTGTGGCGCGGGACTGAGACAGTAGCACGTTCCCAGGCAGAGTCACGTCAAAAGCGCTACACTGGTGACCCCGACGTGATGCACCAGCGACTGCAGGTAAACGGCCATCATCGGTGCCGCTCTTCATGGTCGAAGATCACCTCATCAAACAGCTCTTTCTTGTCGACACTAGAACCCAAGTCAGTGTCATCATGCCCAAGGCACTTCCTGCTCCACTTCCGTCGACAATCGAGTCGAAACTACAGGCCGCCAATGGATCCCTCGTCGACGTCTACGGCACACATGACCTCCATGTGTCGTTTGACGAATGATCTTCTGTCAAGTGGCGTTTTGTGGTAGCGAATGTCACCACAAATATTATTGGTGCTGACTTACTGTCGCATTTCCGGCTGATTGTTGACCTGCATAACCGTGAGCTCCGTGATTCATCAGGTCAAGTTCGTGCTCGCGGAATCCTGACCTGTGCGGGATCGTCCGAACTACAGTGCATTATTCAACCACGCAGTCGCTTCGATCAACTTCTCCGTGAATTTCTTGGTGCCGTGCGCCCTGCTAGCGAACCGTTCCCGTTGCTCCACAAGGTCACGCACCACATTGTCACCACTGGTCCACCGAAATTCGCTCGTCCTCGTCGTCTACCGCCTGATCGCTTACAAGTAGCCAAGAAGGCATTTGACCACAAGCTGCAGAATAGAGTGAAGCGGCCATCTTCCAGCAATTGGGCTACTCCACTTCATCTAGTGCCAAAAATGGACCCTGGAGAGTTGAGACCGTGCGGCAACTACCGCGCCCTGAACGCCTGCACGCGACCGGGCCGATACGCAAACTCGTCAGGACTTCGATCTCAGCCGTGCTGCGGAACTCTGCCAATTCTTCAAACTTGTCCACACATGAGAGCCACAGCTCCCGCTAGCACGGCTGAACCGTCAGAGGCGTCACCATCATGACAACCCTCACGTGCTCCGAGTGCGTCTCATCATTCGTTCTTCGGTGCACAGACTCAACCGTCGTCACACTTCACCCGACGAAGAGGTCTGCACTCTCAAACTGGTTCATCAGACAGAACCAACATGTGCAACCGGTCAACATTTGCACAACGTACGACGACAAATCTACCTTCACAACAAACGCCTGCCCCCACATCCATACTCAGAACGCGCTCTGGACGTCAGATTCAACCGCCAGCGCGCTATCGTCGTGTCACTTTCCCAGTGCCATCTGAGAGGGGGGTGGTGTAGCGTCCCACGTGTACATTTATGTATAGATATTTCACCCTCCAAACGTTACGGCATTACATGCGGCACCTGCTTTCACACACTTTCCTTCATCACAACTCTGCTCTTTTCCTAGCTTGTTTTGCACACTGAGCTTAGTCCGCTCACATCCTTCTCTACTCCCATTCTCTGCCTTCCACGCATTACTTGTTTTTCTCGTCATGTACATACATCCTGACACTCTGCTACTTCGCTGTGCCTGTATCAGCGCTGTGCCCACTGTACCGTTAGCCATTGTGTCCTTCCGGCTAACGGTCCTTCTCCCCTCGCGGTGTCGGTTGTTGACAGGACGGCCGAGCAGACTACACGGGGTTACAGTGGGCCACGGTGGGCAGTCGTCTGTGGGGCATCTCTGTGGATACATGGTGCTACGTTTTATTACTGTGCTCGGTGTGTTATTCCTATTAATGTGTATTAGTACTATTCGTATTATTGTATGCATTACGATGTCATTTGCTCATTGAGCTGCCGGAACTGTGTACGTCACTAAATACACTGCGCGCATCACATCGTGGACATTTCGTCGCATTTGTGGCGCGGGACTAAGACAGTAGCACGTTCCCAGGCAGAGTCACGTCAAAAGCGCTACACTAACTACTACTCGGTAACCACTTGGTGTACCCGCTAACAATTTAAATCATCACTTTGAAAATTTTCTTGTCTACACGATAGGCTAAATTTTAAATTTAAAAAAAGAAAAAAAGTTATAGCGGTGTAAAGCCAAAATGAGCCCAAAAATGAGAAAATTTTGGTAAACAAAATTCTGTCATCTACTTATGTATTTAATTATTTATATTTTTGAATTCGTATTCGCTTTCTTTTATGAATTCAATATTAATTTTACTTTATTAATTGTTCGGCACAACGGGCGAGTTCCAATGCTAGATGGTGATGTAATGTTATATATATATTTTGCAACATTATGATAAAAAGTGGAGACATTTTTCATTGTTTCGTGTCTGAGTTCTGAATTATTCAGCACGACGGGCAGGTTAAATTATGAGGTGGGTTGAGGGAAAAAATTCTGTCAAAATAAAAATATAACTAAATAAGTTTTTACTTTTTCATTGGTTAGGATTTTTATGAGTTTACTTTTTTCTTTTTAATTTACAATATATTTTATGAATATAATACGAATTTTATTGTATAAATTGTTCCGCACAACGGGCGGGTTTTAGGGCTAGGCGGGTTTTAGGCTTTTCTATTGGTTAATATTTTTATGGGTTTACCTTTTTCTCTATAAATTTGTATTCATTTTATTTTATGAATTGAATATATATTTAACAATATTAATTGTTCCTCACGACGGGCGGGCTTATATGCTAGTATCTCTACATATCTCTCGTATCTCATACTCTCTACATATCTCTATATATTCTCGTGTATATATAGTATATGAATATGTCTATTGAGGGGAAGTGTGCGTATCGTAAGAATATTCTATTCTGTTCTGTGAATTAAAAATAAAAATAAAATTTAGAATTGCAAATAATTTAGTATCAATAATACTGGTAGCACTACGTATCACATAACAAACGTACTAGATATAATGAACATTTCTAGTACACGAACATCAATCACCAATGCTAAACGACAGGATACACGGAATTTTAGGAATAATTGTGGGGATCGACCCCACTATAATTGCTCCCGGATTACTGATTTCAGTCATCAAATTATTAATTATATTTAATAACTCATTGCATGCTTCGATAACTGTCTTGTCTTGTATTATTCGTGAACTAAATCCAGCCCAGACAAGTCCAGTGGTTGTTCAAATGAAAGCCAACCCCCGAATATAGAGCACTGTTTCTCATATGCATCACACGCTCTGGTCGATGTAGCTGAAACAAGTTTAGCAGCCTGCATCAATTCAAATCACACCAAAATATTTCACGATTAGGTGAGCCTGAACTTCGTGTGTGTAAGACGTGCGAGGAATGGAAGCTAGTCACTGACCGGAGAGCTCCATGGCGTCGGACAGCGCAGACGGAGGCAGCCGTCGCTGTCCATCGTGCTCATTTACAAGCAGGTACAATTGCAGCACGAGCTGTGGCGCCGACTCTATGAATGACTCGAACAGACGCAGCACGCTGGCGTCCGCGTTCTTATACATCATGTAGATGTAAAAATTTTTGTCCTTGTTGTTTTTGGCCCGCTTTGATCGCATACTCCTGATGCCGTAGTAAATCACCTCGAAGTAGCTGTTAACATGTGTTTGTGTGCTTTTGATTAGGATAAGCCAGAATATTAACAAGCAGAAGACAATCGCTACTTGGACAAAAATCGCACAAAATCCAAGGGAAAGGAGCATGAATAGATAGCAAATACAAGGGATATGTTTTACGAATAGTTCCCTTGGTTCTGAACACATATCTGCTAAGAGATCGAAAGGCGAGTCAAAGGCCAGATGAATGCCTAAACACATATCATGTGTACAAATACAAACGACACACGAAAGAACACATTACAAAAAAATCAAAACCAAAAATTTCGACAATTATAGATACTGTAGAAAATTATAATCGAATGCTGAATTTTGAGTGGATTTAAATTTAATATGAAAGTGTTGTAGCCGTCCGGTGTCAGGTATGTGCTTACAAATTGCCGTTGGATAGCGTCACATATATATATATATATATATATATATATATATATATATATATATATATATATATATATATATATATATATATATATATATATATATATATATATATATATATATATGTTGTTTGTATGCGCGGTTATGAGCATTATCGACAAGCGCAGCATTAATGCCCACTTTTTCATGTAAATAATAGGTTTTGTATTAACGCACATTGATGCAGTGAGATTATTCATTCAGTGCACACATAACTCCGGATAATTACGAATTGAGCTCTTGGTAGCGATGCGGAAGCTCCATCAAACATGACAGGCCAGGTGAGCTCTGTGCAGTTTGAATGCCTTTAATAGACACACGTCCCGTATCATCGCATACTTCGCCTAATGTGCAGGTCGACTAGAGTGAAATAACTAATGCACCGCCTCTGACCTGCTCCCTTATAATCACAAACATAAGGGAATTTGTTATCAGGCCCATGAAAGTGCCCGATTGTTCCACTTAAGCTTAGTGTTGAGTGACTAGTCAAGATAATGATGTAGAAAAGACTAGTCAATAGTGTCTGCCCATGTTGGCATTCATGGAACAAATAGCACCTCTATCAGGTCTTTAGATGCTGATTCTTATGATTCTAAAAAATATGCGACAATTGAAAAACACTACTTGAATCAAGATATTGCGTTAATGGCATACATATAAAGAACTAAATCTCACCTATTTTAATTTACTTCATCAATTTAGACATATTATTAAAATATGATTAGGCATAAATTAGAAATATTAATAAATATTAACATATTAAACGCCTTTGACCACTGATCAGAACAAATGAAAGTACGCAAGTTTCAACGTAGAATTGATGTAGCCTATTGCAGTAAACTTGAAAAACTCATATGGTAAATGCGCACAAGACTTACATTTAAACACTAGTGAATATATATATATATATATAAGATAAAAATATCATTTGACCACCAAAACCGATACACCCTAGTGGCAGGGGGTTCTCAAACTCGTCAAGAGTTTGGTCCTTGTTCCGCGCGTACAGCCCGCACAAGTTGGTAGGGTGCCAACCAACACCATTGCGCATGTGTGTGTGTGTGTGTGTCGGCCGGTCGCCCACACGTCATAAAAATACTTGAACGTATCCTAGTTAAACCAATGCATAGCTACATGGACCAAAACAATTTATTCAACGATGCACAACATGGATTTCGTACTGGCAGACCTTGCTTATCGCAGCTGCTAAAACATAGGTTCGACGTATTTTCTACACTGGAAAACGAAACCACAGCGGATGTGATATATCTCGACTTTGCAAAAGCATTCGACAAAATAGACCACAACGTACTCCTACAAATACTTGAACACATCGGAATCAAAGGCAAAGTACTAAGCTGGATAAGATGCTTCTTTACCAACCGTAGACATTCCGTGGTCGTAGAAGGGATTGAATCGGACGCTCTGCAAGTACTCAGTGGAGTAGCTCAGGGGTCGGTAATCGGCCCTATTATGTTCCTAGTATACATCGGAGATATCGACAATAACATGACACACTGCAAGGCTTCGGCTTTTGCCGACGATACACGTCTCCTCGGAGCGCTCAAAACCGAATTCGACTACACGCAAATACAAAAAGACCTAGAAGAGATGTACAGATGGTCCAAACACAACAACATGTCTTTCAACTGTTCCAAGCTTGAAATAATCAGATACCAACATCCGAAATCAAACCTAACCGAGCCCAAATAGACAACTCCACACGGAACCATCATACGCCAAAGCAGCCAGGTACAAGGTCTCGGCGTTATAATGTGCGACAGTGCCTACTTCAGTCCACACATTGACAGTGTGGTGAGGAAAGCCAGACAGACCGTCGTGTGGATACTGAGAAGTTTCAGATCAAGAGAAACCGGAGTGATGCTGACTTTATACAAGACAATGACACTTCCACTAATGGAGTACTGTAACCAACTTTGGTGTCCGACCAGCATAGGAGAGATAAGAATACTAGAATCAGTCCAAAGAACATTTACCTCAAAAATACTGGGAACGAGAGACTTGAACTACTGGGAAAGACTCGCATATTCAAAGCTATACTCACTCGAAAGAAGAAGAGAACGTTTCATCATAACATATACATGAAAAATAATAAAAGGATTGGTCCCGAACTTTGACAAAGATTTTGCTATTAGAACCACCGACAGTGGCAGAAGAGGAATCCTAGCCACCATCCCACCGATTTCCAAGACCTGGACCAAGGTTCAAAACATCAAAGAAAGTTCCATCGCAGTACTCGGTCCAAAACTTTTCAACTGTATACCTTATAAACTACGATGCAGTACATACACTCCTGATACCTACAAAAAAGAGCTGGAGAAGTTCCTACAGACCGTCCAGGACAAACCGTCTCTACCAAACAACCACCAAACCACCGTGGGAAACGGCCTTCTACCCCGTGTAACACCGGCTCACCGAGGGTGGCGTTCCAGCGCGACCTAGGATACTTATACCCTAAACAACACTACAGGAAACTACAAGTGTGTGTATGTGTGTGTGTGTGTGTGTTTGTGTGTATGTGTGTTCTTACCGAGTTGTTCGCGCAGGAATGAGTCAGAAACTCGTGTCTACTGCCTTCCAGAGATCATAATTTTTTTTTAAAATTTACTCGTTGATGGCTGTCATATTATATTTTGCGGTATTCTATTTCAAAAATCTATACTATGTTGAGAAAAACTGTACTTCTTTATATCATTTTTGGCTCGACTTTTTTTGAAGACTTAGAGCATGTAAACGTGTGAAACTGGTCGGCTAAAACAGACTGGTATTTTGAATATTTTCTTTGCCTGTCATATATCTATATATAGCTATTACATCTCCTCTGACTCTTCTTTCTTCTAGTGTAGATAGGTTCAATTTTCTCAGTCTTTCATTGTAGCCTAAATGTCTTGTCTCGTGTGATATTTTTGTAGCTGATCTTTGTACTTTCTCTAGTTTTCTCCTTGTACTCCTGTAAATGCGGACTCCATATTGTGACAGCGTATTCTGGAGATGGTCTAATGATAGCTATTATTAACTTTCTTAACATTTCGGCGTTGATATATGTGAAAGCTGTCTTAATATGTGCAATTTTGCAGTTTATCATTTTCGTTATTTCGGATATATGGTTTTCAGGAGACAGCCTGTGATTCGTTATTACTCCAAGGTCTTTTTCTTTTTGCGAATCCTGTAATCCTGTATTATTCATGATCAAAGAATAGTTTGGCCTGAATTTACTAGTCCCAAATCGTACAATTCGACATTTGTTTGTATTAAATGACATTTGCCAGTAATCACTCAACAGTTCCAAATTTTCTATACATGTCTAAGTCTACACAAACTTTTAGGCTGCGAATATATTTTTGTAGTTTGACATCGTCGGCGAACATGTTCATGTATGTCTGGCGGCACGACATCCTGAATATCACTTATGTATAAGATGAACATGATCGGCGCCAAGACTGTCCCCTGAGGTACACAGCTTTTCACGTTTCTCCACGAAGATTTGTGCCCTCTCAGACATGTTCTCATTTGCCTGTTTTTCAGAAAATCCGTCATCCATTTTTCCAGTTGTTTGCCAATTTTTCCGTATTTCACTAGTTTATAGATCAGCTTATCATGAGCGACTTTATCGAAGGCCTTCTCAAAATCAATGTAAACTGCATCGGTCCATTGCTCTCTCTTGAATATTTTCAATAATTCTACTATAGAAACTGATGAGATTCGCAGCAGTTGATTTTTGAGACCTGAATCCAAATTGTTGATCTTGTTGGATTTGCTGTGTATTAATCCTTATAAGATCGTGTTCTCCGATACGCTGCCCGATATAGCCTAAGCTTGCCTCTTATACGCCCGCCTGTATTGCTGCATTGATATCATGAACGCATATTTGCTCAAAGTCCCGGTGAGACAATTCACATCAAGATGAAAAACGCATCAGAAATGCCACCTGCTCACAACGCACAACTGTATTCGCACACACACATGACTCGATAGGCACTCCACGACCGTTGCCCAGTCACTGTTCAAACAGCTCACAGATCATCCAACATTTTTCGTATTCCTATTTAACTGATTGCACATCACAATCTTATTTACAATGTACAAATGCACGGTATATAAACATTTAACAAAGCCATAATTATGATTAACATTGACATTGAACATTGACAAAGAAAACATTGTTCCACATCATACCTCGCATAGCCTGTGCGCCACCTAGCGGTACATATTCAAAACAATTATAGCCCTTCGGGTTGACTTACGAGTGACAGTGGGCCGCTACACTACCCCCCCGTCAGAGTTGACTAAGAAGGAGACTCGATAGCGACTTGCGGGCGTGACGATTCGCCCGGAGCGTGTTCGGATAATTGACGTGGGATAGCTAGTCGGCTCACCTGCTGAGGCAGTTGATTGAGCGTAGGGGTGTTGCCGTGAAGCTCGAGCACTTGCTGCCGTATCCCGCCATTGTCGTTGCGTAGAGCCCGCTGTGGCTCTAGATGTCGACACCGATGATGCCGATGTTGTTGAGGTAGAATGTGCAGTCTTGGCTTGAAGGAGAATGAGTTGAGGAACCCGACACGGATATGTTGTGTTGCATGAGCCGCTCGTCTTCACCTGTTTTTGCAAGTTGGTGCTTTCTTCAATGACAGCTGGTTTTACACGGTCAATTGATACCGTATAATTACCAGATGGGCGTTGGATCGTTATTCTTATTGTTATCGTTAGTAGTGTGATCGTTAGTCTTATTGGTGCGGTTAATCACTCTGAACGGGCCGTCGTATGGACAGTCAAGGGGCGGCCGATGAGCATCGTGTCGAACGAAGACATGTGCGTCAGCGTATGACGGAGGTGATGCACATTGTCCTTTATTTCGAGTGCCACTCGCTACCATTCCACCAGGTATACGCAACGGTGTACCGTATACCAGATCTGCTGGAGTCACATTAAGGTCTTCTTTGACGGCTGAGCATATGCCCAGGAGCACAATTGGAAGTGTTTCGGTCCAGCTGTTAGAAGCGTGTGCACGTAGTGAGGCCTTTAGCTGGCGGTGTAGACGCTCCACGAGCCCATTAATTGCAGGATGATAGCTGGTCGTCGTCTTGTGTTTGAAACCCATGGTTACACACAGTTGTCTCCATCTTGCGCCGGTGAACTGGGATCCTCTGTCTGTCGTAACGATTTCAGGGACTCCGAAGCGCGCGAGCCAACCGGACAGAAAAGCACGGCACACAGTTTCTGCTCTGATGTCGGGAATCGGAATTGCTTCCGCCCATCGTGTGTAACGGCACACACATGTAAGAATGTAAGACATGTCGTTTGAAGGGGGTAAAGGGCCAACGATGTCTGCGTGTACATGTCGAAATCGCTCGCTTGGTAGATCTAAGGTACCTGTGGGCGCGCGAGTGTGCCTCTGTACTTTGGCACGCTGGCATGATATGCACATACGTGTCCACTGTTGGATGTCGCGCTTTATATTCGGCCACACACATCGAGAGGTGATGAGCTTTTGAGTCGCTCTAACGCCTGGGTGCGACATATTGTGCCACAGGGCGAAATAGTGTCGACGCAGTTCTGCTGGTATAACTGGACGAGGATAACCAGTTGATTCATCGCACAATAATGAAGCACCGCTTGCGAGTTTGATTTTGCGCAACTTGAGAGAAGTGTCGTTGACTTCCAGCTGCTGCAAGTCGTCGTCAGTGTGCTGAGCGGCTGCCAGGGCGTCAAAATCATGCAGTGGCGGTTGAGGATATTGAAGGATGTTGATTGTGCGTGACAAGGCGTCCGCAACAACATTGTCTGATCCTGCCTCATGTCGAGCATCTGTTGTAAATTGAGCGATGAATTCTAAATGCCGTATCTCTCGTGGCGAATATCTGTCGGATTGGGAATTCACAGCAGTCACGAGAGGACGGTGATCTGTGAAAAAAATGAGCGATCGGCCTTCAACTGCGTGTCTGAACCTCCGTATGGCTAGATAGACCGCCAAAAATTCACGTCCAAAAGTGTTATAACGGCACTCTGTTGGCCGTAGCGCTCTCGAAAAGAATGCCAGCGGCTGCCAGTTTTCGTCAACGAACTGTTGAAGAACGGCTCCAACAGCTGTGTCGGATGCGTCAACTTGAAGACTTATTGGCGCGTTTCTGACAGGATGCGCCAACATGACAGCATCGGCAAGTTTCGCTTTGATAGCTCCGAATGCTTGCTCAGCGTCGTCACGCCATTGAACGGGTCGACGAGAGCGTTTACCAGAAGGCACGAGCAGCTTGTTGAGCGACTGCAAGTGTTTTGCAGCAGCGGGCATAAAACGATTGTAGAAAGCCGTCATGCCCAGAAAACGGCGAAATTGTGACTGTGTCTCTGGTCTAGGAAACGATGCAATAGCGTCAACTTTATCTGGCAGTGGAGAAATACCATTTGGTGTCAGATGATGACCCAAGAAAGAGACACAAGGTTTGCTGTACACACATTTGCGGTGGTTGATCACGACTCCGTATTTTTGTAAACGCTCGAGCACAGTTCGCACGTGTTTGTCGTGATCTGTGCTTGTCGGACTGGCAATCAAAATATCATCGATATATGCATAGACGTTAGGTACGCCACGCAATACTTGATCGATAAATCGTTGCATGGTCTGTGCGGCGTTTTTTAGACCAAACGGCATACGCACAGCCTCGTACAGTCCGAAAGGCGTCGTTATAGGCGTTTTATGGACGTCACACGATTTAGCAGGTATTTGATTATACGCCCGTACCAAATCCAGTGTCGTAAAGACGGAGCAGCCCGCGAGGCTGTTGACGAAATCCTGAATGTGTGGGATCGGGTATTTGTCTGACACAGTACAAGCATTAAGCGCGCGGTAATCGCCGCATGGACGCCACTTTCCTTGCTCCTTCTTGCGCACCATGTGAAGTGGCGCGTCCCAGTTACTGCTTGACGGCCTCATGACACCGATAGTTTGCATTTCGTCAAAACACTGTTTCGCGAGTACCAATAGATCCGGAGGCAAACGGCAAGGTTTTGCGAAATTCGGCGGACCGTACGTTTGTATGTGATGTGTCACTGTGTGACGCAGAGGAAATGGTTGGTCTGGTAGTCGGACCACTCCCGGAAAGTCGGCTAGCAGTGTTTGGAAAGCTTGTGGTTCTTCAACCAGACATTGCAGTTTTGATGAGGTGACGGTGCACTCGGTACCCCTGGCACAGGCGCGGCCGGTCACATCTCGTAGTTCTCGTTTGTGCATATCCAATATTAAACGGTAGTGCGCGAGCAGATCGGCGCCTATTATACTGAGCGTTGTGTCCGCCACAATGAAATTCCAGTGCATCGCCGGCCCTTGCGAAAATGTAATTGTCACCTTTCGGGTCCCGTAGACATCAACCAGAGAACCGTTTGAGGTCTGTTTTTGAGGCGACTTTGAGGTCTGTTTTTGAGGCGTTTCACCATCAAGCGATTTAACTGGTATAACACTCACTTGCGCGCCAGTGTCGATGAGAAAACGTCGCTGTGTAACGCTGTCCTGAACATAAAACAAAGGCACCGGAATATGATGATCGCTCGTCGGCGCTGGTGCGCTGCGCCGCAGGCCCATTAGTCTTCCGCCGGCTCGGCTGCAGTCCAGGCGCAAGGTGATTCACATCGGTACGCTGAAGAGCCAAATCACCGATGGAAACGACATATGCGAGTGCCGGTGCTGTTATTTGCAGTTTGAGTGGGTCCGCGTCGGGATGTCGACCGAGTACGTTGAAACGCGCGGGATTGCCGTTCGTCCGAGCGACGTCTATCGATCTGGATCTCAGTTATGAGTTCGCTCACTTTTGCAATCAGGTTGTTTATGTCAGCGCTTGAAACTGTAGGCGTCACAGTTGGTGTTGCCGGAACGGGAACAGCACGCTCTACTTGTCTGATTGGCGTCACTTCTGGCCAGGTAGGAGCGTTATGATTGCTGGTTGCCTCAGAGAAGCGATCCGCTGCTGTAGCCAGCACCTCCAGTTCACTGTTTTCAGGAAGAAGTGACAGTGCGGCTCTCACAGTTTGGGGCAGACGTTGCAAAAACAGAGTGCGCAACAATCCAGTGTCTCCCGGATCTCCTGCTGCTGTGACCTCATTACGCATATTGCGTAGACGTTGGGATGGCCGTTGGTCACCCAATTGTTGATGGCGCAACAGTGCCTCAAGTTTAGAAGCACGCGAGGTGGCCAAACGTGAACGTAGAGCATCACAGAGGTCTGTGAAGGTGGCGGTGTGACGATTTATGAGGTCTTTCACCTGTTTTGCCACTGGCATGGGAAGGTTTGAGGCCAGCAGCTTGAGGCGGCTGCGATCATCGTCAATTGCTGACACATCGAATGCAAATTGCACCTGAGTGAGCCATAATTCCGGCTCATCGGCGCAAAATGGCGGCAATCGAAATGACGTCACTGGCTTTGCAGTGGCGGAGGCTTCGCTGGCATCCGGTGACTGCGCGTGCTGTGACGCACTTTCGGGTTCCGTCATGTCGGCAGTTCGGGGTCACCAGTGTTGGATTTGGTGTATATTAATCCTTATAAGATCGTGTTCTCCGACACGCTGCCCGATGTCGCCTAAGCTTGCCTCTTATACGCCCGCCTCTATTGCTGCATTGATATTATGAACGCATATTTGCTCAAAGACTAGGTGAGATAATTCACATCAAGATGAAAAACGCATCAGAAATGCCACCAGCTCACAACGCACAACTGTATTCGCACACACACATGACTCGATACGCACACCACGACCGTTGCCCAGTCACTATTCAAACAGCTCACAGAACATCCGGGGCTTTTTCGTATTCCTATTTAACTGATTGGCACATCACAATCTTATTCACAATGTACAAATGTGCGGTATATAAGCATTTAACAAAGCCATAATTATGATTAACATTGACATTGAACATTGACAAAGAAAACATTGTTCCACATCATACCTCGCATGGCCTGTGCGCCACCTAGCGGTACATATTCAAAACAATTATAGCCCTTCCGGTTGACTTACGAGTGACAGCGGGCCGTTACAATCTGACATAATTCTATTGGTTTCGAGAAATCTGGTTCACTGTTTTCTAATAATTTTTTCTCTAATTTTGCAAACGACACTTGTTAGTGATATTGGCCTATAATTTGCAGCATTGCCTTTTTGAACAATGGGGTAATATTGGCCTGTTTCCACATGTCTGGTAATTTGCCCTGTCTCAACGAGGCGTTCATAAATATTTCTATATAGAGGTCTGCTCAGCGTTTTCGCACAACTCTTCAATACATAACTGGAAATATCGTCTGGACAACATGATTTATATTTATCCAAAGAAAACAGTTCTTTTTCTATTTGACTGCATGTTATTTTGATGTCCTGCATTTTTGGCGTACTCTCTATGCTTTCCTCAGGAGGAAACCATGTGCCGTTATCTGAAATACCGAATGGAATTGTTTGTTCATTATTTCACATATGTCTTTATCATTTGTGTATGCCGTACCGTTTTCCTATATATGCTGTATTTTTTCACTTTAATGCGGCTGTTGATGTAGTGGTAGAATAATTTTGGCTTGTCTTTAATGTTATTGACAATGTCTTCTTCGAATTTTGAATTGTGCTTTTCTTCTTATTATCGTATATCTATTTCGACAGATTTTATATCTTGTATAACTTTCTTTATCCTTGTTTATTCGATATCGCCTCCATTGCTGGGCTCTATCTTTTTTTGCCTTCATACATTCCTCACTGAACCACTGCTTATTTCTCCTCTTTTTTCTTCTGATAGAGATGTATTTGTCCACTCCTTCTTTGTAGATGCGACAAAACATTTTGTATATATTGTTTACGTCAGAGTCATCCATCTCGTGGTCCCAATTCTTTCTTGAGTAAAGCCTGTTTAGCATTTCCTAATTTCCTTTCTCATAATGTGGTATGATTGTAGCGACTTGTCCAGGTATTATATTATGGCTTAGAATATATCTGAAGGAAATAACCACATGGTCACTCTTACCAAATGGTGGTTCATAGGTTAAGTTTTCTACTTGATCTGCTCGTTTGGTGAACACAACATCGAGGAGAGATGACTGGTCAGCTCTTCTTTGTCTTGTGTCTTCTTCCACATGCTGAGTTGAAAAGTAGTCCTGGTTGAGGTCCATCAATTCTTTTTTCAGATGATCAAATGTGTCATCAATAGGGCTGTCGAAAAAGTACACTAAAAATAAGAAAAATGTAACTTTATTTTCGAGAAAAAGTAACCTAAAAAGTAACTTATAATAATATATAATCCCTCATCAAGATAAATTTCATTTTGTAGTTCTGACGGAAGAAAACACTTACCAGCGACCTTCTAACAGACGACGTTCCGACTCCTGAGATATATATGAGCCCAGCTGCTCAAATTGTTGACACGTCTTCATCACTACCGCTGTCCCTTCGTCGGTCGTCCCGCACGACGCGGAGACCGGCTTGGATGGAATCTGGCGAATGGGCTGTGTAGCTGTAAGCTCGTGTTACTCTCGAGCTGGGGGGTGTAACATGTGCTGGTATAGCTGCCGTTGTAGATACATACTTTCCGCACCGTCCCGGTGCTTTGTAGCAATCTGCCCGGTGATGTTTATTACGCTTGTGCCAATGTGTGTGAATGCTTAAGTATGTGTATTATGTTTATTGTGTATTGCATGGTATTGTATCTTGTACTATATATAATTGTGTGTGCGTGCATGTGTATTTGTGTGCGTACGTGGGAGTGTGATTTTGTTTACGTTGTTGTATGCGCGCGCGGAGGTAGCTGCGTCACACAAGCGCGAGCGATGAGTGCATGCATGCGCGGGTGGTATCCGCCCTGAGTCAACGGTCGCTCGTGCATGCTGGGCAGTGCGTTACTGGTGAAGTGAGAGTGTGGTGTTTTGTGCAGTGGTTTAGAGTGTTGTTCGGTGGAGAGAGTAGTATTTAGTGCATTGTGTCGCGGTGTGATCGTGTGGAATCGTGCTTTCTTGTTCTTTTTTATTTTTCGTGCTTACATTCAAATACAAGCTAACCGGCCCTTCGAAAAATGGAGTCTTCATGTGGTTTCGACGCTCGCGTGATACCGGAATTTGATGGTGACAGTGAAATTGTGGAATGGTGGACTCGCACGGAGATGATGTCTCAGCTCAAAGGCGTCGATGTGATGAGCGTAGTGCCACTACGTCTCTCAAAAGGCGCGTTTGTTGTGTGGTCCCAACTACCGGATGAAATTCGCCGTTGTGCGAAAGGGACTCGCAGCGCTTTGTTCTCGGCGTTTGGAGTGGACAGATTCCGTGCATACGCCCTGTTCACCAGTCGTCGTCTGCAAGAAGGTGAGTCGCCTGACGTATATTTGGAAGACTTAAAAAAGCTTGCAGTTTCATTCGGTGGCGTATCCGATAATCTGCTGATATGTACATTTGTAAATGGCCTACCCGAGCATGTGGCGACCAGTATTCGTGCAAGCTCAGTGTCAAAGTCTCTGTCGCTGAGTGATATTACGAGCAGAAATCGCATGGTGTTGCAAACGACAAGAAGCCCGCCGAACTGTCTAGCCGCCAATGTCGGGTCGCTTTCACCCCGAAAATGCTATATTTGCAATCAGACTGGTCATTTGAGTAGAGAGTGCCCCAAAAGGAAATATCGGATGCGATGTTACAATTGTTCCAAGTTGGGTCACATGGCGAAGGACTGTCAGGGAAACGAGAAAGGAGAGGGTTCGTTAGCGCCAGCACCCTCTCCTCAGTGAGCAATGAGGCGCTTCCTTCAGTCACTGTGCTTATTGATCAACGTGAGTCTTGTGTGCTTGTTGATACCGGTTGTTCTCGCTGTATTGTGTGGAGTGGAGTTTGTAGAGCATGGACACCAGTAACGACTCATGTGAATACTTTGGGTGGCATGCACTTTGACTGTTCGGGTGTTGGTGAATGTTGTGTGAGTGTTGAGAAACAGTCAGTTGTTGTAAAAGCCCTTGTTGTGCAGCACAAGCCGATGGGATATGATGCGATTCTGGGAATGAACGCCATATCAGCGCTTGGGGGTGTTGGCGTACGTGCTGACGGTGGGCTGCATTTTCAAGTGAGTACCAAGGCTGCATACTGTGCTGCGGCTGGTGATATTGTTCAGTCAAAACCTGGATATGAGGCACGGTTCGATGCAGCTAAAAACATGTGGACTTCCAAGTGGAAGTGGCTTGACGACCACGAGCCGCAGCGTTTGACAAGCGAAACTGCACAATATCATGTGAGGCAACACGCCAAGGAGGCATTCGACAGAGAGATCAATGAGTGGATCAGCAACAAATGGTTGATTCCCTATGATGAGAGTGTACATTGATGGCAGTAACCCAAAAGAACAAGAACAAAGTGAGACCGGTCCTCGATTTCCGAGAATTAAATAAACACATTGACACTCGTTCTGCAGATGCTGACGTATGCAATGAGAAGCTGAGGGAAAGGCGGATGAAGGGAGACAATGTGTTTATCATGGACCTCAAGAAAGCCTACCTGCAGATATCAGTTGACAGTTCATTGTGGCCTTTCCAGACGGTGAAGTTCATTGGTGTGTTGTACTGCTTGACCAGGCTTGGATTCGGGTTGAGTGAGGCGCCCATGATCATGCATACGGTGGTCGACTCGGTGATGGCGCAGAACGACCAGATAAGACGTGGGACATCGGCATATGTTGACGATGTTCTCATTGACGGAAACATTGTGTCACCCGAAGCGGTGAAGGAGCACTTTGCCAAGTACGGAATCGAAAGAGATTCAAAAGCTCTCTGACGGAACCCGAGTGCTCGGCTTACACGTGTTTTCGTCAGAGTCTGGCAAGCTGATGTGGAAAAGGGACAATGCCGTGGGTGAGTGTCCGGAACAGCTCACGAGATGAGTCGTGTTTTCACTATGCAGCACTGTGGTGTCTCATTATCCTGTCGGTGGCTGGCTGCGAGTTGCCGCTTCGTACATCAAGCGACCTGCATCCGAAGCGACAAACAGCTGGGACGAACCGATTTGTGACTCGGCACTCCAGAGTCATGTGAACGAAGTGATGTCGAGACTACAGCATAGCGATCCCGTGAGAGCCGTGTGGAAGATCTAAGGTGATTCGGCGAATGTATGGGTAGACGCCAGCAACATTGCCATTGGTGCGTTGGTTGAGGTAAATGGCGAGACAGTGGAGGATGCTTGCTGGTTGAGAAGGGACAGCCACCACATTAACCTCAGTGAGCTAGAGGCCGTGATAAAGGGGCTTGGACTGGCGATCAAGCTAAAATTTCGAAAAATTCGGCTTTTCACAGATTCATCCACGGTGCATGTATGGCTCAGAGGACTCCTAACGGCAAAGGAGCGTGTCAGGACCACTGCCTGTAGTGAGTTGCTGATCAGGCGCCGACTAGAGATCATCGGTGGATTGTTGGACGAGTACGACCTGACGGTTGAAGTAATGAATGTGGCGTCTGAGAGGAATAAAGCAGATTGCTTGACTCGTGTGCCTGGTCACTGGTTGAAACAGGACAAATCAGTGTGTGCCGCAGGTGCTGAACCGACTGACGTGCGTTCTCGCATCAGGCAGATTCACCACGACGCCGGACATCCGGGCATCCACCGAACGCGGTACTTTTGCCGGAGGAAAAAGCTTTACGTGAGCAAGCGGGAAGTCCCAGATGTTGTGAGGTCGCGTGACATATGCAATTCGATTTGCCCGGCGTCAGTGAAATGGAGACACGGGAAACTGAGCGTGAATCAAAACTGGCACCGACTGGCAGCAGATTTTGTGCATGTGCGTAATTTATTGTATGTGTCTGTCATCGATTGTGGTCCTTCGAGGTTTTCTCTCTGTCGCAAGGTTCGCAGTCGCAGCAGCGATGAAGTGGCGGACATTTTCGATAATATTTTAGTGAGCTTGGACCCCCAAATAAGATACTTCTGGACAACGACACGTATTTTCGTTTACAGTCTTTTGTGCGGGCGATAGAACGTTGGGGTGTGAGCATTCGCTATCGGTGTGCTTTTCGCCCAGAAGGAAACGGCATAGCGGAGAGGTCGCATCAGACTGTCAAGACCATTGTGGCGAGGAAACAGTGCAGTGTGAGAGAGGCTGTGATGCTGTACAATTTGACGCCAATGGATGACGCGGGTCGCAGACCTGTTGATGGTGTGTATCGATACAGAGTGCGAATGCGTGATGAACTCCCGCGACAGCGCAGCACATCTGTTCGTGGCTGCGATTATGCGGTCGGCGATCCTGTCTGGGTGAGACAGCGCGGAGACCGGTGTGATGCTGTCGGTCGCAGGGGTACCGTCACAAGTGTCGTGTCAGACCTCGTGGTCGCCGTCGATGGCATCAACAGGCATGTGGGTGATGTCAGACCACGGGCGGAGACGGAGAACGGTGGTGGCACGAATGGATTGGACGAGGCGAGAGGTGACGTGGCGGACGATGGCGAGCCTGCCGTCATGGTGTACGGTGAGAGGACTGCCGGGACTGGTCCGGCGAGTAGCGGTCAGCAGCAGACGCGACCACAGCGACAGAGTCAGCGTCCGGCGCGGTTCAATGATTATGTTGTGTATAATTATAATCGGGCAGAGTGATTCTTAGAATCAGGGGGATATGTATTATGTTTATTGTGTATTGCATGGTATTGTATCTTGTACTATATATAATTGTGTGTGCGTGCATGTGTATTTGTGTGCGTACGTGGGAGTGTGATTTTGTGTACGTTGTTGTATGCGCGCGCGGAGGTAGCTGCGTCACACAAGCGCGAGCGATGAGTGCATGCATGCGTGGGTGGTATCCGCCCTGAGTCAACGGTCGCTCGTGCATGCTGGGCAGTGCGTTATTGGTGAAGTGAGAGTGTGGTGTTTTGTGCAGTGGTTTAGAGTGTTGTTCGGTGGAGAGAGTAGTATTTAGTGATTGTGTCGCGGTGTGATCGTGTGGAATTGTGCTTTCTTGTTCTTTTTTATTTTTCGTGTTTACATTCAAATACAGTATGAGGTACGTACGTTTGTAATTTAATCTATTTTATAGGGGACATGAAATCCTACTCATACATAATTATATACAAATGGTATATAATTATGATCGTTGTGATATGGTCGTTGTATAACTGGTCTGCTCATTGTATATTTATGTTCGTGTTAACGTTGGCTTGTTACATAACCTTCTCTATTAATTTGAAGTGTTTTGGTGTTATTCCAGATGTTATTTTCATTCTTGATGAAAATACATAGTATCAGGAATAAGCTTTCTTCACTAAGTACGTTCGTGTTTAATATTTCCTCGTGTTTGTTAACGTTACATTTAACAATCATATGCGTTCTCACTTAATGTATATCTGTTTGCTTGTTTATGTATATCTGTTTGCAGCGAATATCATTCTCTATCGGCAATACAGGCGTTCCGTGTGAGGATATCCTGATTAGGCATTAGAGGCAAAGCTCTCTCTTTCTTTCGCTCTTATCTTTCTGATAGATCTCAATACGTCTCTACCTCCTCCGATTCTTGTATTGAGGCTTGCCCACTAACTTGCGGTGTCCCTTAAGGCTCTGTCTTAGGCCATCTCCTCTTCAATATCCATCTAACCTCTGTAGGGAAAGTGCTTCGTCGTCACGATGTGTCATTTCAAATATTCGCTGACGACATTGAAATCCTTCTCTCGTCACTGTCTATTTCTCACTCTTCAGTCAGTTCTATTATATCTGATATTGAAAGTTGGGCGTTCACTCGGCATCTCAAACTTAATCCTGATAAGACTAAGTATATTCTCTTTCCATCCTCTAATAGTACTAATTCTCTTAGTATTCCTCTATCCTGCTCTGTACGTAGTCCTGGTATCATTCTTGATAGCTCTCTTTCTTTTGATTTACACATCTCTGACATTATTAGGTGCTGTAACTTTCAACTCAGGCGCATCTATTCCATTCGTAGATATATAACTATTTCTGCTGCTTTCAATTTAGCTAACTCATTCATCTTTAGCAAAATTCAGTACTGCTGTTCTCTTCTACTATCACTCAACCACCGCCAGCTTAGGAGACTTCAATCTATTATTAATAAAGCTTGTCGTATGATATTTAATCTTCCTTCGGGTTCTCATGTCTATTCTTCTATACACAAACTTAAGTTACTTCCAATCAAGGCTCTTATTGAGTATCGTATTTGTTTAATTATTCATTCAGCTCTTCATCTTCGTAAGCCTACTTATCTGTTTGACATTCTGTCTTATAAAACCTCATCTCTTTCTCTTAGGTCTTCTATGGATCATTTTCTACTAGTTGAACCTCCCTTTCCTTCGAGGCATTCTCACTACAATCGTTGTTTGTCTATATAAGGACCTCGTATCTACAATAGGCTTTCTCCTTCAATACGCTCAATCAAATCTCTCTCTCTCTCTCTCTCTCTTTTCAAGAAACATACTAATTTTTTTCCTTAGTAAGTATTTTCACTATCTTAATAATAATACGTATATTAGTAGTGATTATAAGGTCTGACAGTTTCCTGTTGTCTACTAGGTCTATTAATTAATTTTTGTGTGTGCATCTATGTGTCTCTCTATCTTGTTTATGTATGTCTTCCCATTGTATGTTCTGTCCGTATTTTGTTCTGTGAGTTCCGTTATCTGTGTTCTGTGAATTCCGCTATCTGTGTTTGTGTGTCTGTTTTGTTGTGTCCCTTTCTGTGTGTTTGAATGTTTGTCTGTGTGTGTGTGTTGCGTTTAGTTTTGTTTGCATTATTGTGTCTATTGTTTTGTGTGTTGTCAATCTGAGCTTATGTCCTTGTATGACTACTGTGTTGTCTAAATGTGTTATCTGTTGTGTAGTTTCAATATGCTGTCTGTAAACGGGAATTATTGTTTATTTTGTGCGTGTATGTACTTATATATTGTTTTTATGTGCGTGTGTGTGCAGTGTCCTTGTTCCCCCCCCCTCTCTCTTTATCGCTTTGTGCGCGCGTGTGTATGTGTTTCCTGTTGTTGTGTATGTTTGTTTTCCAATTCTATGTTCAGTCTGTGTATTGTGTCTTCTGTTACTTTCTGTGACTGTTGTGGTGTGTTTTCTGTATGTTAATCCGAATCTATGTCTATGTGTGTCTGTGGTGTTAAGTTATGTTATTTATATCTGTGAGTCTATTATATGATGTTTCTCGCCTATCTGAGTATATGTCCCTGATTGTCTGCTGAGTTGTCCTCAGTGCTGTCTGTCTGATATGCTGTCATCTTCAATAGGTATGTGTGTGCGTGTGCTTTTGTCTTTTATGTATGGAAGTGTGATTTTCAGTGTATGTGCACTCGTCTGTTTTCTTTTTGTCTGTGTGTATGTGTGTGTGTGTCTTGGTGTGTGTCATTATGAATGTGTATGTCCTTTGCTTGAGTGTGTGTGTGTGTGTGTGTGTGTGTGTGTGTGTGTGTGTGAACATTCAGCGGAGCAAAACGATTGTAAACAGGAACATGATGGGTGAATACTGGCGAGCTAAACGTCACATGTAAATCAACTGAAACAAATTATGATGACACGTTCAAACAAAAATATATCGTGGAGTGACACCGAAACTCGATAAAAACAAATGATGAATATGGTGCACATACATCATCAACTGACCGCAGCAATGGGCTCAACTGGAGTATGAGGCACATGATGCGCACAATCCACTTCCACATGGGAATACGCCGCTTCCGGAATCTGGTGACCTCGTCGCCCACCTCCACAGTATCAGCGTCGTTCAGGTACCTGTAAATGTGTCACGTGTAAGCGAACGAGACTCCAAGATCCGCAATAAAGCCGAGTTATGGAAATCACCATGATAGCTGAGGAAAACTCGGTCGTGTGTACCCAATAATATTCAGCAACAAATTTCAGCACCAAAGCTCAAATATGTCTGAGTAATGAGTTAACACCTGGGTGTATATGATAATGCAATGTTATTCGAATACCGGAATAAATTACCATATAGAAACAATATAATTATGAATATTCTAGTTTGGTTTTATCGCCACCGACATATGAAAGCCTTAATAACCATCCGCTATTTTCAACAGCCAATGAAAACTCAAATGCAGTGCAAGGTAAACAACAATTTTTAACGTTGAACATCAATTTAAACATACGCCGTAATAGGCCGAGACCCAAACACGTAAACATGGTTCATCATCCCAAAGCAATGTCAAAAATGTATATCTATGACAGTGCTCATCATTCCTCCAATCATATCATCAGACCATGACAAAAACATGTCGGTTTTATGAGAAAACAACTGTTATTCCGTCAGAAGCACACCATACGATGTCACACTTCTATACTTTCATTATACACTTTACACTTTCATTATAACACGCATACATTTATTCATATCTCATACATCAAATACTTTATCATTGAAATATATCTTCCAAATGACTGCATCGTTCATATGTTATGTTCATTTGCACTTCATTAGCTGCAACTGCGTCACGCACTAGCACTCACACTGCAGCACTCAGACGCAGGACTCACTTACCACCGCAGACTGAAGAGGGTCATGGTGAGCGAAGCCGAGACGACAAACGCCAGTGTTAAGTAGAACTCCCATTGTCGTTGATTCCGGTAGAAGTACACGGCCACACATATGTCACTGCCCATGTCCGCCAGGAAGGTTAAGATGGAAAATAATACGAATATTACATCAATGATGTTGTAGTCTACACAATCGTCATTGTTATTGCCCGTCGTGTTGTTCACATCGTGAGCACTCCGGGTCACGGCACCAGAATCTGCAACGCGCACAACCTTACCACTGTTTTCACGAGTCCCGATATTGGCAAGCAAGGACTCGATGATCACATCAACATCCGAATAAACCGGGACAGGGTTGTCTGGCGAATGCGACATGGTATTTCCTTGAACATGACAAATAGCCAGTTATGACAATGTGACCACATATAATCAACATATGAGTTTATGTGCAACGCGCATGAAGTATTCGCTAGAGCGCTAGCGTTCAGGACAAAATCCAGCTAGAAATCTAAAATAAAACATTCATATTTAGACTTTTCTATTGGTTAATAGTTGTTATTGGTTTAATTTTTTCTATTTAAATTTGTATTTGTTTTCTTATATAATTTCAATATTTATTTTATTTATATAATATTTGTTCCGCACAACGGGCGGGTTTCAATGCTAGATGGTGATGTTAAGTTATAAATATATTTTGGAAACATTATGATGAAAAAGTTTGGTCATTTTTCATTGTTTCGTGTCTGAGTTCTGAATTATTCAGCACGACGGGCAGACGTCTAGACGTTGAAGAGGCGCTCGAAAACTTCTTTGAAGAGAGATAAAATACACACTTGGACATGGTGAATACATTTAAATAGAGCCTGTAGAGGATGACGAGAAATTTAAATAATGTTATATATAACTATAACCGTGTACATTATTGAGGCAACTCATATTGATCACATACAATAAACTATATCGACAGAAAGAGAATTCGCATCATCAGCACTCCAGGTCACGGCATCAGGAGCGGCAACACGCACAACCTTACCACTGTTTTCAGGAGTCCCGATGTTGTCAAGCAGGGACTCGATTATCACATCAACATCCGAGTAAACCGGGACAAGGTTGTCTGGCGAATGCGCCATGGTATTTCCTTGAACATGACAAATAGACAGTTATGACAATGTGACCACATATAATTAACATCTGAGTTTATGTGCAAAGCGCATGAAGTATTCGCTAGAGCGCTAGCGTTCAGGACAAAATCCAGCTAGAAATCTAAAATAAAACATTCATATTTAGACTTTTCTATTGGTTAATAGTTGTTATGGGTTTAATTTTTCTATTTAAATTTGTATTTGTTTTCTTTTATAATTTCAATATTTATTTTATTTATATAATATTTGTTCCACACAACGCGCGGGTTTCAATGCTAGATGGTGATGTTAAGTTATAAATATATTTTGGAAACATTATGATGAAAAGGTTTGGTCATTTCTCATTGTTTCGTGTCTGAGTTCTGAATTATTCAGCACGACGGGCAGACGTCTAGACCAGGGGTTCTCAACCGGTGGGTCGCGACTCCCTGGGGGGTCGCGAAGCCTTGGCAGAGGGGTCGCGAAGCTTTCACTGGGGGTCGCTTAGCCTTGTAAAAAGTAGCTTAGGATATTATTATATTTGTTTCATCAGTTACATTTCTCATGCACTTACATTTTTCTTTTTTGCTTCGGTGCAAAACAAAACGTGTGCTAGGCTAGTTTAATGTCCAAATATGATATTATAGGTGTTTTTATGCGTGCCTGTGATCTAATGTGCCTGTGTGAATGTGTAAGTGTCTGCAACTGTATGTATGTGTGTATCAGTGAGTAGTGAGTATGTGAGTACACGTGCATGGTTCCCTGCGGTCAGGGGAGAAGAATACTGCCGCCGTACCCGTTTCGTGTCGCAATAGGCGACTAAAAGCGGACCCTCTGCTTCTTTTCTCCGAGATACTACTGTCAGGACCGGTGGGGGCGCGATAATTCAGCAGAGTTGGTGCCCCCACTGTAACGGCAGCTTTCTTCTGTCCTATCATTCTCCCCGAATAAAAAAATGCACGTGCAGGTATGTATGCGCATGTGTGTGTGTGTGTGTGTTCGCTTGCTGTCGACACGTGAGTCATGTGGTTGCTGATTGGTGGATGACGAATGGCGCGACTGGCCACACTCCTCCCCTTCTTACCAGGCAATGCTTACCCCATCATTACTCCTGCTGCATATTGTGGTGACAAGTACAACATTTTTATTTAATTTCGGCAAGGAGATAAGGCAAGCAGTAGAGGTGAGTTGTTGAGGCAAGCATGCTGTTGTGATATGACACTTTAATTGGAAAAACGCTGTTATTTAAGTTCTTAGTATATTTTCGAATTGAATAAATTAAAAACATTATTTACTATGTTCACAGATTTGAAACCATGGCTAAACGGCGCAGATACTCGGAATGCTACCTCAACATTGGCTTCACCTCTCTGCTTGCCAGTGACGGCATCGAGAAGCCACAGTGTGTTTTGTGCCATGCTGTTCTGAGTGGAGATTCAATGAAACCATCAGAACTCAAGCGTCATCTCGAGACGAAACATCCAGAACACGCAAAGAAGGATTTGGATTTCTTCAAACGACATCAACAGTGTCTTAAAACCCCAAGACTCGACAGAAGTGGGTCGTTTCAGCAGCAAACTGCAGCAGTAGTATAAGCCTCGTTTGACATTGCATTCGAAATTGCTAAACAACAAAAGCCTCACAAAATTGGAGAAACATTTATTAAGCCTTGCATGATGAAAGCAGTAAATCGTATCCTTGAAGAAGCCAGTGCAATGAAGATGTGAGACAAGAGTTTGGCGTTTCAGTCTTGGCGTAATTTGGCAACATTGTTTTTATGATGCGGATCCAAACGTTGCGAGCATGTTACGTGATGTGTAGTTATTGTGCAATGGTATGTGTTTGTTGTCCAAGTTGTATGTTGTTCAATTAGTTCGATATTGTATGTTCCCATTCTATTTCTATTCATGAACTCAATTCGTTATTGTTAATCGCTGGGTGTTTACGTTTCGTATTTACAGGTTTTGTAACTTATCCGATATTCTCGTTACTAATACAGCGTTGGAGCGGGCCGCTGTGTTCCTTATGACATAATATCGGATATTACAAATATAACCGGATCTGTGAAAATGTCGAACCCTGAGCCAGCAGTTGATAACAAAGCTGGGGTAGTCGTTTCGATGGACGATCAGATTCGAGGTGAGGCTCCGTCAGCGATCATGGACGACCATCCTGGACCCAGTTCAAGTGTGGTAGCGGGGCCGGCCAACATTGGAGCGTGGCAGAGTCAATTGAGTTTGCCGGTACCACCTCTAAAAATATCAGAAACTATATCTGAATGGCGACCACTATTCATGGCTTCGGTCAGCAGCTTGCTGTGCCGCGGAACCGACGGTGAGAGGTTGGCTATTGGTATGTTACCAGCTTTCATCAATCGGCGTCCAGCAGAGAGAGAGTTGGTGAGGGAGGTAATCGCAGAAGCTACGACTCTGGCAGAGGCTTTGGATGTTCTGAGTCAAACACTGGACCCTCCGACTTCCAAGTACGACAGTATGCAAGAAATGTGTGCGCGAAGATGGAGACCCGGGGAAATGGTCGATGATTTTTTTTACGCCTTGAGAAAGTTGGCTAAACTTTCCCGAGTAGATATGGATGTAATGTTGACGTTGTTTGTGGGCCAGCTGCCGCGGGACATCCAAATGAAGGCCCGCTCTTGGAGATCGAGTCAAACTGGACACTCTGATGCTCTCGGACGACTGTTGCTGGTCGAGGTCAAGCGTTGGCTAGCTGACAAAGGCTTGCCGCTAGATGGGGGTTCATCAGAATATGTCGCGGCGATTTCGACTGCTGATTTGGGGCCGTCGACATCGACGGAGGTTGCCGTAGTCACAAAGAGTGGGCAACAGCGAAATGTCACGGCGAGCAGGGCAGCTTCTGAACGTGATGCTAAACCAACGGGGTATTTGGGGTACACCAAAGGGTAACACCAAAGGGGTGTTTTGTGTGTGGCTCTCACGATCATTTGATGCGACAGTGCCCAGAGAAGTGTTGTTTGCGCTGCGGAAAGAAGGGTCACGCCATGCGTAACTGCCGAGTTTCTCGATCAGGTAGCAGTAAGTCAGTTTTCAAGATCGCGGACGTTGTGGGTAAGAGCGGAAGAAACTTTGACTTAGCCTCAATTCGAATTTGCTTCAATGGGCAGTCACGGATAGCCATGCTGGATTCCGGAGCTTCGGCGTCGGTACTGGACCAGACCTCAGCTTCTAATTGGGTTTGACTGAGTCTCTAGTGAGAGTGGACACATAACCTTCAACGCTCAGAGGGGTCGGCGGAGATGTACAGGTGTGTGGAGTGGTGTCAGTAGACGTTGATGCGGGCGTGGGCGAACAGATGCACCACGATATGACGGTGATTGCAGCCAGAGATGAAATCATATTGATGGGACGTGACTTCCTTTCGAAGTTTAAATCTGTTGAGTTTGACTAGACAACTGGTCAGGTACGTTTGGGTAACAAATGGGTGGAAACTGAGGCTATGGTGCGAGGAGGAGACAGAAGCAGGCGTACCGCAGTAATGGCCGTGATGGGGGAGACGACTATGCCAGACTACGAGGCCATGATCAATCCACATTTGTCATGCGTTCAGAAAAATCGTTTAATAAATGTGTTACGAAAGTATACCGATGTTTTTGCTCGTAATCCGAAGAAACCTACCGTTACTGATCGCTCTACGCATGTAATTGATACAGGTGAGGCTATGCCGGTAAAACGCCAACCGTATCGTATAAATCCCCAAGTGGAGGCGGAGGTAAACAAGCAGATCAAAGAGATGTTGAGTAATGGGATTTGCCGCCCTTCCTCGTCCCCCTGGGGCAGCCGCGTCCTTCTCGTAAGAAAAAAAGATGGGTCATACCGCTTCGTCGTTGACTATAGAGACCTCAACATCGCCACTAAGAAAGACGCATATCCGGCGGCCGATTGGCGAAGAATTATAGACAAGTTGGGGGGCAGCCAATTTTTCACCTTCCTCGATGGAGCTAGTGCATATTGGTCCATTCCGATCAGGGAATGCGACAAGGAGAAGACGTCATTCGTAGTTCCGGGAGGGCAGTATGAGATGAATGTTATGGCTTTTGGCCTATGTAATAGCCAATGCACGTATCAGCGTGTGATGGATGAGATTTTGAAAGATCAACCGAATGCAGCGGCATATGTCGATGATACCTGTGTTTTTTCCGCGACGTTTGAGGATCATTTGCGACACGTTGATTCCACCTTGGAGGCATATCAAAAAGCAAATTTGCAGCTTCGCCACGATAAATGTCGTTTTGGTGTACTAAAGGAGAATTCGTGGGGCATGAGCTATCACCCAATGGTTGCCGACCGTTGAAATCACATGTCGACCTCATTTTACAGTGGGATGCACCGACCGGAGTGAAGGCTCTGCGGCGCTTTCTAGGATTCGTGAATTATTACAGACATTTTATAAAAGGTATGGCGAGAATATGCGCACCACTTTACGGTCTCACAAAGAAGCGGAGTCCGTGGTGTTGGGGGGACGACTGCCAGGCCAGTTTTGACCAAGTCAAGACGGCGATTGTGACTTGTCCAGTGCTTGGGTATCCGGATTGGAAGGAGCCGTTTGTCGTTTGCGTGGATGCCAGTACTAGCGGAGTGGGGGGCATGTTGGCTCAGAAGAATGGAAGGGGTGAACTACAACCAATCTCTTTTTTCTCTTCTGGGTTAACTTCGGCCCAGCGTAATTATGCAGCTGGAGAACTGGAAGCCTGGGCACTTATAGCGGCTTTGCGCAAATGGTGGGAATACCTTCAGGCTGCAAAGAAGGTTTATTTCATTTCGGACCACAACCCACTTGTGTGGATGAAGCAGAAGAAAGATCCAAGGGGCAAATTTGCACGATGGTTATTAGAGCTCGAAATGGTTCAGGATTATGAGATATTGTATCGACAAGGATCTGATAATCAAGTGGCAGACTTTCTGAGTCGTATTCCATCATCGGTAGATGTCAATGTCAATGACAATGAGGAGCATATGGACCGACATATTTATCTGAGGGAAGAGACTCCCTTTGATCGCATTAAGCGGGGTCAACTGCAAGACCAAAGTATCATCAGCGCCAAAACACAGCTATTATCGAACGGTGTGATACGCGACGGTTGTTTTCGACGCTGTGACGGTATTCACGTTCGCAATGATGTATTAATGAAAGGAAATCGAATCGTTGTTCCAGAACAGCTGAAAACATCACTGACTAGGGAATACCACAGTCAGGGTCACTTTGGAGTCGAGAAGACTTTATTGGCACTCAAGCGTGATCTGTACTGGATGGGTATGGAGAAAACAGTGAAGGAAGTTGGTAGCCAATGTGATGTATGTGCGAGGCAGAAACGATCATACCAAAATAGGATCAGGATGCAAATACCCGATTATGGAGCCAGAGGTTCGCGTCAAGCCGTCGCCATGGATATTGCTACCATGCCGTGGAGTGCTAATGGGTACCGATATTTACTTGTAGTAGTTGACCTTTTCGCCAAGTTTGTGGAACTGATACCGATGGCAGACCAAACTGCTACTGCAGTAGTCACGGCGTTCAGGAACGAGTGGATCTACCGCCATGGCGCACCAAGAGTGCTGGTGTCTGATCAAGGCAGGAATGTTGATGGCGGAGTCGTCCGAGTGCTTTGTGCGGAACTAGGAATACAGAAAAGACATTCAAGTCCTTACCATCCTCAGGCCGACGGACAAGCAGAACGGTCGGTGCAAACTGCAAAACAGACCATCAGATGCTTGCTGGACGAACAAGACAAAGGTACAGAAGCATGGCCTGAAGTGGTTCGTGAAGCGGCTTTTCATATCAACAACGCAGTCAATCGCAGCACGGGAAACACGCCCGCTCTCGTAATGTATGGTACGGAGTTGCGGACGAATAAGACGGTTGATGTGGAAAATCTGCGTTCCGAGATTCATCCCGACGATGTCATCGCGGAAAACAAGGCAAATCACATCATCATTCAAGCGGATGTAGAAAAGAGGACTGATCTAGCTCGTCAGAGATACAAACAGTACCATGATCGTGGGAGAGTCGAACCTGCAGAGCATAACAGGGGACAAGGTCATGCTGCGAAACGAGACTAGATCCGGGTTAGATCCCATGTACTCCGGGCCTCACAGTGTGGTAGATACCAATGGAGCAAACTTATTTATCGAATCGAATCGACCTGAAAAACCCGTGGATTGCGTACATCATGACCGTTGCAAGAGACTTGCTACTGAAGACGTCTCGAGAGACCCTTCCAGTGAAGCTGCTACGGCAGTGAACACTGGATTACCCGGTGGACCACCAGATGAGGCAGAGTTACAAGGTTCGGACCCATTGCGGTTCTTACCGACAACTTCCCGATACGGCAGGCGTATTCAGCGAAACCGGCGTTTCGCTGATTTTTCTAAGGGGGAGTAATTGTGAGACAAGAGTTTGGCGTTTCAGTCTTTGCGTAATTTGGCAACATTGTCTTTATGATGCGGATCCAAACTTTGCGAGCATGTTACGTGATGTGTAGTTATTGTGCAATGGTATGTGTTTGTTGTCCAAGTTGAATGCTGTGCAATTAGTTCGATATTGTATGTTCCCATTCTATTTCTATTCATGAACTCAATTCGTTATTGTTAATCGCTGGGTGTTTACGTTTCCTATTTACAGGTCTTGTAACTTATCCGATATTCTCGTTACTAATACAGCGTTGGAGCGGGCCGCTGTGTTCCTTATGACAAAGATGCAGCAATTATCCCTGTCAAATAACACTGTACAGAGGCGCATTTCTAAAATGTCGATGGATGTGAAGGAACATGTGTTGACTGAAATCAAGAGTTCCCCTTTGTTATCCTTTCAGCTCGACGAGTCAACAGATATAAGTTCATGTTGTCAGTTGCTTGTCTTCGTGAGATAAATTAATTCAGGTGACATTAAAGATGAATTCTTATTCTGCAGTGCACTTGAAACCACAACAAAAGCTGATGATGTTATGGAAAATGTTTCAATTTTTTTCCAAGATGAAGATCTTCAATGGGAAAACGTATGTGGGGTTTGTACGGATGGGGCAACGGCTATGCTCGGATCGAAATCAGGATTCCAAACGAGAGTGTAGAAGTTAGCACCTCAAGCAAAGGGAAACCACTGCATGAATCACCGATATGCTCTCGCCAGCAAGACTCTCTCTGCCTCTCTGCAGGAAGTGCTTGATTCTGTAATCAAAATTGTGAATTACGTGAAGACTCAAGCACTCAACACTCGCCTACTTAAAGAACTATGCAAATACATGAATGCTGACCACGAAGTCCTTCTCTTCTACACAGCAGTACGTTGGTTGTCGAAAGGAAACGTTGTTAATCGTGTCTTTGAAATGAAAGATGAACTAAAGCTTTTCCTGGAGACTAAAGAAAGAAAAGATCTTCTGGTTCACTTCAAAGATGAAGCCTGGGATAAAAGGGTTGTGTACCTGGCGGACATTTTTCACGAGCTGAACAAACTCAATATGAAGCTTCAAGGAAAGGAAACACATGTTCTCATTTTTCAAGATAGTCTTCAGGCTTTTGTATCCAAACTGCAGAACTGGAGTCGGAAAACCAATCTTGGAAACATCGCCATGTTTGAAAAACTTTGTGAAGTGATGTATGAGTCTCAGAGCCAACTGGATCAGTTCCTCAAGGATGAGATTATCGAACATCTTCAGTCTCTAGAAAAGGAAGTCGAGCGTTACTTCCCTGAGCTATCACGGGAACAAGAGGCCCTAGTAAGGAACACATTTTGTACTGAACTTGAAGTATCCAGCATACCAGATAATATCCAAGATGAATTTCTGGATCTAAGGAACGGCTCTTCTGATCGTGATCTCTTCAAGGAGAAATCCATAACTCATTTCTGGAGCGCTATGTATCCGTCACACTCCAAAGTCAGCATGATAGCTTTACATGTCCTAGTTCCTTTTGCTTCTACCTACTTGTGTGAGGCAGGATTTTCAACGCTTCTTAATATAAAAACAAAGAATAGGAACAGATTGGATGTTGGAGATGACATTGGCTCTAACAAACGCTCGGCCACGAATTTCAAAGCTTACTGCTGAAATGCAACATCAAACATCCCGCTAGCTGGATTTAATAGCTGTTCAAACCCATGTTAATGTCATTTTAAGGAATATATGTTTATTTGTTCAGGTTGGACCAATGTGATTTAATTTCCAAAAAATTACTGGATTCTTGAACATTAGTATAGACTTTTCTTTCCCTCTCTATCACAGAAAATACACCCTACTATATCACCCTTGTGTATATATTCAATGTCAAGTGTGACAGTCTGCAAAATCAAATCAAAAGGGGTCGCGTGTACTCCGAGGTCTTGGGAAGGGGGTCCCAAGTACAAAAAGGTTGGGAACCCCTGAACTATACAAATTATACCACTGCGTATAAAATTTTCTGTTCTACTCAACAAACTATATTTCATACCCAAAAATTGAATATAAAACATGTAAAATGGACAAAAATTCAATCTACATTCAAAATTTTATTTAAACTCCACGCGTCCGATTTTCTATACTTTTTTCTCTATTTTTCAAAAAATAATTATCACTAGGGTGACCTTTTGGTGCGCTAAAATCAAGAAAAGTTGCGCTAAAAAATCATAAAAGTTGCGCTAAAAAGTTGCACTTATAATTTTGTAGACATTTCACTAAAACCTTTGAAGGTAGTGATTATCACGAACTTATAAAAAACATACTTTTTGTGAGGAAAATTTGTACTTTTTACAGTCTATACCTATTAATACAATACGTTTTGAGCATTGGCGGTTGTTCTAGGATTGCATGCTTCATGAGCTTTAACTGTCACCTCACTGGCGATTTGGATGCGCTAAAAGTCGCAAATAGTTGCGCTTAAAAATCTGAGCTCAAATTTTCGCTAAAAATCGTCAATTTTATATAATAGGATAATTTAAAATTAAAATTTAAACACTGAAATAACTCCTTAACATTACACATTGATAGTTTCACGTTTTTGTTTCTACTTAATGCATATTGAGCATTCACGGTTGCGTTAAGATTGTGTTTCACATGCTTGTCTAGTGTGTCGAGTCTGACGCACTGATGCCTGGTAGTAACACTTAAACATACAATATAATTTCACAGACTCACTCGATGTTAATTTTCTTAAATGTTCCAAGGTCTAAACAGATTTTGCAGATAAAACATCATCTCATTATGCGGTAATATTATACAAGTACTGTTGATCTAACTAGTTGCTCTAAGGTTGCTCGAAAAGTATATAAATTAATGTATATATATATATATATATGTGTGTATGTGTGTGTGTGTGTGTGTTCGTATGCGGTGCTATGCACACTCAGGATGTCTAGCACCACACATGGACACAATGTTCACACGTCTTCCAGATACATGCTTATCGAGTTTATGTTGACAATACATGAACATATGCTGCATTGTACAACTTTACAACTGACTATTTTTCTTGATAGTGTGAAACAATTGTTCTGAAAGTTCAAATTTGTCTTAAATCTAAATAGTTGCTTTTAAAAATGAAAAAGTTACAAAAGTTGCGCTAAAAACAAAAAGTTGCAAAAGTTGCGCTAAAAACAAAAAGTTGCAAAAATTTGCATTTATAACTTATTTAATAATTACCTCAGATCAATAAAATATTGATTTTCGGGCTCCTTATGATGAACAGATTCTATGATAAAAAGTTGCATTTGCAACAAAAGGTCACCCTAATTATCACACATCTAAATGAATAATACCATCATGCTGGAAATTTTGTTTTCTACAAGACGGTATAATTTTTACTTTTCCAAAGTGTATTAAAAAAGTTACGGCGGCGTGAAGTGTAAATGACAAAGTCAAAAAGGCAAAATTAGCACATAAAAACGTGAATATTTTGGTCAATATTCCGCTATTGGACAATATTCAATAAACATCTTGGTCAATATTGAATATTGTAACCTATAAATCTATATATATATATATATAAAAGAGATCCTCTGTGTGTGTGTGTGTGTGTGTCTGTGTGTGTGTCTGTGTGTCTGTTCAACCCTCCTTGGTCCATTTTCTATCAGCTATTATTTGGCCACCACCTGGCCTAGCTGCTAACAATTTATACCATCACGTTGGAAATTTTGTTGTCTACATTTTAGATTAAATTTTAAATTTCAAAAATGAAATCAAAAAAAGTTATAGTGGTGAAAAGACAAAATGAGCTCTGAAAAATGCGAAAATTTTGGTCAATTTTCTGAAGACTACTCCTCCTAAACCACTAATGGTACAACTATACAAATTATACCACTGTGTAGAAAATTTTCTGTTCTACTCAACGAATTATAATTTATACCCAAAAATTGAATCCAAAACATGTAAAATGGAAAAAAATCAATCTACATTAAAAATTTTATTTAAACTCCACGCGTCCGATTTTCTATACTTTTTTCTCTATTTCTCAAAAACTAATTATCACACATCTAAATAAATAATACCATCATGCTGGGAATTTTGTTTGCTACAACACGGTATAATTTTTAATTTTCCAAAGTGTATTAAAAAAAAGTTACGGCGGTGTGAAGTGTAAATGACAAAAAGGCAAAAAGGCACAATTAGCACAAGAAACGTGAATATTTTGGTCAATATTCCGCTATCTATTCCTCATAAACCAGCAATGGTACAGCTATAAAAATTATACTATTGTGTAGATATTTTTTTTGTTCTACAAGAAAAGTTATAATTTATACCGACAAATGGTACAAAAAACGTGTAAAATTGGCAAAATTCTCAAATACATCCAAAATTACACTTTAACACCGGATGACTAAAATTAATTCATTTTTCTACTATTTCTCTGTAACTATTAGTTAAACATAAGAATAAATTATACCATCGTGCTAGAAATATTGTTTTCTACAATACGGTAGAATTTGTAATTTTCCAAAGTATATCTGAAGGAAGTTACGGCGGTGTAAAGTCAAAAGGACATATTGCCAATTTGACAGCTATTATGCGCACTTGCGATTACACAGGAATATACTACTGTGTAGATAATCTTGTGTTCTACAAGATAAGCTATAATTTATATCCACAAATGAAACAAAAACGTGTAAAATTGGCAAAATTCTCAAATACATCCTAAATAACACTTGAACACCGGGCGACTAAAATTAATTGATTTTTCTACTATTTCTCAGTAACTATTTGTTATATAAAAAAATAAATTATACCATCGTGCTAGAAATCTTGTTTTCTACAATACAGTATAATTTGTAATTTTCCAAAGTGTATCTGAAGGAAGTTACGGCGGTGTTAAGTCAAAATGTCATGTTGCCAATTTGACAGCTATTATGCGCACTTGCGACTACATATGAATATACACTGATTTAATTTCACTGAAGTCCAATCACAATTTACGCACTTGCGATTACACAGGAATATACTAATCTGTAGAGAATTTTGTGTTCTACAAGATAAGCTATAATTTATACCCACAAATGATACAAAATACGTGTAAAATGGGCAAAATTCTCAAATACATCCAAAATTACACTTGAACACCGGGCGAGTAAAATTAATTCTTTTTTCTACTATTTCTCTGTAACTATTAGTTAAACATAAGAATAAATTATACCATCGTGCTAGAAATATTGTTTTCTACAATACGGTATAATTTGTAATTTTCCAAAGTGTATCTGAAGGAAGTTACGGCGGTGTAAAGTCAAAATGTCATGTTGCCAATTTGACAGCTATTATGCGCACTTGCGACTACATATGAATATACACTGATTTAATTTCACTGAAGTCCAATCACAATTTACGCACTTGCGATTACACAGGAATATACTAATCTGTAGAGAATTTTGTGTTCTACAAGATAAGCTATAATTTATACCCACAAATGATACAAAATACGTGTAAAATGGGCAAAATTCTCAAATACATCCAAAATTACACTTGAACACCGGGCGAGTAAAATTAATTTTTTTTTCTACTATTTCTCTGTAACTATTAGTTAAACATAAGAATAAATTATACCATCGTGCTAGAAATATTGTTTTCTACAATACGGTATAATTTGTAATTTTCCAAAGTGTATCTGAAGGAAGTTACGTCAGTGTAAAGTCAAAATGTCATGTTGCCAATTTGACAGCTATTATGCGCACTTGCGATTACACAGGAATATACTACTGTGTAGATAATCTTGTGTTCTACAAGATAAGCTATAATTTATACCCACAAATGATACAAAAAACGTGTGAAATTGGCAAAATTCTCAAATACATCCAAAATTACACTTGAACACCGGGTGACTAAAATAAATTCATTTTTCTACTATTTCTCTGTAACTATTAGTTAAACATAAGAATAAATTATACCATCGTGCTAGAAATATTGTTTTCTACAATACGGTATAATTTGTAATTTTCCAAAGTATATCTGAAGGAAGTTACGGCGGTGTAAAGTCAAAAGGACATATTGCCAATTTGACAGCTATTATGCGCACTTGCGATTACACAGGAATATACTACTGTGTAGATAATCTTGTGTTCTACAAGATAAGCTATAATTTATATCCACAAATGAAACAAAAACGTGTAAAATTGGCAAAATTCTCAAATACATCCTAAATAACACTTGAACACCGGGCGACTAAAATTAATTGATTTTTCTACTATTTCTCAGTAACTATTTGTTATATAAAAAAATAAATTACACCATCGTGCTAGAAATCTTGTTTTCTACAATACAGTATAATTTGTAATTTTCCAAAGTGTATCTGAAGGAAGTTACGGCGGTGTAAAGTCAAAATGTCATGTTGCCAATTTGACAGCTAATATGCGCACTTGCGACTACATATGAATATACACTGATTTAATTTCACTGAAGTCCAATCACAATTTACGCACTTGCGATTACACAGGAATATACTAATCTGTAGAGAATTTTGTGTTCTACAAGATAAGCTATAATTTATACCCACAAATGATACAAAATACGTGTAAAATGGGCAAAATTCTCAAATACATCCAAAATTACACTTGAACACCGGGCGAGTAGAATTAATTCTTTTTTCTACTATTTCTCTGTAACTATTAGTTAAACATAAGAATAAATTATACCATCGTGCTAGAAATATTGTTTTCTACAATACGGTATAATTTGTAATTTTCCAAAGTGTATCTGAAGGAAGTTACGTCAGTGTAAAGTCAAAATGTCATGTTGCCAATTTGACAGCTATTATGCGCACTTGCGATTACACAGGAATATACTACTGTGTAGATAATCTTGTGTTCTACAAGATAAGCTATAATTTATACCCACAAATGATACAAAAAACGTGTGAAATTGGCAAAATTCTCAAATACATCCAAAATTACACTTGAACACCGGGTGACTAAAATTATTTCATTTTTCTACTATTTCTCTGTAACTATTAGTTAAACATAAGAATAAATTATACCATCGTGCTAGAAATATTGTTTTCTACAATACGGTATAATTTGTAATTTTCCAAAGTATATCTGAAGGAAGTTACGGCGGTGTAAAGTCAAAAGGACATATTGCCAATTTGACAGCTATTATGCGCACTTGCGATTACACAGGAATATACTACTGTGTAGATAATCTTGTGTTCTACAAGATAAGCTATAATTTATATCCACAAATGAAACAAAAACGTGTAAAATTGGCAAAATTCTCAAATACATCCTAAATAACACTTGAACACCGGGCGACTAAAATTAATTGATTTTTCTACTATTTCTCAGTAACTATTTGTTATATAAAAAATAAATTACACCATCGTGCTAGAAATCTTGTTTTCTACAATACAGTATAATTTGTAATTTTCCAAAGTGTATCTGAAGGAAGTTACGGCGGTGTAAAGTCAAAATGTCATGTTGCCAATTTGACAGCTAATATGCGCACTTGCGACTACATATGAATATACACTGATTTAATTTCACTGAAGTCCAATCACAATTTACGCACTTGCGATTACACAGGAATATACTAATCTGTAGAGAATTTTGTGTTCTACAAGATAAGCTATAATTTATACCCACAAATGATACAAAATACGTGTAAAATGGGCAAAATTCTCAAAAACATCCAAAATTACACTTGAACACCGGGCGAGTAAAATTAATTCTTTTTTCTACTATTTCTCAGTAACTATTTGTTATATAAAAAAATAAATTACACCATCGTGCTAGAAATCTTGTTTTCTACAATACAGTATAATTTGTAATTTTCCAAAGTGTATCTGAAGGAAGTTACGGCGGTGTAAAGTCAAAATGTCATGTTGCCAATTTGACAGCTAATATGCGCACTTGCGATTACACAGGAATATACTACTGTGTAGATAATCATGTGTTCTACAAGATAAGCTATAATTTATACCCACAAATGATACAAAAAACGTGTGAAATTGGCAAAATTCTCAAATACATCCAAAATTACACTTGAACACCGGGCGAGTAGAATTAATTCTTTTTTCTACTATTTCTCTGTAACTATTAGTTAAACATAAGAATAAATTATACCATCGTGCTAGAAATATTGTTTTCTACAATACGGTATAATTTGTAATTTTCCAAAGTGTATCTGAAGGAAGTTACGTCAGTGTAAAGTCAAAATGTCATGTTGCCAATTTGACAGCTATTATGCGCACTTGCGATTACACAGGAATATACTACTGTGTAGATAATCTTGTGTTCTACAAGATAAGCTATAATTTATACCCACAAATGATACAAAAAACGTGTGAAATTGGCAAAATTCTCAAATACATCCAAAATTACACTTGAACACCGGGTGACTAAAATTATTTCATTTTTCTACTATTTCTCTGTAACTATTAGTTAAACATAAGAATAAATTATACCATCGTGCTAGAAATATTGTTTTCTACAATACGGTATAATTTGTAATTTTCCAAAGTATATCTGAAGGAAGTTACGGCGGTGTAAAGTCAAAAGGACATATTGCCAATTTGACAGCTATTATGCGCACTTGCGATTACACAGGAATATACTACTGTGTAGATAATCTTGTGTTCTACAAGATAAGCTATAATTTATATCCACAAATGAAACAAAAACGTGTAAAATTGGCAAAATTCTCAAATACATCCTAAATAACACTTGAACACCGGGCGACTAAAATTAATTGATTTTTCTACTATTTCTCAGTAACTATTTGTTATATAAAAAATAAATTACACCATCGTGCTAGAAATCTTGTTTTCTACAATACAGTATAATTTTTAATTTTCCAAAGTGTATCTGAAGGAAGTTACGGCGGTGTAAAGTCAAAAGGACATATTGCCAATTTGACAGCTATTATGCGCACTTGCGATTACACAGGAATATACACCGATTAAATTTCACTGAAGCCCAATTACAATTAAGAATGCATCATATTATCTCCAAGCATGGATGGTGTGGTTTTTTTGCGTACAGTTCAATTAATGCTACACTATACTGAATAGAAAGTCTTTATTGTCCTCAATATTTACACATCAAATGTTCCGCACGACGGGCGGGTAAAATGCTACTTGGAACAAAGTAAGCTACTGAACTTTACTGTGTAATTTAATTGGTTTAATTTCAAGTTGCATACGCTTGAGTTGCATAAAGGATACGGGTTGTAATATCATGCAATGCCAAGTATATGCATATGCTGTTTTAGAGGAAGCATTGATCTGGAATTATAGAGATGTTTCATTGTTTTGATAGTGTTACACGTCTGAATTACTACACACGAAGGACGGGTGTGAATTTGAGTAGTGTTGAGGGAAAAACATCGTCAATAACTAAAACAAGAATTTACAAATTTGACCTTTCTATTGGTCATTTTTCATCAATTATATTTGTGTTTGTTTGTGTTTAAGTTCTGAATTATTCCGCACGACGGGCAGCTTTAAATATGAGGCGGGTTGTGGAAAAACATGTTGTGCGTTAGTATATTAGAGTGCTGCATATCTAGCCAGAGCGGTGTGAGTGAGTGTCGTATTCGCGTGCATATGTATGTCTGTGTGCGAGTGTGTGCATGTTTGCAGCGTCAGCTTGCTGACTCGGCTCGACTTGCGTTTGAGCGTTGTGGCAGGTAGTGGTGTGTGTGTGTGTGTGTGTGCGTGTGTGTGTGCATTTACATGTATGTTGATGTGTGCTTGTGTGCGATGGTCATGAGAAGCCGGTGCAGGGGAGTTGAATGTGTGCGTTGTCTGTGGAAGGATGGTGTTTGATTGCTGAGCGCTGGTGCATGAAAATACAGGTGAAACGTGGTGCTGCTGTCATCTGACTTTACTACAAGCTATTTCGGCATTTTACTGATTCAATCATGAGTAATCCTGATCAATCGAGTGGATCGCAGTCAAATTTTGATCTCAAGCTCATCCCCGAGTTTGACGGCTCCGGGAAACAAGATGTTTCGGAATGGCTGGAAAAAGTAGAGCTCGTATGTCAGCTCAAAAATGTGGACGATGTCGCAACTGTCATTGCGCTACGCGTGACAGGAGGGTTTCAGCAGATGAACCCCCTCGATCGGGTTAATTGCGACAAACTAAAGGCTGAGTTGAAAGCTGCATTTGGCGCGGACCGGTTTACCGCCTATGAACAGTTCACGCGCCGCAAACTGTACTCTGGCGAGTCACCGGACATATATCTGGCGGATTTGAGACGTTTGGCTGCGCTATTCGGTGGCGTACCAGAGACAGCGATCACGTGCGCGTTTGTTGCAGGGCTGCCTTCCAATGTGCGTCAGCTTTTGAGGGCGGGCTCACGCGTGGAAGTCCTGGACACTTATCAAGTTCTGGCTCATGCTCGCATTCTGTTGCAGGAGGACCCTCAGGTGTCATTTGTGCAATCAGGACTTGGTGCTCGAACAGCGACCGTGCCAATCAACAGGAATACTCAGCTACGTTGTTTTGCTTGTGGCGGAACAGGACATTTTGCCAGATATTGTCGGGATGGAGCTGTGAGCTCTAGAGGAAGAACAATGAGGAGAGGCGCTGTGGCCCGTGGCAGTGTGGTGCGGTGTCATCGCTGCAATGAAGTCGGACATTTCTCTCGAGAGTGTTCGGGAAACGACCAAGGGGAGAGGCCGTTTGCGCAAGCGTCTTCTCCCGCTCTCTAAATTCTGCGCTTCCTACTGTTTCAATGTGTGTTAACGGCGAGCGGACGACAGCATTGGTGGACACTGCATGTTCGATTTGTGTAGCTCATGTGTCTATCTGCAGTGAATTCAGACCCACAGAAACAAGAATTGTGACAATGTCAGGGCAGCGGCAAAGGTGCAAAGGGATTGGAAATGTGAGAGTATGTATTGATGGAGTGAATGGGGTGCGACTGTTGAAAGTGTTGGTGGTGGCCATTCGACCTTTGGGTTTCGAGTTTATCATGGGGATGAACGGTGTTGAAATGTTGGGAGGTGTGACGGTCAGCTCCTCGCGTGTTGTTCGGTTCGGAGCCCAAGGTCTTGAGGTAGTGAGTCGTCCTACGCTAGGGGTGTGTCTCGGTGCTAGAGATAAGGTTCCAGATGAATGTGACGGTGATTTGAGCCGTGCAGTTCATGAGCACTGCGCTGAAAAACGGGATGGCAAGTCGAACAGAACGGACTGTGCTCCAGTCTCGCATGCAAAAATTGTTCGGATTGAAGAGAAAGATTTTGTTGTGGTGTTTGACCCTGTCAAACGCACGTGGACGGCTGAGTGGAAGTGGTCAGATGCTGAAGAGCCCGGAGTGTTGTACAATCGTGTCGGGCAGTATTCTATGTCGCACGATGTCCGGTCTGCATTTGAGGAGGAACTGGAAGAGTGGATACGTGAGGAGTGGCTGATTCCATATGATGAGCGGAAGCATGGTCCTGCAAAAGGTCTTGTCCCGCTGATGGCGGTGCCACAAAGAAACAAAGTGAGACCAGTGATGGATTTGAGGCAAGTGAACAAGCACATTGACGTACACACTAGAGACGCTGATGTGTGCGCAGATCGAGTGCGTGAATGGAGACGACAGGGCAGGAACGTGTCAACGCTTGATTTGAAAAAAGCGTACTTGCAGATTCGGGTGTCTGATAAGATGTGGCCATATCAAACGGTGATTGTGAAGGGTCAAAGATATTGCCTAACGCGTCTGGCGTTTGGATTGAACGTCTCACCGTTAGTCATGAGAGCTGTGCTGCACTTTGTGTTGTCAGCCGACCCCGAAGTTGAGAGAGGCACTTCGGCTTACGTCGACGATATCTTGGTCAATGAGGATGTTGTCAAAGTGGAGCGAGTTGAGAGTCACTTGAACCGATATGGACTCGTTTGCAAGGCAAGTGTGAAGGTGACGGATGGTGCGCGACTCTTGGGAATGAGAGTCTGGGGAGAGGGTGGTGCGCTGTCGTTGAGGAGAGACGGGGAGGTTTGTGAAATGCCCGAAATGATAACAAGAAGATCTGTGTTTTCGTTTTGTGGGAAATTAGTCGGTCACTACCCCGTGTGTGGATGGCTGAGGGTGGCAGTAGCTTTTATCAAGCGGCTCACGAATGCGCACACGAAGGGCTGGGACGATCCAGTTGTGAACGATCACGTGAAGACTTGTTTAAAGGAGGTGCTGAGAGTTGTAAAGGATAATGATCCAGTTTGTGGCAGATGGAATGTGGAAGGACACGAGGCGAAGGTTTGGGTTGACGCGAGCTCGCTCGCCATGGGTGTTCGTCTTGACGTTGACGGTAACATAATTGAGGATGCAAGTTGGCTGAGATCTGACAGTGCGACGCACATCAACATGGCGGAATTAGACGCACTGATAAAAGGACTGAATATGGCCTTGGTGTGGAAGATGCGGAAAATCGAAATTGTTACCGATTCTTTGACTGTTCATCGATGGGTCACTGATTGTTTGTCAGGTAAGAGACGACTGCGAACGAAGGCTGCAGGAGAACTGCTGGTGAGAAGGAGACTTGACATTGTGGCCGCGTTGGTGGAAGAATACAACCTGGATCTTTCAGTTACGTTAGTGGCTTCGGCACTAAACAGAGCGGACGGCATGACGCGCGTGCCTCAACGGTGGCTGAAGCTATCAACTGACTGCTTCAGTGACTTAAAAACGTCGTTCGTCGGGTGCGGAATTGCTGAGTGTGAAGACGATGGGTGCTCGTCAGCAGAGGTGATTCGTGATGTTCATCATCTGATGGGACATCCTGGAGCTCGGAGGACGTTACAGTGTGTCAGACGGACGCGACGGAATGTTAGCTCGCGAGAGGTACGGGAGGCTCTAAAGCGGTGCCAAATATGTCAATCGGTAGATCCAGCGCCGGCAAAATGGAGATCTGGTCATCTGGAGGTGGAGCGCGTGTGGCAACGCGTTGCTATCGACATTACCCACTGGAAAGGATTGTCGTGCTTGACCATGGTGGATTGTGGACCGTCACGGTTTGCAATATGGCGGCCGTTGCGCATGCAAAATGCCGCGTGTGTCATCGAGCAGCTTGAGAGTGTTTTCTGCGAGCGTGGACCTCCGGAAGAGCTTTTCGGCGATAACGATACGGCTTTCAGAAGTAAGCTCTTCGCGGCTTTTGCTGAAAGATGGGGAGTCAGACTGAGGTTCAGGTGTGCGTATGTACCGAGTGGTAACGGGGTGGTGGAGCGTAACCATCGCACCGTGAAGGTTATAGCGGCTAGAAAAGGGTGTTCTCTGGCCGAGGCAGTATACTTGTATAACGTGACGCCGCGTGGTAGCGGATCAGACAGTTGTCCAGCCGCTGAACTGTACAAATACGCAGTCAGAGTGCGAGGCATTGATAAGGTTTCAACGCTGACGGGCGAATCAGAAGATTGTGTGTACAAGAAGGGAGACTTGGTGTGGGTGAAACCACCAAACGTGCGATGTGATCAGAGATACGGTAAGGGTGTGGTCACTGGTGTGGTTTCGCATCAATCCGTGGAGGTGGATAACGTTCCGCGCCACGTGCGCGATCTGCGACCTCGTGATCAGTCTCATAACGAGGCTGAACAACCAGAAGTTCTAGATGACAACGCGGATGATGAAATGTTCATCACTCTGCCTCATCGACGGAGTCGCGAGGAATGTGACGCTTTATCGGGTTTTCAGCCCCGCAGATCAGCGAGGCTGATTGAGAAGCGGCAGCGCGCCGTCCGATGATTGTTGTCATGACTATTTGACACGAATGTTCGGTTTTGTGGTTTGTTCTTTTGATGTTCATGTTGTGCTTCTTTTCTTCTTACCCCTATTGTCCTGTGTTAACTTGCGTTTTTTGTGATTTGTATATAATCAGGGGAGAGTGTGCGTTAGTATATTAGAGTGCTGCATATCTAGCCAGAGCGGTGTGAGTGAGTGTCGTATTCGCGTGCATATGTATGTCTGTGTGCGAGTGTGTGCATGTTTGCAGCGTCAGCTTGCTGACTCGGCTCGACTTGCGTTTGAGCGTTGTGGCAGGTAGTGGTGTGTGTGTGTGTGTGTGCGCGTGTGTGTGTGCATTTACATGTATGTTGATGTGTGCTTGTGTGCGATGGTCATGAGAAGCCGGTGCAGGGGGAGTTGAATGTGTGCGTTGTCTGTGGAAGGATGGTGTTTGATTGCTGAGCGCTGGTGCATGAAAATACAGGTGAAACGTGGTGCTGCTGTCATCTGACTTTACTACACATGTTTTCTAAATTGAAACATAAATTTCACATTTGGACTTTTATATTGGCTAAATCTTTTCTATGGGTTTGTTTTTCTTTTTCAATTTGCACTAATTTTCTATGAATTGAATATTAATTATATTTTATGAACTTTTCCGCACGACGGGCGGGCTTGAATGTATCTATAAAGAGTGGGTTTAAATGATAGCGAGGTATATGATATTTTGCTAGCAGTAAATATTCCAGCGTTAAAAGTAGAATAGCTCTTGAGCAAATGATGGTGGAGAATGATGTGAACCCTCAAATAATTTTGCGATCTGATGATATATGTATTAGGAATAATACGTAGCAGAATATAGATTGCATAATATAATATCGGCTGTAATATTAAAGGGCTGTAATATGGGTGTAATCAAAAAAATATCAACTGTATGAATATGATGCATTAGTGGAAGCATTAACCGGGAATTATGAGATAATATTATGGAAAAAAGTTCATATACATAAATATACTAAATATTACATGTATATACTAAAAAATTTATTGTTATTTTGTGTTTACATTTCGAAATTATCCCTGACGACAGGCGGGCTTAAGTATGAGGCGGGTTGACTGAATAATATGCCGTCAATTATTAGAATAAGAATATGCAAATTCAGAACAGGAATTTTCTATTGGTATAGATTTTTCAATTTAGAGTTTTCTATTAGACTGGCTGTTTGCATTTAAATATGTATTACTTTTGTTTTATTAATTGTTCCGCACGACGGGTGGATACAAACATTCAATTTTACCATGTGGAATGAATCCATATACAAAACTCACGGGCTTGACTTCAAGATCCAGACTCACTAATGTGAATGTGACTTAAATGGTGTATAAATATATCGCATTATGCAACAAATGTGAATTTAGCTGTTTGTAACAATTTGGTTCCGATACTATATTGGCGGGTTGAGAGAAAAGTATTGGTGGGCCGCGTGTTTGGGACCCCTGGGGTAGATAATCTCAGTGTTCTGATTACAAATTATGATCGCATCAGTATATTTTGTGATCACAAACTAATAAGTTAAATCACCTCAGTCTAGGCTGAGAGCGGTCAAGATTGAATGGTTGGGTTAGGTTGGGTAGGTTTGACTCAGGTTATATTGGGTTTTATTGATAGCGGAAAATATATAAATTTTAACAATAAATATTATAGCGGTAAAAGTGAAATAGTACTTAAGCAAATGATATTGGGGAATGATGTTAAGTAATAAATATAGTTTGGAAACATTCTGATGAAAAGATTTCACCATCTTTCATTGTTTGTTTCGTGTTTGTGTTCTGAATTATACCACACGACGGGCAGATTTATATATCAGGCGGGTTGAGGGATAATATTTGTCAAAATAAGAACAAAAATATTCACATTTAGACTTTTCTATTGGTTAAGATATTTATAGGTTACATTTTTTGGTTTTCAATTTGTATTCATTATATTTTATGGATTTGATATGAATTTTATTGTATGAATTGTTCCGCACGACGGGTGGGTTTAAAAAGTGTTTTAGATCATTTTTTCAAATGGTTCATTTAAAAAAAGGTATTTTTTTTAAATATATAAATATTCCGCGGGCAGCAACTATAGACAATAGAACGTTCAATTTTCCCTGTAGAATTAATCCATACACAAAACCAATGGATTTGACTTCAAATATGAATTTTATTGTATCAATTGTTCCGCACGACGGGCGGGTTTAAAAAAAGTGTTTCCATTTTTTAGTTCATTTTTTTCAAATGGTTCATTTAAAAAAAGGTATTTTTTTAAAAATAAAAATGTTCCGCGGGCAGCAACTATAGACAATAGAACGTACAATTTACCCTGTAGAATTAATCCATACACAAAACCAATGTATTTGACTTCAAGATGCAGAACGGATCGTGTTCGAGTTCTGAATTATTCAGCACGACGGGCGGGTTTAAAAATGACTCAGGCGGACTGAGGGGAAATATTTTGTCGAAATAAAATAATTAAACTTATAATTTTCAATTGATTAATATTTTTATGAGTGTACCCTATTTCATTTTTATTTTTTCATATTTTTTTATGAATTGAATATGAATTTCATGTTATGAATTGCTCCGCACAACGGGCGGGCTTAAATGCTATATATACATAAAGAAGAAATTATCTGTCTGTCTGTGTATGTATGCTTGAATATGAGGTGACATAATTGCGCTGGTTCATGGTTCGCTGGTTCAATGATCAGGAGCTTCAAACGCAAACGAAGCGATGGCTCATTTTTATGAAATAAAAATGTCCCGCGGGCAGCAATAAAACGTTCAATTTCACCGTGTAGAATGAATTCATATACAAAACTAATGGATTTGACTTCAAGAAGCAGAACGGATGGTGTTCTGAATTATTCCTCACGTCGGGCGGGTTTAAATATGAGGCGGGCTGAGTGAAAATATTTTGTCAAAATAAAATTAAAAATAATGAAATTTAGACTTTTTAATTGATTAAGGTCTTCATGAGTTTGCCTTATTTATTTTTAATTTGCAATATTTTTATGAATTGTTCCGCACAACGGGCGGGTTTTAATGCTAGTATCTTAAACAATAGAAAAGTCTAAATGTGAATATTTTTGTTCTTATTTTGACAAATATTATCCCTCAACCCGCCTGATATATAAATCTGCCCGTCGTGTGGTATAATTCAGAACACAAACACGAAACAAACAATGAAATATGATGAAATCTTTTCATAAGAATGTTTCCAAACTATATTTATTACTTAACATCATTCCCCAATATCATTTGCTTAAGCACTATTTTACTTTTACCGCTATAATATTTATTGCTAAATTTTATATACTTTCCGCTATCATGAAAACCCAATATAACCTGAGTCAAACCTACCCAACCCGACCCAACCATCCTATCTTGACCGCACTCAGCCTAGTCTGAGGTGATTTAACTTATTAGTTTGTGATCACAACATATACTGATGCGATCATAATTTGTAATCAGAAGACTGAAATTATCTACCTGTAGTGTCGGTCGCGTTAATAATTCCACTGATCACGCATGAATTACTCACTCGATCACAACGCACATCTTTATTATAACACAACACGAACACTGTAATTAACTCACTTAATTTACCACCTCGCAACACCAACGCTCACTATCAAGTCCCAACGATGACTGACTACCTTGATCGTCATCGCGATAGCCAACATATCCCAAAGGTACACACCACTACATCTCTTGGAGGAGTATGTAACTACAGCTTCGCTACATCCTCCTCGCGTTAATCAAGTCGTCGGGGTAGCCAACGACAACGTCCTCCACGAGATGGCTGCAGCTGCACTAACCCGCGATCGATTGGTTTCTCTCTCTGCGAGGAGGTATCGATGTCTCCTCTCTCGTCCACGTTGGCGTCCGCCGACTCATCTCCGATCAATTGATTCTCGCGTTCTGTAACACCTCCGCCGTTCATCGGCAGGGCCCCGTCGTCATATGTCTGTGGCCTAGCCGATCGATCAGCTGTATCTTCTCGGTCAGTGCACGACGCGCCGGCTGGTGCCAGATGGGCGGCGTTACGAACACTCCCGTCGGACAACTTGAACGTCCACTTTCCGACTCTCCGTCTGACGTTCAGAGGACCTATGAAGCGACTGGAACCCTTGACAACATGACCCGGCTTCTTGACGTAGACACATTGCCCTTCGGTGATCTGTGACGGTTTAACGCCGAACCTTGAGTCGTAAGCCGCTTTGTTTCTCTTGGATTGCATACGGTTAACCTCCTCCGGCGTAACTCGTGGTGGTTTTTCTTCGACGACTGGATGGTTGAGCCTCATAGTCCTACCGTGCAGCAGCTCTGATGGGGAAGATCCCGTAGCATTGTGTGGTGCTGAGCGGTAGAGGGCGAGCCGTTGCCTCACATGATCACTGAGACTGATAGACTTGTCCCAATTCAGCAACCACTGCTTCAGCGTGCGGTTGAATCTTTCAACGACTGAATTTCCTCTGGGCCAGTATACTGCTGATTTGTGATGTTTGATAGCACGTCGGGTGAGATAGTCCTCGAATTCCGTGCTTACGAATGGTGTTCCATTGTCGTAAACTATAACATCAGGAAAATCTTCTCTAGCGGCGATTTTCTTGATGAAATCAATCACGATGGTGGATGTTACGGTAGACGTCAATGCAACCTCTGCCCACTTTGTTCTGTAGTCAACCATAGTTATTGCGTAGCGGTTTGACTGCGGAGCTGCGTTGATTGGGCCTACCACGTCAATACCCACTTTTTCCCATGCCTTTTCGGGTAGCGGCGCTTCCTGCAGTGGAGCTATTCGAGCCTTACCACACAAGACCCTGTCGGAGGTCTGACAGGTTGGACACTCTTGAACAAACTTCTCGACTGCATGATCGATTCCAGGAAACCAAGCAACACTTCGTATTATTTGTTTGGTCTTCACAATTCCTGAATGACCCTCATGCGCTGCCTGAACATATTGCTCCCGAAGTCGTTCCGGTACAATGACCTGGTACCCTTCTCGTAGCACGAGTCCGTCAACAACGCTCAATTCGTGACGCAAGTAGAAGAATGGCTGTATTGCAGCGTAACATTGTTTTGCGCTGGTCGGGAATCCACGTTCGATCGCTTCAAGTAATGCACATAGCTGAGTGTCTTCACGTGTGGCCTCTTTCACCTCATCCAAACTGATGGTGGTCTCACCAGCTACCACCGTGGCGATGATTTCTTGTGGATCGTCGTTCTCGTCTGGTTCTCCGACCGGCAACCGCGATAGTGCGTCAGCACAGGGCAACTTAGCACCTGGAACGTGCTGGATTGTGAACGAAAACACCATTAGTCGTGCTTGCCAGCGTGACACACGTGCTCCTGCGCGACCGCTCGATTTCGACGACAGCACGGATTTGAGAGCGGCATGGTCCGTCCGCAGAGTGAAGTGGCGACCCCACAGAAACAATCTCCAGTGCTCTACCGCTCGCACAGCGGCTAGAGTCTCTTTCTCTGTGACGGAGTATTTACTTTCAGCGGCTGAAAATCGCTGACTCCAGAATGATATTGCGTATTCTTGGCCTCGGTCGTCCATCTGTGATAAGAGCGCGCCTGCTCCTTTATCACTCGCATCGCTTGTGACGAACGTTGATCTCGAAGGATCGAATTTGTGCAGCACTCTGCCAGAACAGATGACTTTCTTCACCGTCTGGAAACTCTGGTTGGCTGCCTCGTTCCAGTCAAAAACCACGTCTCTTTTGAGCATCGCGAACAGAGGACCTGTGATGGTGGCGTAGTTTGGCACAAAGTGTGACAACCACCCACATAGCCCAATAAAGATTCTCAGTTCAGCAGCATTATGTGGTGGTGGAGCTTGTTGAATGGCTTGCACATGACTTTGAAGAGGAGTTATGCCATTGGCACTGATCTGGAACCCACAATAATCGATTTCACGCACTGAAAATTTGGACTTTGCGTCGTTTATGGTGACTTTCACCTGACGAAGTGCAGATAACACGCGCTGAAGACGTTCGTCGTCTTCTGCCTGTGTGCGTCCCGAGCACACGATGTCATCTAGGTAGTGTTGTACACCAGGTATAACTCGAAGTACACGATCCAGCAATTTTTGGAATGCTGATCCCGCCGATGAAAGACCAAACGGTACTCTCTTGAATTGATAGAGCCCGTCTGGCGTGATGAACGCCGTCAGATGTTTCGATGATGGTTCCAACATCAGCTGGTGATAGGCGGACTGTAAGTCAATCTTTGAGAAGACGGATCCTTGCAGTTTGGTCTGTAGTTCAGCTATAGTCGGAAGAGGATGAGCATCGGGAACGATTTGCTGGTTGAGACTTCTTAAGTCAACATACAATCTGATTCGTCCATTTTTCCGTCTGGCGACGACCAGAGGGCTGATCCACTCGGCTGTGTCAACGGGCTCGATCACTCCGGCTCTCTGTAGCTCCGCTAACTCGGCTGTCACCTCTTCACGAACCGAGAGTGGTAGTCTGCGTAACGGACGACGGACCGGAACAGCATCTGCACGTAGCACTATTCGGTGTTGAAATCCCTCTATAGGCGGCAGGAATTTGTCCGCGTCCCCACCTTCTTGAACTGAGAATATGTCTCCTGTTGCTGAGACAATTTTGACACCCAGCGCTTGCATAAGGTCAAGTCCCATCAATGCATCAGATGATAACGATTTGATGATGAAGATATCACTCGTTGCGGATCGACCTTGAAATTCGACCTTGACCTTGATGGTACCCATCACCGGAAGTGACTTTCCCGATACTCCGAACAATTTTGACTCACTCTTATGTACAGGTGTTCCTTTGAAACATCGTCTTGCTGCATCTAAACTGATCAGAGTCACCGATGCTCCTGTGTCTACCATCATAGGTACACTAGCTGATTTGCCGTTTGTTGACAGTTTTATGTCGCACATCGTTTCTTTTTGTTGAACTTTTCAGCGCTGCATGATAGTATTTCTACTGTTTTCACCTCCTTAGATCGATGCTCAGGTTTCCTCGACCTGCACACATTAGACCAATGTCCGATTTTTGCGCAATGGTTGCACTTACTGTCTCTAGCTGGACATTCTCTGGTGCCTGGTGAGTGAATGCGTCCACATCGACTGCATTTAGACTTGCTCGTCCCTCCTCCGCCTCTTTTTGTGTGCTGAGGATGTTGCATGACGCGGTTCACCTGTGCGGTTGGTGATGCAGCGGCATGTTCAGCTGATGCCATGACTTTGACGTCTTCTTGCGAGCGTTCGACGGCCTCCGCCTGTATCAGCAATTTCTGCTGCGTGAGATCTGGGTCTTGTAGGAATTTTTCCCTTAACCTCGGCTGGTTTGTGGCCTCGACCACTTGGTCACGAATAAATTCGTCTTCGAGATCACCGAACTTGCAATGAGTGGCGCATGATCTGAGAGCGGCGACATATGCGGCGGTAGCTTCATCCTGATGTTGCCTTCGCTGGCGAAATCGGAATCGCTCAGCAATCACATTTGGTTTCGGAACGAAAAACGCTTGAATGACACGCATTGTGTGGTCGTAATCGTCCTCACCGGCTAGTTTTGGTGTAGGTGGTAGCGAGCGGTAGGTGCGCTGTGCCTCAGCTCCAGCGCAATGCAACAAAAGTGCTTTTTTTCGCTGCGAGTCGAACTTTGCACTCCCCATCGCCAACAGGTAATTTTCGAAGGCGTACCTCCAGTCACCCCACGAGATCACTGGGTTACCTGGGCGAGACAGGAAGGGTGCTGGTGCCGACAATCCCTCGATGTTCATTTTCGCAACGTAGGTTCGATGTCAACATAATTCTCGTCGCCAAATGTAGTGTCGGTCGCGTTAATAATTACACTGATCACGCATGAAATACTCACTCGATCACAACGCACATCTTTATTATAACACAACACGAACAATGTAATTAACTCACTTGATTTACCACCTCGCAACACAAACACACACTATCAAGTCCCAACGATGACTGACTACCTTGATCGTCATCGCGATAGCCAACATATCCCAAAGGTACACACCACGACATCTCTTGGAGGAATATGTAACTACAGCTTCGCTACACTACCCCAGGTGTCCCAAACACGTGGCCCACCAATACTTATCTCTCAACCCGCCAATATAGTATCGGAACCAAACTGTAAGGCATCTAAATTCCCATTTGTTGCATAATGCGATATAATTATACACCATTATCATATTATCTCATAATTCCCGGTTAATGCTTCCACTAATGCATCATATTCATACAGTTGTTATTTTTTGGATTACACCGATATTACAGCCCTTGATATTACATATATCATCAGATCGCAGAATATATATTAAAGGTTCACATCATTCTCCAAAATCATTTGCTTAAGAGCTATTCTACTTTTATCGCTAGAATATTTACTGCTAGCAAAATATCATATACCTCGCTATCATTTAAACCCACTCTTTATAGATACATTTAAGCCCGCCCGTCGTGCGGAACAGTTCATAAAATATTATTCATATTCAATTCATAAAAAAATTAGTGAAAATTGAAAAAGAAAAACAAACCCATAGGAAAGTTTTAGCCAATATAAAAGTCTAAATGTGAAATTTATGTTTCAATTTAGAAAACATGTTTTTCCACAACCCGCCTCATATTTAAAGCTGCCCGTCGTGCGGAATAATTCAGAACTCAAACACGAAACAAACACAAAAAATTGATGAATAAAGACCAACAGAAAAAGTCAAATTTGTAAATTCTTGTTTTAATTATTGACGATGATTTTCCCTCAACAATGCTCAAATTCACACCCGTCCTTCGTGTGTAGTAATTCAGAAGTGTAACACTATCAAAACAATGAAACATTTCTATAATTCCAGATTAATGCTTCCTCTAAAACAGCATATGCATATACTTGGCATTGCATGATATTACAACCTGTATCCTTATGCAACTTGAGCGTATGCAACTTGAAATTAAACCAATTAAATTACACAGTAAAATTCAGTAGCTTACTTTGTTCCAAGTAGCATTTTAGCCGCCCGTCGTGCGGAACATTTGATGTGTAAATAGTGAGGACAATAAAGACTTTCTATTCAGTATAGTTTAGCATTAATTAAACTGTACGCAATACAACCACACCATCCATGCTTGGAGATAATATGATGCATTCTTAATTGTGATTGGGCTTAAGTGAAATTTAATCGGTGTATATTCCTGTGTAATCGCAAGTGCGCATAATAGCTGTCAAATTGGCAATATGTCCTTTTGACTTTACACCGCCGTAACTTCCTTCAGATACCCTTTGGAAAATTACAAATTATACCGTATTGTAGAAAACAAAATTTCTAGCATGATGGTATAATTTATTTTTATGTATAACAAATAGTTAATGAGAAATAGTAGAAAAATGAATTAATTTTAGTCGCCCGGTGTTCAAGTGTAATTTTAGATGTATTTGAGAATTTTGCCAATTTTACACGTTTTTTGTACCATTTGTGGGTATGAATTATAGCTTATATTGTAGAACACAAAATTATCTACACAGTAGTATATTCCTGTGTAATCGCAAGTGCGTAAATTGTGATTGGACTTCAGTGAAATTAAATCAGTGTATATTCATGTGTAATCGCAAGTGCGCATAATAGCTGTCGAATTGGCAACATGACATTTGGACTTTACACCGCCGTAACTTCCTTTAGATATACTTTGGAAAATTAAAAATTATACCGTATTGTAGAAAACAAAATTTCTAGCACGATGGTATAATTTATTTTTATGTATAACAAATAGTTACTGAGAAATAGTACAAAAATAATTAATTTTAGTCGCCCGGTGTTCAAGTGTAATTTTGGGTGTATTTGAGAATTTTGCCAATTTTACACGTTTTTTGTATCATTTATGGGTATGAATTATAGCTTATCTTGTAGAACACAAAATTATCTACACAGTAGTATATTCCTGTGTAATCGCAAGTGCGCATAATAGCTGTCAAATTGGCAATATGTCCTTTTGAATTTACACCGCCGTAACCTCCTTCAGATACACTTTGGAAAATTACAAATTATACCGTATTGTAGAAAACATAATTTCTAGCACGATGGTATAATTTATTGTAATGTGTGACAAATAGTTCTTGAGAAATAGGTAGAAAAATGAATTAATATTGATCACCCGGTGTTCAAGTGTAATTTTGAATGTACTTGAGAATTTTGCCAATTTTACACGTTTTTTGTATCGTTTGTGGGTATAAACTATAACTTTTCTTGTAGAACACAAAATTGTCTACACAATAGTATAATTTTTATAGCTGCACCATTGCTGGTTTATGAGGAATAGATAGCGGAATATTGACTAAAATATTCACGTTTTTGTGAGCCAATTTTGCCTTTTTGACTTTGTCATTTACACTTCACACCGCCGTAACTTCTTTTCAATACACTCTGGAAAATTAAAAATTATACCGTGTTGTAGCAAACCAAATTCCCAGCATGATGGTATTCTTTATTTAGATGTGTGATAATTAGTTTTTGAGAAATAGAGAAAAAAGTATAGAAAATCGGACGCGTGAAGTTTAAATAAAATTTTGAATGTAGATTGAATTTTTTTCCTTTTTACATGTTTTAGATTCAATTTTTGGGTATAAATTATAGTTCGTTGAGTAGAACAAGAAATTTTCTACACAGTGGTATAATTTGTATAGTTGTAACATTGCTGGTTTAGGAGGAGTAATCTTCAGAAAATTGACCAAAATTTTCGCATTTTTCAGGGTTCATTTTGTCTTTTCACCGCTATAACTTTTTCGGTTTAATTTTTGAAATTTAAAATTTAATCTAAAGTGTAGACAAGATAATTTCCAACGTGATGGTATATATTGTTAGCGGGTACGCCAAGTGGTGGCCGAGTATTAGCTGATAGAAAATGGACCAAGGATGGTGAACACACAGACACACACACAGACACACAGAGATTCTCTCTTATATATATATAGATATGATACACAGTACTGATTCTCATTCCAAAAGTATTCACAACATTTTTCCAGTCACTCTCATTGTGGTATGCTTCCGTGATTATTTTTATGATGATTTTCACTGAATTTATTATACTTTATTATTACTTTTGCGCTATTAACACTAGCGAACTGATGAGTCATATAAAGTGCTATTGTGAAACAAAGCATGGCCCAGAAAATTTCTGCTCAATCGACAAGGTCGCCAAATATTCTTACTTTAATATTAATACGCTTGTTTTTCGATATTTTTTCATAAAAAACTTTCATTTTCTTCAATTGAAGTTAACTTTTTTCCTTATATTTCATTTGAATCAAATCAGATTTCGTTTGGATCAAATCAGATTTCCTTTGGATCAAATCAAATTGCAAATGGTATAGAACGTCAGGGCATGACTCCACGCCGTAATACGTCCGAAAGTATATTTATCATGAACCGGTTAGGTCTAAGTATTCTAAAGGACAAATTCACCCTGAAAATATTATTTAGTTTGTAGCGCGACGTTGCGCGTAATGGGACCGCCTAGCCCGGACGTACAATCGCAAGAGCCCCACAGAGGTCGCGCGAGAGGCAGCGTACGCCGCGAGCATTCGGGGTCTCCACCCGGACATTCCTGCTGTTCACGCATGCGACAAAAGGGTCACGAAAGGCGCGCGGGGAAGCAGCGAAGCGCAGCTACTAGTTGCGTTCCCGAGCAACCGGTTCGCTTGGCAGAGAGGCCAAGCCACCTTTGATCCAGAGCATGGTCCGAAAGCTGAGAGCACGAAATAGCGGACAAGGAGAGGAATGCGAGGGCCCCGTGCTGTGCAATACTATTCGTGTGGAAACACCAGCGTAAACTAGCACCTACTGACCGTATAGGTGAAGATGACCCGGCAATCACTGTTATAAAAGGCAGCAGGGATGCCTATATGAGCCCTGCGCTACAGTCATTTTATCATGACACATCAATACGCATGACTCGATAAAAACTTATACAGACGATACAAAAATGCATAAGCACAACACGTAGAATAACATTACACAACTCTGCAATAATAATTCTAATGCAACACACAAGAGCAATACATGCTGTACATATTACATAACAAAAACAAACAATGTACATGTACGCATATCGCACCGCCACCTATTCGGCAAAAACACTCGTCCCACGTACGGATGCCGCTACAAGTTCACCCGGCCTTACAGACGTCAGCCAACCATATGATACAGTACCGTAGCGAATTAGTTGGTTCAAAAGAAAATGCTTCAAAGTCCGTATTAACTAAAAGTAAATGAATTACGCAAGTTTATCAACATGTATGATATACCCTTGAAACGAAACCGTGACAAAAAAATCATTTGAGTATATCTATCACCTGAATAACTCCAGATCACAACGATGCATAGAACACACGAACAACCACACACAAACTGCTCCAAGTGCTTGTATCTCAGTGTATGTTGCTCCGTAAAATCCTTCTGGGTTGGTGCCTCTGCACAACGTATTTTTGTTTTATATTACCCGAATTAAAAAAAAAAAATTCTCAACTTATATATATATATATATATATGTTTTATATTACCCGAATTAAAAATAAAAAATTCACAACTTATATATATATATATATATTCGGGTAATATAAAACAGTTTTTGATTTAATTACATATTTTGTTTCTGTTGATATGAAGGCTGGAAGAAATACATGAATTATTTGAAAACTTCGTTATTGAAAACGTATGTGTATCATATGAAGCGCGTTAGAGTAATTTTTTTCTAATGAGTGCATAACTTATGTTGGTTTCTTGAACTGGCTCATTTTGTAACGAATAAGACAAACCCAGCGCACAGACCGCGATTTGTCATTTGTGTTTTTGTTGTTGTTCGCGATTTTGGCACGAAAGGGTTTGAGGGCTGTGCTCAAATCTGCTTTTGTGGAGTTTCTCGGGTGTTTTGTGGTTAATTTCTGCCGTGTTAGGATAAACAGGTGTACACATTACAAAATTTTGTTATTTTTTTTCTTCCAAATTCTATATTGTATTCTAGTTTTTCGTATTCTATATTGTATTCTAGTTTTTCGTATTCTATATCGTATTCTAGGGTGTATTCCTTCCTGGTCTGTCTCTACAATGTGGATTTAATGGCTGTTTTCATAAAATAGCTGCGTACTACGTACTTTAGGCCAAATAAGTCTTGCAATCTCGGCGCTTCTCACTACTCTGTTTTTTTGCATCATATACAAAGTTTCTCTGACAGAACTCAAGGTCTCCCCACCCAATGGTGGGTAAAACAGGGGTCTGGTTGACCCCACATTTTTCTCTGATGGCGTACCCGATGAGGGCACTTTTGTCCTCATCAAAACAAATACAGAAACTATCAACAGCCTAGGATGGCCAAAAATTGAGAGGGCTATTCGTAACATCACACCGACCAAGGCCGAAAGCGTGAAGATCATCAAAGGCGGTCAACTTCTGGTCAAAACGACATGCGAAAAACAAACCAAATCATTTATCTCCCAGACGACTTTCGGAGGACTAGAGGCGAACATCAGCCTTCACAAAACACTAAACTACACCAAAGGCTCAGTGTACGCACCAGACCTCATTGACATTCCGATCGACGAACTCAATGAATGGATGAAGGATTTCGGAGTCACCGAGGTCCGCCGTCCCCATCGTCCAGCCGGGGAAAGACTGTGGTATGCGTGATTATCAGACAAAGAAACACCACGAAAGCCAAAGCACAACTGTATCAACGTTCCACATAAACACACACACACACACATCTATATAACCGCGAATCATCCCACACGCGAACAGAGACATATGATATACACACATACAAGCGCACATCACACAGACATACATACAAGCGTCCTGGTGAGCCGGCAACTAACCGGGGAAGGTCATATTACACATGGACATAGTGCAGGACTGCAAACGGCCGGTTACATTCGTAGAATCATTCACTCACAGCATCAAGGTCACTCTCACGCTCATGCACACACATATAGACAGAAAAACACACATTGGATAATAACATTCAGCAAAGGGTATCATTTACACTATCATACTTGCACCAATCGCAAAACATAACATCGATATAAATTGTCATATCAGTCCCCACACAATCCCCCGCCAGAGACGGAGTCATATAAAACACATAACTTAGCAGCAGGTATAGGGTACACAAGCAAACACAAGCAGAACGATCCCGCAATACAGTATCTCAGAAAACTGTAGGAACTGACATGCGACGGTATGAAAAGCAAAGAAAATGAAAATATCAGTAACACCCGAGAAACGTATTATGTAACATGATGCACGAACATAACAAAATAGAAAAACAATATCAAAAGTATACGAAATCAGCAGACGGTTTGAAGCGTACTCTGCGTCCGGAACGTGTCAACGACGAGGTCTGTGATGAACGAGGAGCCGCGATCGGCTGCTTGCTTGACGCAATTGGTGAAGGCTCTGTCGACCTCGACGACCGACGCAGAGAGCGTGGAGCCGGCTTCGGAGTTTCTATTGTACGAGGCTTATCAGAACGAGCCGGAGATGTTGACGGGCGTTCGGCAGGTGGTTGACGCAGAACAGCTGGCTTGAGACGGTCGATAGACACAACCTGAGTATCACCGGTCGGCGTCTCAACCGTGAAAGTCTTGTCTCGTCGCTCCAACACTTTCCTGGGGCCCACGTACGGTGCCTCTAGAGGTTTTCTCACTCGGTCGACTCGGATCCACACGTACGGACATGTCCAGAGCGAGCGAGGAACATAGGAAATCGTTTTCGAATGCGCTTAACCGGCGTCTACGTTGGAGAAGTCGATCGTTCGCATGTGTCGAGCGAGTGTTTGAATGAATTCTGGTGAGCAGTGATTGTCCATTTCATTTATAGCCGCTACCCGCGGGTACAAAAGTTCACTGCCAGTCACTGCTGAGAACGGAGATGCACCAGTTTGGTTCGGCGCGCAACGCAGACCCAGTAGAACCACCGGGAGTGCTTTCAACCACTCTTCTTTTCGGGCGACGATCGCTGTCTTGAGTGTACGGTGCATGCGTTCAATGGCGCCGTTGCACTGTGCATGGTAAGCTGTTGTCCGCAGACGATGAAAGCCGATAAATTGAGATAGGTGACGAAACAGCTCGGATTCAAATTGCGCTCCTCTATCAGTCACGACATGCAGTAGCACACCGAATCGTTAGACCCAAGTGTCCAAGAACGCTGCGGCGACAGAAGCAGCGGTTATGTCATGAATTGGAGCAGCCTCGATCCACCTGGTGGTGCGGTCCACGCAGGTCAATAGATATCGATATGAAGATGGATATGTCTGTCCATGATGTCGAACAGGTGGTAACGGTCCCACAATATCGATATGCACCGTGGTAAACCGCGCAGAACTGATCTGAAACGGCTCGATTGGAGACTTCGTGTGACGCTGAATTTTTGCAGATTGACACGCCTCACACGATCGTACCAAATCACGAACCTGCTTGTCCATATTCGGCCAGAATTAGCGCGATTTTATCAGTCGGAGTGTCGCTTTCACACCACTATGTGCGATGTCATGTAAGTGGTTGAACACGGCCACTCTCATAGACTGTGGCACATACGGTCGCGGCTCCGCGAGTGAAGTATCACAGAAGAGTGTGGTCGAGTCCAATGGGAACGGCTTTAGTTGGCTGATAATTGTTTGCATATCGGCGTCATGAGCTTGCTCGGCTGCTATTGATGGCAGGTCGATGCAGGTCACGGTGACGGCGTTTATCGGCCTGGACAAGCAGTCAGCAACGACGTTCTCCGCGCCACGGATGTACGGGACGTCGGTGACATACTCGCTGATCACAGAAAGGTGACGTTGTTGGCGGTCCAATTTGGCCATCTTGTTGCTATTGATTGCGCCGATTAGAGGACGATGGTCTGTGCATAGGACAACATGCTGACCTTCTATGAGGTGGCGAAAGTGAAGGACAGCGAGGTACGCCGCTAAGAGCTCTCGATCAAAAGTGGAGTACCGTTTTTGGGTATCTGAGAGCTTCTTTGAGTACAGCTCCACCAATGAAGGCTCACCGTCGATCATCTGGTGGAGAGCTGCACCCACGGCGACCTGCGAGCAGTCGGTGACCAGCTGGTATTGTGTACATGCTGGCAGCGGATGATGTAGCAGAGCGGCAGATTGCAAAGCGTCCTTGCATGCAGCTACAGCAGATAGCTCGACTTTGTTGAGCTGTAGAGATTTGCTATTTGGATCTGCACGGATACGCTCAGTGAGCGGGTGGACGATTTCATCATAGTGTCGGATCATGCGACGGTAGAATCCGGTGGCGCCCAGGAAACGTCGAAGATCGTGTGACGAAGACGCCGCAGGTTGACGACGAGAGCGCTCACCTTCGATGTCGCCGACCTGATACCTTCACTGTAGATGCGGTATCCGAGAAAATGGATGTCATTCTCAAAGAAGACACACTTGGACAGTTTCAGCCGCAGTGAATGCTTCTTGAGGGCATCGAAGACACATCTGAGATGGTCGTGATGTTGATTCTCGTCTTGAGAGAACACCAGAATGTCGTCAATGTAGACTCAACTGTTCGGAATATGGTATGCAGATCAATGACTCAAAAACGAAATTAATTGTGATCAACGGAGACGAAGGATATTCAGACGAAATTGACGGTATCAGCCACTGTAGAACAGATGTTTACTTGGGCTCTGACTTCCAAAGCAGGGTTTGTTTGGTTTAAACCATTTGGTTTAAACCATGGTTTACCATGTTTTTATATATAAAAAATATGATTTTTTGAAAATTGTTTTTTGACAGAAATGATTTTTCTCATGCAGGAATGATAAAATATTTTCAGAAGTAGTAAATGAGTTCATTAATACAGTTTTAAATCTTCATAAATATTACTTTTTGGCATGGTTTTATGGGTTTGCACGATATGGGAAACATTTTATTAACATTTTTGGTTTTTGCTGGGGAAACATTGTAGTTGATATTTATGAGAAATCCTAAATATTTACGACAAAACATTTGAGTTTCTATGAAAAACACCATTTTTAGAAACATCTAAGTTAAAAAACTGTGTTTACTCTGAAAACAAACATGAATCAACCTCCATGGATGTTTTGGTCTGGATCTTTTTTGACGAGAACACTTGACTATACAAAAACACATTAACACGATAACACACGATAACACTGTTGTAGGCGATTTTAATTTCTGGTTAGACGACCCGTCATCTGACCCTTATTGTCCTCGTTTTGTCTCTCTCATTGACACACTCGGTCTCACATCTCCTGTATCGTCTTCCACTCACCTGTCTGGCCATACGCTGGATCTTCTTTTGTTTCCCAGTCCTACACTCTCCACTGATCTCGATGTACCTGATGTTGAGGTTTTTCCACCGGACAGTTCTTTCTCTGACCATAGTTTTTTCTTGTTTGATCTTCCACTTTCGTGTAACTCTCAAAATGGTTCTATTACCACGTTTCGCTCATATAAAAACTTTCATACTGCTCTTATTTTCTCATGCTTATCATCTCGACTGCCATTCCATATATTTTGTACTCTATCTCCAGCCGAGGTATACACTCAATTCAAAATTGACCTCTCAGAAATCAATGATCGTCTGTTTCCTTTAGTCTCACGCTTCCGCTCTAACACTCACGCACCATGGCTTAATTCTGAGCTTCTCACCCTAAAACGGTCCCAACGGCGTTCAGAAAGAGCGTGGCGTCGCACTCGTTCCGCTTCTGAGTGGTCCGATTTTTGTACTGCTCGAACTGCATACATTGCTGCTCTTTCTGAGGCTAAACGCTCTCACTACATAACTCAATTGTGTTCACTGTCCATGTCGCAAAAATCACTGTGGTCCACACTCAATAATATCTCCGGTCGTAGCTCTACTACCACCATTTGTTCCGTCACTGCATCTGAGCTCTGTACATTCTTTTGCTAATATAGTCAAGTCTGCCCATGCTAGTATCCCCATGCCCAGTTGTGTCATCAATCATACCGTTTCGTCTTCTACTATTTCTGCTTTTAATCATGTTGATCTTTCTGATATTCTTGCTCTACTCGCCTCAGTAAAAATTTCATCCTCCCCAGCCGACCCAATTGATTTTAAGGCCATCTCTCATTCTGTTACATTATTTGCTCCTTATTTCTTGCATATGATAAACCTCTCACTTCTCCATGGTTGTTTCCTACCAGAAAAACATGCAATTGTCTACCATATATTGAAAAAACCCACACTCAATCCATCTGACTGCAACAATTACCGACCAATTTCTATCATTAGCCTAACTTCGAAATTATTAGAATCTGTGATATTTTCACAGATCTCTCCATTATTAAATAGTTTTCTGGACCCCCACCAGTCTGGCTTTAGACCCGCCCATTCAACAGAATACGTTCTCACATCAGTTGTCCAAACCGTATTTTCTCAATTCTCATACCGTAATTCTGTAGTATTAGTGCTGCTGGACATGTCATCGGCCTTTGATCTATACCATTTGCAATTTGATTTGATCCAAATGAAATCTGATTTGATCCAAATGAAATCTGATTTGATCCAAACGAAATCTGATTTGATCCAAACGAAATCTGATTTGATCCAAACGAAATCTGATTTGATCCAAATGAAATATAAGGAAAAAATTGCACTTTAAGTGAAGAAAATGAAAAATGAAAGTTTTTTATACAAAGATATCTAAAAACAAGCGTATTTATATTAAAATAAGAATATTTGGCGACTTTGTCGATTGAGCAGACATTTTCTGGGGCCATGCTTAATTTCACAATAGCACTTTATACGACTCATCAGTTCGCTAGTGTTAATAGCGCGAAACTAATAATAAAGTATAATAAATTCAGTGAAAATCATATAAAAAATAATCACGGAAGCATACCACAATGAGAGTGACTGGAAACATGTTGCGAATACTTTAGGAGTGAAAATCAGGACTGTGTATCATATATATATATATATATATATATATATATATATATATATATATATATATATATATATATATATATATATATATATATATATATATATATATATATATATATATATATATATATATATATATATATATATATATATATATATACAGTAGGCCCTCCAAATAACGGACTTCCAAATAACGGAAACATCCAAATAGCGGAATTATTTCGTGGTCCGTTCGAGTCCGTTATTTGGATGGTCGACTGTATATACATTAAGGACTAAATACTATTTAGTAGTCATTGCTATCATCAAAAATTGATATAACAAAGATTCATATAAACAAATTACATCACAATATCACATCTGAAATATTGGGTTTTTCTATGTTGTGTAAACGTTTTCATAACTAGGCCACGATATCATCATCATGTAATATAATAAATTATATATCATTATATTACATCCTATTCAATATTTTTACCCACTTTTAATTAATCAATTCAGAGTTCCCCTAAAAACTTATGATGTTTAAAGTAGTAAAATGAAATGTGAAATGCAAATATGAAATAAAAGAAATTATGAACAAATACATTATTATATACAAATACTAAACCTTTATTGGATATTTAACAGCCAATCCTTAGATTTAGTTAATATTTATTTTTAGTTTTTCAATTAACGTTCAATTTTATCAATCGTATTCCATTTGGATCAAATATAATTTCATTTGGATCAAATCAGATTTCATTTGGATCAAATCAGATTTCGTTTGGATCAAATCAGATTTCATTTGGATCAAATCAGATTTCATTTGGATCAAATCAAATTGCAAATGGTATAGTCAGACATGATATTCTCCTCGATGACCTATCTAACATCGGTCTTACTTCTACGGCTCTTTCACTTATGCGTTCCTATCTTACTGACCGGTCTTTCTCTGTAAAATTCAACTCACTGTTGTCTGATCCAGTTCCTCTAATTTCAGGTGTCCCCCAGGGTTCTATCCTTGGCCCCACTCTTCAATTTATATATGTCCTCATTGTGCCCCATATTAAAACGTTAATAATCGTCTTTTAGTAAATAAATCCAAAACTGAGTTCCTATCGTTGCATCTTCCTCGACTGTCCCCTCCTCTGCTTTCTTTCCCGGTCCGATCCTCTGTTCGTGATTTGGGTGTTGTGCTGGATTCATGTCTTACTTTTGAAAACAATATTGATTCTGTTGCGCGCTCCTGTCGTCTAATCCTCCGTGCTCTTTATCCTATCCGACCATATTTGGACCAGGCGTCAGCCATCAAATTTGTGAAAACTTTCATATTTCCACGTATTGATTATTGTATCTGTAGTGTGTGGCTACACCGCCAGAGGTCGCGAGTGTATTAGGCGTGGGTGACGCTAACGGCCGTCAGCCAGTGTGTGTTCAGCAGTCTTTGTGTGTGTGTCGCTCCTGTGTATTTGGGTATCGTGTTCCCTATTATTGTATTGTTGTATTGTATAATATATCGTACATGGCGCAGTCGCTGCGAGACGACCAACAGCAGTAGCTGGACCAGCTCACAGAGTTGGTGACTCAGCTCGCTCGCCAGCAGCTTTCAATGGCAGCCCCCGCCAGCTCGTCTGCAGTCGCCCCACACGCCATGGCTCATTGTCAGCCACCAGCCCGTCTGGCCTACGCCGCATCGGCAGCCGATTTTACCTCCTGGAAGGAGCGCGTGCTGGCACACACCAAACTGTCAGGCAGTGATAGCCTGAGCCCTGCGCAGCAGCAAGCGCTGCTCACGACACTGCTGGACGACGAGTGGTGCCGCCTCATCCGCCACACACTGACGTTGCCAGCGACGGATGATTTGCCCGCCTGCATCCGCCTATTGGAGGAGCATCAGCAGTCGCAGCAGAATGTGCTGGTGGAACGCCGGCGCTTTTTCGCCCGTCGACAACAGGACGGCGAAAATGTGGACGAATTCTTGCGTTCGCTGCGAGAAATCGCTACCAGCTGCGATTTTCGCGCTGCCTGCCGCGACGAGCGTTTGCGCGATCAGCTTGTTATGGGGACGTCCGACTCTGCCGCTCTGCACCAGCTCCTGCAAGTCGCGCACAGGGACCTGTCGTTGGACAAGGTACTCAAAATGTGCCAATCGGCTGAGTCGGCCCGCCTCAACGCTGCAGCTATGCGAAGCGCCTCGGCCGATGTGACTGGTTCCCCGGTTCCCCGCACAGAGGTCGCGGCTGTACGCCGTCAGCAGCCGCGCATGCGCAGTCAACTGATCCGGCAGTCAGATCGCGACGATGGCTCCGCCCCTTGTGTGCGGTGTGGGCAGCATCACCAGTCGGCCCCGTGCCGCGCCGCGGAGAGCTTGTGTCGTCGGTGCGGAAAGCGCGGGCGCTACGCGCGTGTCTGCCGCTCATCACAGCCGTGCTGGCCGTCGTCGGGACAATTTCTTCAGAGACGTCGCCGATGACACTGATGATGATGTTGACGATGTTGTGAATGTCAATACACCTGCTTTGTGCTCGTATATCGGCGATGTTATTGATGACATTAAACACACGCGCGTAACCGCTATTAGCATCACCGTTTCTGCAGAGGGCCGCGCGCCGCGCGAGGTTAAGTGGCGATGCGATTCCGGCGCCGATGTGTCGGTAATTGACGCTGGGATTGCGCAGCAACTTGGAGTGGCCAACAATAGTTTACACCCACCGCGGTCCCGCTTGCGGGTCGTTACTGCGGTCAGTTACTGCGGTGTCTGGGCACGTGCGAGGCAGTCTTGCGACTCGGTGATGCCTCCTGCCGCTCCACTCTGTACGTGGTGCCGTCAGTGCGCTGTGCTCTGCTCTGCTGGCGAGACGCAGTGGAGCTGCGTCTACTGCACCGGGCATTCCCTCGGCAGATGTCTCGCGAACAGCACCTGCAGCAGGTGACCGCTGGACCGGCGGCCACACCTCAACAATGCCCGCGCTGGACCAACACAGCTCAGCCAACAGCGGCGGATCGTCGTGCGCATAGCGAGCAGCTTATAGCGGCCTTCCCTCGTGTGTTCTCCACGGACGGTCCTCTCCGGGAGATGAAAGGCGGGGCAATGCGGATCGATCTGCGCGATGAAGCGGTGCCGTACAACGTGACGGCTCCCCGCTCCGTGCCGTTCTGTCATAGCGCCCAGGCACAACAGCAGCTGGAGCAGCTTCAGCAGCAGGGCGTCATCGAGCCGGTCTCCCACCCGACAAACTGGTGCTCACCCATCGTCGTTGTCGGCAAGCGCAAGGCAGACGGTACGCCAAACGGCTGCCGACTCACGGTAGACTTCACACGCCTCAACCGCTTCGTTCGCCGGCCTACGCATCCGGTTCGCTCGCCTGTGGAGGCTGTTAGCAGTATGGGTCTCGGCAATCGGTGGTTCACCCAGGTGGACGCATCACAAGGGTACTTTCATGTGCCCTTGCGGCGCGAGGACCGAGACCTCACCACCTTCATCACCCCGTGGGACCGATTCAGGCTCTGTCGCGCGCCGATGGGCCTAGTTTCCAGCGGCGACGAATTCAACCGACGCGGCGACGTCGCCTTGGCTGGCCTACCCGACTCCTGCAAGATCGTGGACGACGTGCTGGTATATACCGCCAACTACGACGAGCATCTGCAGCGAGTCTGGCAGCTACTACAACGCTGCGACGACTCCGGCGTCACGTTGAACCTGCAAAAATTTATGTTCGCCGCCACGCCCGCCAATTTCTGTGGATTCCACATCAAGGCATCTGGATTCACCGTCGACGAAAAAAAATTCGGGCCCTGGCTGACTTTCCTACACCGATGGACCTGACCTCACTGCGGTCGTTCTTGGGCTTGGCGAATCAGTTTGGCGACTTCTCTGACACCATCGCTTCTGCTGCCGAGCCCCTGCGTCAGCTGCTCCGCAAATGCGTCGAGTGACAGTGGTCGTCACAACACGACGCTGCTTTCACGGCCGTAAAACGCGTATAACAAAGTTATAATCAGACCAGTTTTCTATCTGTCAGTTTACTCAGTTTTCTTTCTCTCTCTCATTCTCAGTTTACGTTCTCGTTCTTTCGCGGCTTGCTTGTGCAGCTGTCGTTAGGCAAATTTATGTGTTAGAGCGACGCCCGTATTACACGGTGCCTGGTATGTTTGGCTCTAGCGGAGTATGTGTGACAGTGATTAATGACCCTTTTTTGTACGTTTGACTTGGCTGATCATCTCGAGGCAACACGCCTGTGTACTGTCAAATCGCGTTTAGAAATAGCTTGTGTCCCGGTTGTGTAGTTCGAGCAGTTTGGCCAGCTGGCAATTGCTTGCGAAATATGGTGCCAACGACGTGTGTTCGTAGGTATATAACCGGGGTACTTTGGCTGTGCTTGTTGGTGGGTCAGTTAGTTTGGCTTGGACTAGCGACTTGCGATGTAGGATTCACCATTATTTGCGATGTAGGATTCACCGTCGTCATTAGAGCATTATGTTCAGGACTTTATTAAGTGTTAAGAGTAGATTTGACTGGTTGCCCTGAATACACAATTCAACTTCGACTGGGTGACTATTACTTGTTATCGCGGAACACAACAACAAGAGGAACTATCAAGACATCACGATCAGCCGAACGAAGATCAACATAACAACATATTGTTATTATCCCCACCGTTACATTTGGTGCCGTGACCCGGATCTTTAATTGTGGTTATCTTCTCGGCATAGTCGAAACTCGATCACATCGGTGGCTCAATGAACTGTGAGGTGAGTGTTATCTCAATTTTCCTTAAGCCTTGTCAGTATCCAGAGCCTTAATTAGGAAATATAAGATAATAAAATTAGGAAATATAAGAAATATATATGGATGAAATATGTATTTTAACCATAGGTATTATAGTTAATGGTACAACCGCAACAAATATAGATAAGAAAATTCCGTAAAAAACAAGTATGAAAAAATTTACGAAAACCACTATTGAATAAGATTGAATGTGTTTCAGAAATTGAACCTAGATTTTGAACCTATTGATTGAATTGATTTGATTGAATTGATTGAATTGAACCTAGACCCAGAAATTGAACAGAAATTCCACTATTGAATGTGTTTCAGAAAGCAAAGCCCAGAACTAATTTTGCTGCTAATGTTAAAAAATCAATATGTTATGTAAATATAGGAGGACCTCCAATCAATATTTTAGTAGATGCTGGGTGTGATGTATGAATAATATCGAAATATTGCGTGAAGAAACTAATTTGCATGTCTTGTAGGATGCGTTTGACTAGTATAAAGGGGACAAGATTGAACAATATTGCACTTATTAAATGACCGGTGTCTTTTGTGAATTTTGACACTAAATATTCTATTAGAGGACACGAAATAAAATATTAGGCTAATGTTGGATATTAGGCTGAGATCTGTTTAATTATTTGTATAATTATTATGGTGTACAATTGGACTTTGATATTTTAATTTTTATGTCAAACCATGTACTATATACGACTGAGAAATATGAGAAGACAATCACTCACAAATACTGTTTTTAATCAGGACGAGATGTTGAAATATTTGAAATGAAATGTAAAACTATCTGTCAAAAGTGACAGATATTTGAGAACATACATTTAAAGTATGTATAGCAACGCATATAAGATGCATTGGAACGTCAGGGCACGATATGCCGCTGATGACTAAATAAATAAATGAAGGATGACTAAATAACTAAATGACTGATGACTAAATGACCAGATGAAGTAGATGTTAGTGTAGACACTGTGGATCTCATACCAGAGAATGAGAGTGTAAGAGGTGTTATAAAATACGAAACGGATGTCGAGGAAAGTTCCATAGACTTCACTGATGGATGTATGAATGCGTTAAATAATGAGCAACAAAATAATGTACGAGACACACATGGTGTCAAAAGAGAAGAGGCTTGTGTTGTGGCGTGTGCGGTGCATAACACATGCATACGATAGTATTGCGATTTGAGTGACATTATTGTTTGTATCTGGCTTCAATATGTACACGTTATTTAAACTGTATGTAGAATACGCGCTGCACATGTTTTGCAATGTTCACTGAAATCGCTTACGCAAGCACACACACACGCGCACAAGATTAGCTGACGGAGAGGACGAGAGCTGTACACCGGGCGAGCATGGAGCAGCATCCGCTTCACAGAACTTGCAGCAATACAGCCAACCAGCGACGCCGGGGCGGACTATGGTGTCTACATCAACGCCCACTCATCTCGGGTATAAAAAGTCCCATGTCCGATGTTCATGCACGGTCTGGCAGGGCTACTCTCTGTGACTGTCCTTTTGTCTTATTCCCAGCATTTGAGCGAATTGCCGTTGGCATATACGCCGTTCACTGGGTTTATATACATAGCTGTGCTACGCACGCTGTTCTATATACATAGCTGTGCTCCGCACGCTGTTCTATATACATAGCTGTGCTACGCACGCTGTTTTATATACATAGCTGTGCTCCGCACGCTGTTCTATATACATAGCTGTGCTACGCACGCTGTTCTATATACATAGCGGTGCTACGCACGCTGTTCTATATACATAGCTGTGCTCCGCACGCTGTTCTATATACATAGCTGTGCTCCGCACGCTGTTCTATATACATAGCTGTGCTCCGCACGCTGTTCTATATACATAGCTGTGCTAAGCACGCTGTTCTATATACATAGCTGTGCTCCGCACGCTGTTCTATATACATAGCTGTGCTCCGCACGCTGTTCTATATACATAGCTGTGCTACGCACGCTGTTCTATATACATAGCTGTGCTACGCACGCTGTTCTATATACATAGCTGTGCTACGCACGCTGTTCTATATACATAGCTGTGCTCCGCACGCTGTTCTATATACATAGCTGTGCTCCGCACGCTGTTCTATATACATAGCTGTGCTCCGCACGCTGTTCTATATCTATAATGTTCTGTATCTATAATTGAATTATAATCGTTGAGTGATTATGATATATCGTGTAAATTGTTGTCATAGTGTATTTTGGTAGCCTGCCATTAACGGCAGTGTTACAATGTATTAGCACTCCGTACGAATCTCTCGATGTTACCAAATCGCCCAGCGCACAATATCATCGCCCGGACTCTCGCAATCGACTGCCCAAAAGCCGCGAACACACATACCCATTCAACGTTAGCATACCGGATTAGCATATCGTGCAAGGTTGCAACACTGCACTACGCAATGTAGCGCTGCAATAGATGATCACGCACACACCCGTGCACACACACATACACACACTCACGAGCACATAATCGAGTCGGTCAACGATACACCAGTGAATAATACTGTCAGCATACACATGATTGCAAAATACAGATAAATCATACACATCAGAATATATGAACACACGCCCTCCTGATGTGTACATCACATCTCATAGTCGCTCTGCCACACAGGTGGCCGTCTGATTCGAGCTGACCTTCTCAGACTAACACTATCTTCGGTTTCGCTGGCATTTTCGTAACGGTCTTGATCGTGTATTTCTCCGACTGCAGAATTTTGCAGATGCGAATTGGCTGATCGGCTTTCTTCAGGTTGCTCGTTTTCTTCCCTATCGTATATTCGTCTGATATCCAGGATATGCCGAGGCGTACCGTCCACAGAAATGTTATAACCCGATGTAATTCCTGTGACGCGCCCTGGTAGCCAGCGTGAATCACACCTTTTATCCACGGGTTTTGTCAGCACCTTATCACCTTGTCGGATGTTGGTCGTAAAACGGTTCTCCTCTAATACCGGTCTTGATCGGGGATGGCGCCAGGGATATGAAAACACATGCTGACTAGGCGATAATGATCCATCTCCATGATTTTTTGCTGCCAAGTTGTAGAAGTATACAGCATCTAAAGGTGAGCCTCCGGTCCTCATTGCCGTGCGCTTAATAGTTCTGTGGTTGCGTTCGACCACACCGTTGCCTGAAGGGCGATATGCCGCTCGGTATCGCAGGTGGACATTCCACCGCTGGCAAAGCTCAGCGAGTCGGTGTGACCGGAACGTTGCGCTGTTGTCCAGAAGCAGTTGTGAAGGTGGTCCTCGCTCACGAAATATTTGCTCTAGAATGCAGGTCACTTCAGCCGAGTTTTCCGATCCTACTTCTATCCATAGAGCAAATCTACTTGGGCCGCAATCAACTAGAGTGAGATAGCATTTTCCCTTGAAATGTGTTGTGTCAATTGATAGACGCACCCAGTTTTTCTCCACTGCAAGTTCACCTGCCTCATGCCGTGTTGGCGCCGGGTCTATAGATTTGCATTGTATGCATTTTTCAACACAACGCTGCACTTCATCCCTCGTGATATCTGGTTGCACCATTCTAGCTAATTGCAGAGATCGGTCAACACCAAAATGGTGATCCTCGTGCAATGATTTAACTGTTGCTAAGCAAACAGGCTCGTATTTACATTCTTCAGAACGTTTATTCAACCACTTTCTTTCAATTCTGGTCATTATATCCGCACGATTGTCCCGCGATTTTACTAATGTCACTGTGACGTCGAGATTGTGCTGATCGACGAGCTCCTTATACAGCCACAATCGTCGTCTCACCAGCATTTCAGACATGCCCGCTACCTTAACTCGGCACGAATCCCGCAAGGCTGATTTCAACCAACTACACACAGTAACAGAGTCGGTCATTAATTCAACTCGGACCAAACCCCACTTTAACGACATGTTCAAGCCTTTGACCGCCGCATCTAATTCTGCGAGATTGATATGACTAACATCTGCAGGTTTCCGTATCCAGGCAGCAACTTCCACATGCTTCCCGCTCATCTCAATAATCACGCCCGTCGCCAAATTGCTTGCGTCGCACCAGACTCTTCCTTCCACAGTTCCTGGAATCACACTCCATTGTCCTCTCACTGGGTCATGCTCGCGTACCCGGCGCATCATTTCATTCAGAAATTCTCGTACTCTATCTTCAACAACACAATCCCAACCTCTACTTTCACTCATTCTTTTAACAAAACTGCAGGCGACGCGTAACCAGCTGCAGATTGGGAAATGTCCCAATAAACGACCACAAATAGAAAACAATGCTCTCTTAGTCAAATTCGATTGTTCATTATGAGGAAGTTCATTACCGCGTCTGAACTCTAGACTTCCATCGTTCATACGCTCTCGAAATAGACCAAGTACACGGTTACCGTTTAATTTTTCTGGCGGTTTTGTCTTTAGTCCAAACTTCGTCAGGTGGTTCACTACCTTCTCAACCGAAACAATTTTTTCACTCACTAATATATCGTCTAGATACGCATTTGTTCCCGCATTGATGTCTTCACTCTGCTCTAACACTTTTTGAATGATCCGCGACATTATGCGAGGTGCGCAGTTAAGACCAAAGCCTAATCTGGTGAGACGGTACAACCTCCCCTTCCAACACACTCTTTGGTATTTCTGCAGATCTTCATCGATATGGATCTGCAAATACGCCGAGCTCAGATCAATCAGACTCAAAGGCTCACTCGTCTTTCTCCACTGGCGTATTTTCTCGTCGCAGGCTGCGAGGTCCTGACCAGATCTACACTGCATAAACTTATTCAATTCTCTGTAGTCCATGACAGGCCTGACCTTGTGCTTGTTTCGTTGCACTACCGCCATCATTGGTACGATACCAGTGAAGTCTCCGCTATGATCAGGCAGAAGCCACCCATCATCCACCCATTTTTCAACTTCATCGTCAAAACTTTTGCGAACATCTGGTGTCATATTGTTATCATAGCAACGCACAGCGTTCTTCAAAGCAGGTGGTTTCGCGATCCACTTCCATCGTGCCTTCCAAATTTTTCCATCGAAGAATGCTGTAAACTCGTCATCTTCTACATATAACCGTGTTGCAGCACAAACAACGTCCGCTTCCTTACACACATCATGTCGCAAACACTGCACTCTGCAACTGTTTCCAAACTTCACACCAAGTCTGTCAATATGAACACCACCCAACAAGATAATCGCGTCCATTCCAACAACCGCGTCGACGCCGGCAACCAGACGCTCAGGTACAACTGCATCAATAGTCGCTACACGATCCGCAATCTCCAATTTAACACGCATCTCACCACGGCACTTAACACGCTTACCATCGAATACAATTACGTATGGTCCATCGCAATGTGTACATCTGCTCAAGTGAGGTGCTACCATTGAATTAGTGCACCCGGAATCAACGAGTACTCTCGACCTTAGCCCATTGACTCGTGCGTTTATGATAGGTAGCGCCTTTATTCCTCTCGTGGGAGAACTGCCGGCGCAGAAGTTCTCCCGTTGTCGTTTCCCTGGTGACAGTTGCGAGCGATATGACCGGCTTCCCCGCACGTCCAGCATGTAAAGTCAACCCGACGTACAGAACGACAAAAACGAGTGAAGTGCGAGCCTCCACATTTCAAACAACGTTTCCTTGCTGGTATTACTCTACGCTGAGTGTCGTTTGCGGCAGCCGCTATCACCGGCGTCTCATTTAACTCGGACATCAAGCAACGCGCACGCTGAACCACTCCGCTCAGAGTCATCTCGTCCACCTTTGATACAGCACGCAGTTCACGAGATACCACCGATGGAAGTCCAACAATAAATGCTCGCATGAGCAGCATGTCTGACTCAACGCCCGCCAGTCTTGCCAGTCTTCTGAGGTCCGTCATGAAGACGTCGACTGGCTCGTCCTTCCAAATACGCCTGGAAAACTCTTCATAGGCTGAAAAGGCGTTGGTGGCAAAAGCTGCCAGAAGTGTGTCTTCAATTTTGTTCGCGTCATCTTTGTCGCGTGCGTCCATTTCAGCATACACTGCGGAAGCCGCGCCCTCCAGAAACAAAGGAATAAGTTTACTCACCTCATAGATGTCATTGAGCTCTGCGACCATTTTCACCTTCGCCAGCCATTGTGCGACGTCGCCTGAACCATCGAAGCTCCTGATCGTGTCACGAATTTTCACACTGTTCGACATGATTTCAAGTTATCCAGAATCTGCGCCGAAATAGCTTGTAAGAAGAATCGACTCGTCACTGCACTACAAATGTATTAGCACTCCGTACGAATCTCTCGATGTTACCAAATCGCCCAGCGCACAATATCATCGCCCGGACTCTCGCAATCGACTGCCCAAAAGCCGCGAACACACATACCCATTCAACGTTAGCATACCGGATTAGCATATCGTGCAAGGTTGCAACACTGCACTACGCAATGTAACGCTGCAATAGATGATCACGCACACACCCGTGCACACACACATACACACACTCACGAGCACATAATCGAGTCGATCAACGATACACCAGTGAATAATACTGTCAGCATACACATGATTGCAAAATACAGATAAATCATACACATCAGAATATATGAACACACATGGCACAGCCGACATGATCAACTACGAAGTTCAAGGACGAACTTTCCGTTGTTGATCAAGCATTGCCTCAGCATGAACCGCCAGTGCCGGCCCCTCGACAAGGTGAGCCGTTTTCGTGGTTGGCAAAAGCGACCCAGCCACACATATTAGAAATTTCAGTGGACAGAGAGCACTCGTTTCGAGCCTGGAGACGGCGGTGGGACAATTTTGCAATGTTAACAGGCCTGACAGCGGCACCGAAGACCATACAGTTGGCTGCACTGAGATCTTGTCTCTCAGACGACACCATCAAGGTCATGGAGAACCTCGACTTACCACATGCAGCATTTGAAGACGTTAACTCTATTATAGCCGGCCTGGAGGCATACATCGTTGGGCAGACCAATGAGGTCATCGAACGGCGCAACTTCAACGCCAGAAGACAAGCAGAAGGAGAATGCTCCGATGATTTTTGCACAGCATTGAAAGACTTGGCGACGCGTTGCAAGTTTTGCAACAGCTGTCGTGAATCACTTATTCGTGACCGAATTGTGATGGGGCTACAAGACGCCTCTACGGTACAGAAACTGTGTGCTGTCCCGAATCTTTCTCTGCAAAATGCTATAGAAATTTGCAGAGCACAGGAAGCCGCCAGTCGCGACGCATCGACTATTCTTGGACACCAAGTGGCTCAAATAAAATACAATCGGTTCAGCAAAGCGGGTTCTGCGACTCCACACGAGAAAACATGTTCGTGGTGTGGCGGTAGGTGGCATCTTGATGTGACTCAGTGTCCCGCTCGACAGGCCACATGCAAATTTTGCAAGAAAAAAGGATATTTTCAGAAAGTGTGTCGCCAGCGTTCAAGGACACAATCGCACAGCGTATCACAGATGCAAGTCACGAGCATCATAGCCAGCACGACGACTGAACATGCACCACGGGTGACAGTGACGTTGCAAACTGACAAGACCATCAAAGTATCGGCACTCCCGGATTCCGGAGCTGATATTTCAGTAGCTGGACTCGATATACTGCATCGACTGAGCATGACACCAGCTGATTTGATTCCAGCTGAGGCTCATAATCGTCCGAAATTGGCCGATCAATCAGCAGTGGAGACTCTGGGAACATTTTTAGGAAAAGTCTCTTGCGGGCGACACAACGCACGAGAAGTCTTTCATGTGCTACCTGGTGTTCAAGGACTCATTCTATCATGGCGCACCTCGCGTGCTCTTCATTTCCTCCATGGACAGTACCCAAGACCAGAGACGTAGCAACCGCCCCCCGTACCCCACGGCCGGGGGGCCCCCCGAATGTTGAGGGGCCCCTTTGCTTCACGTATTATGTGATTATATCTAATAAATGCATTCAATATTCACAATGGGGGCCCCAAGTGTTGCCTTCGGGGGGGGGGGGCATAATTCCTCGCAACGGCTCTGCCCAAGACAAACAGTGTGCGGGATCCACGCTAGTGGTACTGTAAAGGCACATCCCGTCGCTAGCGAACCTTCAAAAGGGATGGTCTCACATCCAGCAGGCGATGTTGATGCCAAAGTGCTGAAAAAAATCACCGCACTTCGCACATTCGCACTTCCCGAAAGACCTTTCCAAGTCGTGTCAGCGGACTTGGCGGAATACGGTGGGAAACACTTTTTGGTAGTGGTTGATCACGTCTCTGGTTGGCCAACTATCGGAGAGCTGGGCACCGATAGCAGTACTCGACGGTTGATTTCTATACTGCAGGACGTGTTTTGTTTCGCCGGAGTACCAGATGTGTGGTATTCAGACGGTGGGCCACAATTCACATCAAACTTCTTCCGTGATTTTCTGCGACGCTGGGATGTGGAGCCGAGATATTCGTCGCCCAACTATCCTCAATCTAATGGGAGGGCGGAAGCTGGTGTGAAAAGCCTAAAGAAAATAATCGCAAAGTGTTGGTGCCAACGCAGCAAAACTTTGGATCGAGAGCAGTGGACGCGCGCTATATTGCAATATCGCAATACACCAGGAGCAAATGGACTTTCTCCTGCTCAAGTATTATTTGGACGACCAATACAAGACAGCCTCCCGGCTCATCGACGAGCCTTCAGCCAGAAGTGGCGAACCATCGCTGACGTGGCCGATAGCACGCCATCTCCGACGATTCGGCGTTACAATCAGACATCGCGTGATCTACATGGACTGCCAATTGGCACCCAAGTTGCTGCTCAAGACCCCGTTACGAAGCAATGGTCTCGGTACGGGGTTATTGTTGCGGTAAATCCAAATCGGAAATACCTCATTCGAATGACGAGCGGCAGAGTATTATGTCGCAACAGACGCTTCATCAGACGACGGTTCGCTCACGCAAAACCGCCTCAGCAAAACAGACACCTGGGCACTGAGCCAGCTTCGTCTGCCGATAGAAAGACTGCATCACCCGAGAGAGGTAGTTCTCCGAAACGAGACCAGTCGGACGTTACTGATCAGGTAATTCCTGATGAGCCGGCACTCAGAAGATCAGCGAGAGCACGCCGCCGACCAGCCAGACTCATTGAGGAGACATGAGTTCTGATGGGGGAGGTGTTGGGAGTAAGCTCCCCTACGCGTTTCGGAGTGCGCTCCTGCGAATATGACCCAGCTACACTAAGGGTGTGTATGTGCTGACTGAATGTGTGTATGCGCGTGTGCTAGTGGTGTGGCATTGACATGTGGTAGTTGTGTTCGGGGAGTATTGATGTACGCTGCTTGTGACGTCTACTGGGCAATATCAGTGTGTACTTTTACTGGGTGTGTTTCTTGTGGGGCAAGGTAAATCAGAACAATATATAGATGTATATACGTATACATCGGCGTAGATTTGTGTCGAGGCTGGGGGGAATGACAGCCATCATGCATTAGTGTTCCAAGTTGACCCAATGAAAAGTATATTGCGTAATATAATTCTTCACATATTTATAATTTCTTGCATTTTTTGCCTATTATCATTTGCCTTCTATGCTGATTTTGATGATAACATACCCAATAAACTGAAATCAGCAGATTTACGCGACGGTATAATTGCATATTCGTACCCGCATACACCCGAGAATTTAGATCCATATACGCATATATACATAAATACACAAAATGCATTACACTACACATATACATACGTTAATGCACATATAACGAATGAGCGCAAACCACCAATGATACAAATGGGCACAATACAAGACTATTTTCGCAATTCTGTGTGTTCTAACACATGATGCAATACATTACACATGTTTATCGCAGACATTACTCGGAAAATACATGCTACAACATTTGTCATCAATTTTAAACAATTACATTTCGTAACATGCACATGTGAAACAAAAAGTTGCAGCAGAATCAGCAAATAATCTACATTCACAATTAAAGCGAATGCATGACGCCTTCAGAGTTATTGTGCTTTAATATGTGAATCAGCTCAATACGGCTCACCATGAACGTGTGGGGTTTGTGTCCTTAAGGCCGATAATAGCTTTCTCGCTTCACCACCAGATGTCGCATGATCGTAGCATGTTCCGGCCCGCAGGCATAGGGGCTCACTCGTATCTCGAACGCATCTTAACTCCAGGTGGCGCGCAGATATAACAAAATGTTAATATCTGTAAAATGGCCGAGCACATCATTATGTTCCAACATTGTTTGATGACACTACGTATTCTGCATTGCCACACAGTTTGTGAGATTTAAGCATATATAATAATTCATTTGTATTTGATGCTTGTACTAAAAATTGTTGTAGATCATTTAACAATAGACCAGCTGATCTGTGCAGAAATAGCCTGTATATCCCCTGTATACTTGTCACATCTACAAGCAATTGTCGTGTATAATTGTCGCAAACGCCTCAACGACCTTACACTGAAAGTTTGGATGCTGTATGGTGGATGCTGGTGGTGTTGTTGGCGATTCTGATATATCTAATACAGTATCATAGATATTGTAGTGGATCATAAGGTTTCTGTTGGACACTAATACTTTGCACTTTTACCGACATCAGCGAGTGTGGGAGTTCAGTTTGAAACCGGCGTTTGTCATGGTGCCTGCTCGCACCATGACCTAAACATAAATGAACGATGTCATTTGGAAGATATATTTCAATAAATGTATGGGTGCTACAATGAAAGTGTAGAAGTGTGACATCGTATGGTGCGGTTCTGACGGAATAACAGTTTTTTTCTCTCAAAACCGACATGTTTTTGTCATGGTCTGATATATGATTGGATGTGATATGATGATATGATGATAAACATTTTTGACATTGCTTTGGGATGATGAACCATGTTTACGTGTTTGGGTCTCGGCCTATGACGGTGTATATTTAAATTGATGTTCAATGTAAAAAATTGTTGTAAACCTTGCACTGCATTTGAGTTGTCATTGGCTGTTGAAAATAGCGGATGGTTATTAAGGCTTTCATATGTCGGTGGCGATAAAACCAAACTAGAATATTCATAATTATATTGTTTCTATATGGTAAGTTATTCTTAATAATTATTTATTCCGGTATTCGAATAACGTTGCATCATCATATACACCCAGGTGTTAACTCATTACTCAGACATATTTGAACTTTGGTGCTGAAATTTGCTGCTGAATATTACTGGGTGCACACGGCCGAGTTTTCCTCAGCTATCATGGTGATTTCAATAACTCGGCTTTATTGCGGATCTTGGAGTCTCGCTCGCTCACACGTGACACATTGACAGGTATCTGAACGAGGTTTATAATGTGGAGATGGGCGACGGGGTCATCAGATTCCGGAAGCCGCGTGTTCCCATGTGGAAGTGGATTGTGCGCATCATTTGTCTCATGTTCCAGCTGGGTCCATTGCTGCGGTCAGTTGATGATGTATGTGCACCACATTCATCATTTGTTTTTATCGAGGTTCGGTGTCACTCCACGATATATTTTTGTTTGAGCGTGTCGTCTTAATTTGTTTTAGTTGATTTACATGTGACGTTTAGCTCGCTAGTATTCACCCATCATGTTCCTGTTTAAAATCGTTTTGCTCCTCTGAATGTTCACACACACACACACACACACGCACACGCACACGCACACGCACACACACACACACACACACATTTCATTTTTTCATTTATTGGCCATTTGTACCGCGCTTTTCAGTGTAGCAAAAGCGCACAGGTGAACAAACAATACGGTAAACAATGCTACATAACATTTGAGATCAACTAAACATTACAACAACATAAAGGCACACATACACATACACACACGCATATATATATATATATATATATATATCTATATATATAAAAGAGATCCTCTGTGTGTCTGTCTGTGTGTGTGTGTGTGTGTGTGTGTGTGTGTGTTCGACCCTCCTTGGTCCATTTTCTATCAGCTATTATTCGGCCACCACTCAGCCTACCCGCTAACAATTTATACCATCACGTTGGAAATTTTCTTGTCTACACTTTAGATTAAATTTTAAATTTCAAAAATGAAATCAAAAAAAGTTATAGCGGTGAAAAGACAAAATGAACCCTGAAAAATGCGAAAATTGTGGTCAATGCTCTGCCATCTACTCCTCATAAACCAGAAATGGTACAGCCAAACAGATTATACCACTGTGTAGAGAATTTTCTGTTCTACAAGATAGGTTAGAATTCATATCCAAAAATAGAACATAAAAGATGTAAACATGACAAAATTTCAATCTATATTCAAAATTATATTTATACTCCACGCGTCCGATTTTCTATACTTTTTTCTCTATGTATCAAAAACTAATTATCACACAACTAAATAAATAATACCATCATGCTGGGAATTTTGTTTGCTACAACACGGTATAATTTGTAATTTTCCAAAGTGTATTGAAAAAAAGTTACGGCGGTGTGAAGTCAAAATGACAAAGTCAAAAATGCAAAATTAGCACTGGAAACCGTGAATGTTTTGGTAAATATTCCCCTATCTATTCCTCATAAACCAGCAATGGTACGGCTATAAAAATTATACTATTGTGTAGATAATTTTGTGTTCTACAAGAAAAGTTATAATTTATACCCACAAATGATACAAAAAATGTGTAAAATTGGCAAAATTGTCAAATACATCCAAAATTACACTTGATCACCGGGCGCCTAAATTAATTCATTTTTCTACCTATTTCTCAGGAACTATTTGTCACACATTAAAATAAATTATATCATCGTGCTGGAAATTGTATTTTTTAAAATGCGGTATAATTCTTAATTTTCCAAAGTGTATCTGAAGGAAGTGACGGCGGTGTAAAGTCAAAAGGACATATTGCCAATTTGACAGCTATTATGCGCACTTGCGATTACACAGGAATATACTACTGTGTAGAGAATTTTGTGTTCTACAAGAAAAGGTGTAATTTATACCCACAAATGATACAAAAAACGTGTAAAATTGGCAAAATTCTCAAATACATCCAAAATTACACTTGAACACCGGGTGACTACAATTTATTCATTTTTATACCCATTTCTCAGGAACTGTTTGTCATACATTAAAATTAATTATACCATCGTGCTAGAAATTTTGTTTGCTACAATACGGTATAATTTTTAATTTTCCAAAGTGTATCTGAAGGAAGTTACGGCGGTGTAAAGTCAAATTGTCATGTTGCCAATTTGACAGCTATTATGCGCACTTGCGATTACACATGAATATACACTGATTTAATTTCACTGAAGTCCAATCACAATTTACGCACTTGCGATTAGACAGGAATATACTACTCTGTAGAGAATTTTGTGTTCTACAAGATAAGCTATAATTTATACCCACAAATGATACAAAATACGTGTAAAATTGTCAAAATTCTCAAATACATCCAAAATTACACTTGAACACCGGGCGAGTAAAATTAATTCATTTTTCTACTATTTCTCAGTCTCTATTTGTTGCACATAAAAATAAATTATACCATCGTGCTAGAAATCTTGTTTTCTACAATACGGTATAATTTTTAATTTTCCAAAGTATATCTGAAGGAAGTTACGGGGGTGTAAAGTCAAAAGGACATAGTGTCAATTTGACAGCTATTATGCGCACTTGCGATTACACAGGAATATACACCGATTAATTTCACTGAAGCCCAATCACAATTAAGAATGCATCATATTAGCTCCAAGCATGGATGGTGTGGTTTTATTGGGTACAGTTTAATTAATGCTACACTATACTGAATAGAAAGGCTTTATTGTCCTCAATATTTACACATGAATTGTTCCGCCCGACGGGCGGGTAAAATACTACTGGGAACAAAGTTAACTACTGAATTTTACTGTATAATTTAATTGGTTTAATTTCAAGTTGCATAAGCGTAAGCTGCATAAGGATATGGGTTGTAATATCTTGCAATGCCAACTATATGAATATGCTGTTTTAGCGGACGCATAAATCTGGAATTATAGAGATGACTGAAGGTTTCATTGTTTTGATAGTGTTACACTTATGAATCACTACACACGAAGGATGGGTGTGAACTTGAGCAGTGTTGAGGAAAAAAACTTCGTCAATAATTAAAACAAGAATTTACAAATTTATATTTTTCTATTGGATAAGCTTTTTGCTTTTTGATTCATTATATCCTATTTATAGTTTCGCACGACGGGCGGGTTTAAATACGAGGCAGTTCGAGGGAAAATATTTTGCCACATCTAAAATAAAAACATTCACATTTAGACTTTTCTATTGGTCAATACTTTTTATGGGTTTACTTTTTCTTTTTTAATTTCCAATCATTTTATATTAATTCAATATTCATTTTACTTTAATTATTGCTCTGCACAAAGGACGGGTTTTAATGCTAGATGGTGATGTTGAGTTATAAATATATTTTGAAAACATTCCGATAAAAAATTAGTCATTTTTCATTGTTTTGTGTCAGAGTTCTGAATTATTCAGCACGACGGGCAGGTTTAAATATGAGGCGGTTTAGGCAAACTATTTTGTCAAAATAATATAAAAATATAGAAATTTAGACTTTTTATGGGTTTACTCTTTTCTTTATTAATTCATATTTATTTTCGCTTATAAATTGAATACAGATTTAATGGTATGAATTGTTCCGCACGACGGACCGGTTTATATGCTAGAATTTCCATTGTCTGTTATGTGTTTGTGTTCTGAATTATTCCGCACGACGGGCAGGTTTTGAGTTTTTATTGGTGAACGTATATACAGGTTAAATTTTTTGCTTTTTTATTTGTATTCAGTTTATTTTATGGATTGAATATCAATTTTACTTTATTAATTGTTCCGCACGACGGGCGGGTTCAAATCTATATATATATATAAATATAAAAGAAATTATATATAAATATAAAAGAAATTATCTGTCTGTGTGTGTGCGTGTATGCTTGAATACGAGGTGACCTAACTGCGCGGGCTCAATGGTATTGATCAGGGGCTTCAAACGTGAACGAAGCGATGGATCATGTTTATGAGATAATAATCTCCCGGGGGCATCAACTGTAGACAATATAACGTTTAATTTCACCGTGTAAAACGAGTTCATATACAAAACTAAGGGATTTGACTTCAAGGTCCAGAGCGGATCGTGTTCGAGTTCTGAATTATTCCACACGACGGGCAGGTTTAAATATGAGGCAGGTTCAGGGATAGTATTTTGTCAAAATAACAATACAAAATAATTAAATTTAGACTTTTCAATTGATTAGGATTTCTATGGATTTACTATAATCTATTTGCAATATGTTGTTTTAATTTGCAATATGTTTACTAATTAAATATGAATTTAATTTTATGAATTGCTCCGCACAACGGGCGGGTTTGAATGCTATATATATACATAAAGAAGAAATTATCTGTCTGTCTGTGTATGTATGCTTGAATATGAGGTGACATAATTGCGCTGGTTCATGGTTCGCTGGTTCAATGATCAGGGGCTTCAAACGCAAACGAAGCGATGGCTCATTTTTATGAAATAAAAATGTCCCGCGGGCAGCAATAAAACGTTCAATTTCACCGTGTAGAATGAATTCATATACAAAACTAATGGATTTGACTTCAAGAACCAGAACGGATGGTGTTCGAGTTCTGAATTATTCCGCACGTCGGCCGGGTTTAAATATGAGGCGGGCTGAGTGAAAATATTTTGTCAAAATATAATTAAAAATAATGAAATTTAGACTTTTTAATTGATTAAGGTTTTTATGAGTTTGCCTTATTTGTTTTTAATTTGCAATATTTTTATGAATTGCTCCGCACAACGGGCGGGTTTTAATGCTAGTCTATATATATAAAAGAGATCCTCTGTGTGTCTGTCTGTGTGTGTGTGTGTGTGTGTTCGACCCTCCTTGGTCCATTTTCTATCAGCTATTATTCGGCCACCACTCAGCCTACCCGCTAACAATTTATACCATCACGTTGGAAATTTTCTTGTCTACACTTTAGATTAAATTTTAAATTTCAAAAATGAAATCAAAAAAAGTTATAGCGGTGAAAAGACAAAATGAACCCTGAAAAATGCGAAAATTGTGGTCAATGCTCTGCCATCTACTCCTCATAAACCAGAAATGGTACAGCCAAACAGATTATACCACTGTGTAGAGAATTTTCTGTTCTACAAGATAGGTTATAATTCATATCCGAAAATAGAACATAAAAGATGTAAACATGACAAAATTTCAATCTATATTCAAAATTATATTTATACTCCACGCGTCCGATTTTCTATACTTTTTTCTCTATGTATCAAAAACTAATTATCACACAACTAAATAAATAATACCATCATGCTGGGAATTTTGTTTGCTACAACACGGTATAATTTTTAATTTTCCAAAGTGTATTGAAAAAAAGTTACGGCGGTGTGAAGTCAAAATGACAAAGTCAAAAATGCAAAATTAGCACTGGAAACCGTGAATGTTTTGGTAAATATTCCCCTATCTATTCCTCATAAACCAGCAATGGTACAGCTATAAAAATTATACTATTGTGTAGATAATTTTGTGTTCTACAAGAAAAGTTATAATTTATACCCACAAATGATACAAAAAATGTGTAAAATTGGCAAAATTTTCAAATACATCCAAAATTACACTTGATCACCGGGCGCCTAAATTAATTCATTTTTCTACCTATTTCTCAGGAACTATTTGTCACACATTAAAATAAATTATATCATCGTGCTGGAAATTGTATTTTTTTAAATGCGGTATAATTCTTAATTTTCCAAAGTGTATCTGAAGGAAGTGACGGCGGTGTAAAGTCAAAAGGACATATTGCCAATTTGACAGCTATTATGCGCACTTGCGATTACACAGGAATATACTACTGTGTAGAGAATTTTGTGTTCTACAAGAAAAGGTGTAATTTATACCCACAAATGATACAAAAAACGTGTAAAATTGGCAAAATTCTCAAATACATCCAAAATTACACTTGAACACCGGGTGACTACAATATATTCATTTTTATACCCATTTCTCAGGAACTATTTGTCATACATTAAAATTAATTATACCATCGTGCTAGAAATTTTGTTTTCTACAATACGGTATAATTTTTAATTTTCCAAAGTGTATCTGAAGGAAGTTACGCCGGTGTAAAGTCAAAATGTCATGTTGCCAATTTGACAGCTATTATGCGTACTTGCGATTACACATGAATATACACTGATTAAATTTCACTGAAGTCCAATCACAATTTACGCACTTGCGATTACACAGATTGCGATTACAGTTTTAATGCTATATATATACATAAAGAAGAAATTATCTGTCTGTCTGTGTATGTATGCTTGAATATGAGGTGACATAATTGCGCTGGTTCATGGTTCGCTGGTTCAATGATCAGGGGCTTCAAACGCAAACGAAGCGATGGCTCATTTTTATGAAATAAAAATGTCCCGCGGGCAGCAATAAAACGTTCAATTTCACCGTGTAGAATGAATTCATATACAAAACTAATGGATTTGACTTCAAGAACCAGAACGGATGGTGTTCGAGTTCTGAATTATTCCGCACGTCGGCCGGGTTTAAATATGAGGCGGGCTGAGTGAAAATATTTTGTCAAAATGTAAATTAAAAATAATGAAATTTAGACTTTTTAATTGATTAAGGTTTTTATGAGTTTGCCTTATTTATTTTTAATTTGCAATATTTTTATGAATTCTTCCGCACAACGGGCGGGTTTTAATGCGGTTTTATACATATATATATATATATATATACATATATATATACATAAAGAAGAAATTATCTGTCTGTCTGTGTATGTATGCTTGAATATGAGGTGACATAATTGCGCTGGCTCATGGTTCGCTGGTTCAATTATCAGGGGCTTCAAACGCAAACGAAGCGATGGCTCATTTTTATGAAATAAAAATGTCCCGCGGGCAGCAATAAAACGTTCAATTTCACCGTATAGAATGAATTCATATACAAAACTAATGGATTTGACTTCAAGAACCAGAACGGATGGTGTTCGAGTTCTGAATTTTTCCTCACGTCGGGCGGGTTTAAATATGAGGCGGGTTGAGTGAAAATATTTTGTCAAAATGTAAATTAAAAATAATGAAATTTAGACTTTTTAATTGATTAAGGTTTTTATGAGTTTGCCTTATTTATTTTTAATTTGCAATATTTTTATGAATTCTTCCGCACAACGGGCGGGTTTTAATGCGGTTTTAATGCTATATATATACATAAAGAAGAAATTATCTGTCTGTCTGTGTATGTATGCTTGAATATGAGGTGACATAATTGCGCTGGTTCATGGTTCGCTGGTTCAATGATCAGGGGCTTCAAACGCAAACGAAGCGATGGCTCATTTTTATGAAATAAAAATGTCCCGCGGGCAGCAATAAAACGTTCAATTTCACCGTGTAGAATGAATTCATATACAAAACTAATGGATTTGACTTCAAGAACCAGAACGGATGGTGTTCGAGTTCTGAATTATTCCGCACGTCGGCCGGGTTTAAATATGAGGCGGGCTGAGTGAAAATATTTTGTCAAAATGTAAATTAAAAATAATGAAATTTAGACTTTTTAATTGATTAAGGTTTTTATGAGTTTGCCTTATTTATTTTTAATTTGCAATATTTTTATGAATTCTTCCGCACAACGGGCGGGTTTTAATGCGGTTTTATACATATATATATATATATATATATATATATATATATATATATATATATATATATATATATATATATATATATACATATATATATACATAAAGAAGAAATTATCTGTCTGTCTGTGTATGTATGCTTGAATATGAGGTGACATAATTGCGCTGGCTCATGGTTCGCTGGTTCAATTATCAGGGGCTTCAAACGCAAACGAAGCGATGGCTCATTTTTATGAAATAAAAATGTCCCGCGGGCAGCAATAAAACGTTCAATTTCACCGTATAGAATGAATTCATATACAAAACTAATGGATTTGACTTCAAGAACCAGAACGGATGGTGTTCGAGTTCTGAATTTTTCCTCACGTCGGGCGGGTTTAAATATGAGGCGGGTTGAGTGAAAATATTTTGTCAAAATGTAAATTAAAAATAATGAAATTTAGACTTTTTAATTGATTAAGGTTTTTATGAGTTTGCCTTATTTATTTTTAATTTGCAATATTTTTATGAATTCTTCCGCACAACGGGCGGGTTTTAATGCGGTTTTAATGCTATATATATATACATAAAGAAGAAATTATCTGTCTGTCTGTGTATGTATGCTTGAATATGAGGTGACATAATTGCGCTGGTTCATGGTTCGCTGGTTCAATGATCAGGGGCTTCAAACGCAAACGAAGCGATGGCTCATTTTTATGAAATAAAAATGTCCCGCGGGCAGCAATAAAACGTTCAATTTCACCGTGTAGAATGAATTCATATACAAAACTAATGGATTTGACTTCAAGAACCAGAACGGATGGTGTTCGAGTTCTGAATTATTCCGCACGTCGGCCGGGTTTAAATATGAGGCGGGCTGAGTGAAAATATTTTGTCAAAATGTAAATTAAAAATAATGAAATTTAGACTTTTTAATTGATTAAGGTTTTTATGAGTTTGCCTTATTTATTTTTAATTTGCAATATTTTTATGAATTGTTCCGCACAACGGGCGGGTTTTAATGCGGTTTTAATGCTATATATATACATAAAGAAGAAATTATCTGTCTGTCTGTGTATGTATGCTTGAATATGAGGTGACATAATTGCGCTGGTTCATGGTTCGCTGGTTCAATGATCAGGGGCTTCAAACGCAAACGAAGCAATGGCTCATTTTTATGAAATAAAAATATCCCGCGGGCATTTAGACTTTTCTATTGGTCAAGATATTTATAGCTTACATTTTTTGCTTTTCAATTTGTATTCATTATATTTTATGGATTTGATATGAATTTTATTGTATGAATTGTTCCGCACGACGGGTGGGTTTAAAAAAAAGTGTTTTTAGTTCATTTTTTCAAATGGTTCATGATTTGCTTGATTGTATGAGTTGCTCCGCACAACGGGCGGGTATTAATGCCATATATATACATAAAGAAGAAATTATCTGTCTGTCTGTGTATGTATGCTTGAATATGAGGTGACATAATTGCGCAGGTTCAATGGTATATCTATCTATATATATAAAAGAGATCCTCTGTGTGTCTGTGTGTGTGTCTGTGTGTGTGTTCCACCCTCCTTGGTCCATTTTCTATGAGCTGCTACTCGGTCATCACTTGGCGTAGCCGCTACAAATTTATACCATCATGTTGGAAATTTTCTTGTTTACACTGTAGGTTAAATTTTTAATTTTAAAAATAAAACCCAAAAAAGTTAGAGCGGTGAAAAGACAAAATGAACCCTGAAAAATGCGAAAATTTTGGTCAATTTTCTGAAGACTACTCCTCCTAAACCAGCAATGGTACAACTATACAAATTATACCACTGTGTAGAAAATTTTCTGTTCTACTCAACAAATTATAATTTATACCCAAAAATTAAATATGAAACATGTAAAATGGAAAAAAATCAATCTACATTCAAAATTTTATTTAAACTCCACGCGTCCGATTTTCTATACTTTTTTCTTTATTTCTCAAAAATTAATTATCACACATCTAAATAAATAATACCATCATGCTGGAAATTTTGTTTGCTACAACACGGTATAATTTTTAATTTTCCAAAGTGTATTAGAAAAAAGTTACGGCGGTGTGAAGTGTAAATGACAAAGTCAAAAAAGCAAAATTAGCACACAAAAACGTGAATATTTTGGTCAATATTCCGCTATCTATTCCTCATAAACCAGCAATGGTACAGCTATAAAAACTATACTATTGTGTAGATAATTTTGTGTTCTACAAGAAAAGTTATAATTAATACCCACAAATGATACAAAAAACATGTAAAATTGGCAAAATTCGTAAATACATCCAAAATTACACTTGAACACCGGGAGACTAAAATTAATTCATTTTTCTACTATTTCTCAGTAACTATTTGTTATACATAGAAATAAATTATACCATCGTGCTAGAAATCTTGTTTTCTACAATACGGTACAATTTTTAATTTTCCAAAATATATCTGAAGGCAGTTACGGCGGTGTAAATTCAAAATGACATATTGCCAATTTGACAGCTATTATGCGCACTTGCGATTACACAGGAATATACTACTGTGTAGAGAATTTTGTGTTCTACAAGCTAAGCTATAATTTATGCCCACAAATGATACAAAAAACGTGTAAAATTGGCAAAATTCTCAAATACATCCAAAATTACACCTGAACACCGGGCGACTAAAATTAATTCATTTTTCTATTATTTCTCAGTAACCATTTGTTACACATAACAATAAATTATACCATCGTGCTAGAAATCTTGTTTTCTACAACACGGTATAATTTGTAATTTTCCAAAGTATATCTGAAGGAAGTTACGGCGGTGTAAAGTCAAAAGCACATATTACCAATTTGACAGCTATTGGCGCACTTGAGATTACACAGGAATATACACCGATTAAATTTCACTGAAGCCCAATCACAATTAAGAATGCATCATATTAGCTCCAAGCATGGATGGTGTGGTTTTATTGGGTACAGTTTAATTATTGCTACACTATACTGAATAGAAAGTCTTTATTGTCCTCAATATTTACACATGAATTGTTCCGCCCGACGGGCGGGTAAAATACTACTGGGAACAAAGTTAACTACTGAATTTTACTGTATAATTTAATTGGTTTAATTTCAAGTTGCATAAGCTTGAGTTGCATAAGGATATGGGTTGTAATATCATGCAATGCCAACTATATGAATATGCTGTTTTAGCGGAAGCATTCATCTGGAATTATAGAGATGACAGAAGGTTTCATTGTTTTGATAGTGTTACACTTATGAATTACTACACACGAAGGATGGGTGTGAACTTGAGCAGTGTTGAGGAAAAAAACTTCGTCAATAATTAAAACAAGAATTTACAAATTTATATTTTTCTATTGGATAAGCTTTTTGCTTTTTGATTCATTATATTCTATTTATAGTTTCGCACGACGGGCGGGTTTAAATACGAGGCAGTTCGAGGGAAAATATTTTGCCACATCTAAAATAAAAACATTCAAATTTAGACTTTTCTATTGGTCAAGACTTTTTATGGGTTTACTTTTTCTTTTGTAATTTCTAATCATTTTTTATTAATTCAATATTCATTTTACTTTATTTATTGTTCTGCACAAAGAGCGGGTTTTAATGCTAGATGGTGATGTTGAGTTATAAATATATTTTGAAAACATTATGATAAAAAATTAGTCATTTTTCATTGTTTTGTGTCAGAGTTCTGAATTATTCAGCACGACGGGCAGGTTTAGTATGAACTATTTCGCACGACGGGCGGGTTTACATGCTAGAATTTTCATTGTTTTGTAGGTGTTAGTGTTCTGAATTATTCCGCACGACGGATAGGTTTAAATATGAGGTGGATTAAGGGATAATATTTTGTCAAATTCATAATTAAAATATTAACATTTAGAGTTTTTATTGATTAACGTATTTACAGGTTAAATTTTTTGCTTTTTAATTTTTAAACAGTTTATTCTATGGATTGAATATGCACTTTATTTTATGAATTGTTGAGCACGACGGGCGGGTTTCAATATGAGGCGGGTTAAAGGAAAATATGTTGTCAAAATAAAAATAAAAATAATTAAATTTAGACTTTTCAATTGAGTAAGATTTTAATGAGTATATCTGTTTTCTTTTTTAATTTGCAATATGTTTATGAATTAAATATGAATTTCATTTTATGAATTGCTCCGCACAACTAGCGGGTTTCAATGCTAGACGGTGATGTTAAGATATAAAAATATTTTGGAAACATTATGATGAAAAAGTGAAGTAATTTTTTATTGTTTCGTGTCTGGGTTCTGAATTATTCAGCACGACGGGCATGCATAAATATGAGGCGGTTTAGGCAAACTATTTTGTGAAAATAAATATGAAAATATAGAAATTTAGACTTTTTTATGGGTTTACTCCATTCTTTTTATTCATATTCCTTTTCTCTTATGAATTGAAAACAAATTTAATAGTATGAACTGTTTCGCACGACGGGCGGGTTTACATGCTAGAATTTTCATTGTTTGTTACGTGTTTGTGTTCTGAATTATTCCGCACAATGGGTGGGTTTATATATGAAGCGGGTTGAGGGAAAATATTATGTCAAAAATATATATTCACACTTGGACTTTTCTATTGAGTTATGAGTTTTCATTTTCTTTTTTAATTTGGAATATTTGTTATGAATATGAATTTTTATTAATATTAATTCCATTTTATGAATTCCTCCGCACAACGGGCGGGTTTTAATGCTAGTCTATATATATAAAAGAGATTCTCTGTGTGTGTGTGTGTGTGTGTGTGTGTGTGTGTGTGTGTGTGTTTGTCCCACCCTCCTTGGTTCATATTCTATGAGCTGCTACTCAGCCATCACTTGGTGTACCCGTTAAAAATTTATACCATCACGTTGGAAATTTCCTTGTTTACACTGTAGGTTAAATTTCAAATTTTAAAAATTCAACCGAAAAAAGTTATAGCGATAAAAAGACAAAATGAACCCTGAAAAATGCGAACATTTTGGTCAATATTCTGAAGACTACTCCTCCTAAACCAGCAATGGTACAACTATACAAATTATACCACTGTGTAGAAAATTTTCTGTTCTACTCAACGAATATTAATATATACCCAAAAATTAAATATATAACATGTAAAATGGAAAAAAATTCAATCTACATTCAAAATTTTATTTAAACTCTACGCGTCCGATTTTCTATACGTTTTTCTCTATTTCTCAAAAACTAATTATCACACATCTAAATAAATAATACCATCATGCTGGAAATTTTGTTTGCTACAGCACGGTATAATGTTTAATTTTCCAAAGTGTATTAAAAAAAATTACGGCGGTGTGAAGTGTAAATGACAAAGTCAAAAAGGCAAAACTAGCACACAAGAACGTGAATATTTTGGTCAATATTTCGCTATCTATTCCTCATAAACCAGCAATGGTACAGCTATAAAAATTATACTATTGTGTATATAATTTTGTGTTCTACACGGAAAATTATAATTTATACCCCCAAATGATACAAAAAACGTGTAAAATTGGCAAAATTCTCAAATACATCCAAAATTACACTTGAATACCGGGTGACTAAAATTAATTCATTTTTCTACCTATTTCTCAAGAACTATTTGTCACACATTAAAATAAGTCATACCATCGTGCTAGAAATTTTGTTTTCTACAATACGGTATAATTTGTAATTTTCCAAAGTGTATCTGAAAAAAGTTACGGCGGTGTAAAGTCAAAAAAACATACTGCCAATTTGACAGTTATTATGCGCACTTGCGATTACACATGAATATACTACTGTGTAGATAATTTTGTGTTCTACAAGAAAAGTTATAATCTATACCCACAAATGATACAAAGAACGTGTAAAATTGGAAAAATTCTCAAATACATCCAAAATTACACTTGAACACCGGGCGACTAAAATTAATTAATTTTTCTACTATTTCTCAGTAACTATTTATTACACATTAAAATAAATTATACCATCGTGCTAGAAATCTTGTTTTCTACAATACGGTATAATTGAGTGCTTTTAAATGATAGCGATGTAAGAGTGGGTTTAAATGATAGCGATTTTGCTAGCAGTAAAAATTCTAGCGATAAAAGTAGAATAGCTCTTAAGCAAATGATGTTCCAGAATGATGTGAACCTTTAAATATATTTTGCGATCTGATGATATATGTATTAGGAATAATACGTAGCAGAATATAGATTGCATAATATAATATCGGCTGTAATATCAAGGGGTGTAATATCGGTGTAATCCAAAAAATAACAACTGTATGAATATGATGCATTAGTGGAAGCATTAACCGAGAATTTAGAGATAATATTATGGAAAAAAATTCATTTATATACTAAAAAATTCATTGTTATTTTGTGTTATATTTCGAAATTATTCTTGACGACGGGCGGGCTCAAGTATGAGGCGGGTTGACTGAATAATATGTGGTCAATTATTAGAAAAAGAATATGCAAATTCAGAGCAATAATTTTCTATTGGTTTTGATTTTAAAATTTAGAGTTTTATAGTAGACTGACTGCTTGCATTTAAATATGTATTACTTTTGCTTTATTAATTGTTCCGCACGACGGGTGGGTCCAATGAATCCATATACAAAACTCACGGGCTGGACTTCAAGATCCAGACTCACTAATGTAAATGTGACTTAAATGGTGTATAATTATATCGCATTATGCAATAAATGTGAATTTAGCTGCCTTACAGTTTGGCTCCGATACTATATTGGCGGGTTGAGAGAAAAGTATTGGTGGGCCGCGTGTTTGGGACCCCTGGGCTAGATAATCTCAGTCTTCTGATTACAAATTATGATCGAATCAGTATATTTTGTGATCACAAACTAATAAGTTAAATCACCTCAGACTAGGCTGAGTGCGGTCACGATTGGATGGTTGGGCTGGGTTGGGTAGGTTTGACTCAGGTTAAATTGGGTCTTAATGATAGCGGAAAATATATGAATTTTAGCAATATATATTATAGCAGTAAAAGTAAGATAGTGCTTAAGCAAAGATTTTGGGGAGCGATGTTAAGTAATAAATATAGTTTGGAAACATTCTGATGAAAACATTTCATCATCTTTCATTGTTTGTTTTGTGTTTGTTTTCTGAATTATACCACACGACGGGCAGATTTATATAACAGGCGGGTTGAGGGATAATATTTGTCAAAATAAAAATAAAAATATTCATATTTATACTCTTCTATTGCTTTAGATATTTATAGATTACATTTTTTGCTTTTCAATTTGTTTTCATTATATTTTATGGATTTAATATGAATTTTATTGTATGAATTGTTCCGCAGGACGGGCGGGTTTAAAAAAGTTTTTCATTTTTTAGTTCATTTTTTCAAATGGTTCTTTTGAAAAAAGGTTTTTTATTAATAAAAATGCTCCGCGGGCAGCAACTATAGACAATAGAACGTTCAATTTCCCCTGTAGAATTAATCCATAAACAAAGCCAATTGGATTTGACTTCAAGATCCAGAACGGATCGTGTTCAAGTTCTGAATTATTCAGCACGACGGGCGGGTGTAAAAATGACTACGGCGGACTGAGGGGATATATTTTGTCGAAATAAAAATAATTAAACTTGAAAATTTCAATTGATTAATATTTTATGAGTGTACCCTATTTAATTTTTATTTTTCCATATTTTGTATTAATTTAATATGAATTTCATGTTATGAATTGCTGCGCACAACGGGCGGGTTTTAATGCTAGTCTATATATATAAAAGAGATCCTCTGTGTGTGTGTCTGTGTGTGTGTGTGTTCGACCCTCCTTGGTCCATTTTCTATCAGCTATTATTCGGCCACCACCCAGCCTACCCGCTAACAATTTATACCATCACGTTGGAAATTTTCTTGTCTACACTTTAGATTAAATTTTAAATTTTAAAAATGAAATCAAAAAAAGTTATAGCGGTGAAAAGACAAAATGAACCCTGAAAAATGCGAAAATTGTGGTCAATGCTCTGCCATCTACTCCTCATAAACCAGAAATGGTACAGCCAAACAGATTATACCACTGTGTAGCGAATCTTCTGTTCTACAAGATAGGTTATAATTCATATCCAAAAATAGAACATAAAAGATGTAAACATGACAAAATTTCAATCTATATTCAAAATTATATTTATACTCCACGCGTCCGATTTTCTATACTTTTTTCTCTATGTATCAAAAACTAATTATCACACAACTAAATAAATAATACCATCATGCTGGAAATTTTGTTTGCTACAACACGGTATAATTTTTAATTTTCCAAAGTGTATTGAAAAAAAGTTACGGCGGTGTGAAGTCAAAATGACAAAGTCAAAAATGCAAAATTAGCACTGGAAACCGTGAATGTTTTGGTAAATATTCCCCTATCTATTCCTCATAAACCAGCAATGGTACAGCTATAAAAATTATACTATTGTGTAGATAATTTTGTGTTCTACAAGAAAAGTTATAATTTATACCCACAAATGATACAAAAAATGTGTAAAATTGGCAAAATTTTCAAATACATCCAAAATTACACTTGATCACCGGGCGCCTAAATTAATTCATTTTTCTACCTATTTCTCAGGAACTATTTGTCACACATTAAAATAAATTATATCATCGTGCTGGAAATTGTATTTTTTTAAATGCGGTATAATTCTTAATTTTCCAAAGTGTATCTGAAGGAAGTGACGGCGGTGTAAAGTCAAAAGGACATATTGCCAATTTGACAGCTATTATGCGCACTTGCGATTACACAGGAATATACTACTGTGTAGAGAATTTTGTGTTCTACAAGAAAAGGTGTAATTTATACCCACAAATGATACAAAAAACGTGTAAAATTGGCAAAATTCTCAAATACATCCAAAATTACACTTGAACACCGGGTGACTACAATTTATTCATTTTTATACCCATTTCTCAGGAACTATTTGTCATACATTAAAATTAATTATACCATCGTGCTAGAAATTTTGTTTCCTACAGTACGGTATAATTATTAATTTTCCAAAGTGTATCTGAAGGAATTTACGCCGGTGTAAAGTCAAAATGTCATGTTGCCAATTTGACAGCTATTATGCGTACTTGCGATTACACATGAATATACACTGATAAAATTTCACTGAAGTCCAATCACAATTTACGCACTTGCGATTACACAGGAATATACTACTGTGTAGAGAATTTTGTGTTCTACAAGATAAGCTATAATTTATACCCACAAATGATACAAAAAACGTGTAAAATTGGCAAAATTCTCAAATACATCCAAAATTACACTTGAACACCGGGCGACTAAAATTAATTCATTTTTCTACTATTTCTCAGTAACTATTTGTTACACATAAAAATAAATTATACCATCGTTCTAGAAATCTTTTCTTCTACAATACGGTATAATTTGTAATTTTCCAAAGGGTATCTGAAGGAAGTTACGGCGGTGTAAAGTCAAAAGGACATATTGCCAATTTGACAGCTATTATGCGCACTTGCGATTACACAGGAATATACACCGATTAAATTTCACTGAAGCCCAATCACAATTAAGAATGCATCATATTATCTCCAAGCATGGATGGTGTGGTTTTATTGCGTACAGTTTAATTAATGCTACACTCTACTGAATATAAAGGCTTTATTGTCCTCAATAACGTTCCGCACGACGGGCGGGTAAAATGCTATTGGGAACAAAGTAAACTACTGAATTTAACTGTGTAATTTAATTGGTTAAATTTCAAGTTGCATAAGCATAAGTTGCATAAGGATATGGGTTGCAATATCATGTAATGCCAACTTATGCTGTTTTAGCGGAAGCATTAACCTGGAATTATAGAGATGACAGAAGGTTGCATTGTTTTGATAGTGTTGTGGAAAAACATGTTTTCTAAATTGAAACATAAATTTCACATTTAGACTTTTATATTAGCTATAACTTTCCTGTGGGTTTGTTTTTCTTTTTCAATTTGCACTACTTTTTATGAATTGAATATTAATTATATTTTATGAACTGTTCCGCACGACGGGCGAATTAAATGTATCTATAAAGAGTGGGTTTAAATGATAGCGAGGTATATGATATTTTGCTAGCAGTAAATATTCTAGCGATAAAAGTAGAATAGCTCTTAAGCAAATGATTTTGGAGAATGATGTGAACCTTTAAATATATTTTGCGATCTGATGATATATGTATTAGGAATAATACGTAGCAGAATATAGATTGCATAATATAATATCGGCTGTAATATCAAGGGCTGTATTATCGGTGTAATCCAAAAAATAACAACTGTATGAATATGATGCATTAGTGGAAGCATTAACCGGGAATTATGAGATAATATGATAATGGTGTATAATTATATCGCATTATGCAACAAATGTGAATTTAGCTACCTTACAGTTTGGTCCCGATACTATATTGGCGGGTTGAGAGAAAAGTATTGGTGGGCCGCGTGTTTGGGACCCCTGGGGTAGATAATCTCAGTCTTCTGATTACAAATTATGATCTCATCAGTATATTTTGTGATCACAAACTAATAAGTTAAATCACCTCAGACTAGGCTGAGAGCGGTCAAGATTGAATGGTTGGGTTGGGTTGGGTAGGTTTGACTCAGGTTATATTGGGTTTTAATGATAGCGGAAAATATATAAATTTTAACAATAAATATTATAGCGGTAAAAGTGAAATAGTACTTAAGCAAATGATATTGGGGAATGATGTTAAGTAATAAATATAGTTTGGAAACATTCTGATGAAAAGATTTCATCATCTTTCATTGTTTGTTTCGTGTTTGTGTTCTGAATTATACCACACGACGGGCAGATTTATATATCAGGCGGGTTGAGGGATAATATTTGTCAAAATAAGAACAAAAATATTCACATTTAGACTTTTCTATTGGTTAAGATATTTATAGGTTACATTTTTTGCTTTTCAATTTGTATCAATTATATTTTATGGATTTGATATGAATTTTATTGTATGAATTGTTCCGCACGACGGGTGGTTTTAAAAAAGTGTTTTTAGATCATTTTTTCAAATGGTTCATTTAAAAAAAGGTAATTTTTTTTTTAAATAAAAATGTTCCGCGGGCAGCAACTATAGACAATAGAACGTTCAATTTTCCCTGTAGAATTAATCCATACACAAAACCAATGGATTTGACTTCAAATATGAATTTTATTGTATGAATTGTTCCCCACGACGGGCGGGTTTAAAAAAGGTGTTTCCACTTTTTAGTTCATTTTTTTCAAATGGTTCATTTAAAAAAGGTATTTTTTTACAAATAAAAATGTTCCGCGGGCAGCAACTATAGACAATAGAACGTTCAATTTACCCTGTAAATTTTATCCATACACAAAACCAATGGATTTGACTTCAAGATCCAGAACGGATCGTGTTGGAGTTCTGAATTATTCAGCACGACGGGCGGGTTTAAAAATGACTCAGGCAGACTGAGGGGAAATATTTTGTCGAAATAAAAATAATTAAACTTATAATTTTCAATTGATTAATATTTTTATGAGTGTACCTTATTTCATTTTTATTTTTCCATATTTTTTTACGAATTGAATATGAATTTCATGTTATGAATTGCTCCGCACAACGGGCGGGTTTTAATGCTATATATATACATAAAGAAGAAATTATCTGTCTGTCTGTGTATGTATGCTTGAATATGAGGTGACATAATTGCGCTGGTTCATGGTTCGCTGGTTCAATGATCAGGGGCTTCAAACGCAAACGAAGCGATGGCTCATTTTTATGCAATAAAAATGTCCCGCGGGTAGCAATAAAACGTTCAATTTCACCGTATAGAATGAATTCATATACAAAACTAATGGATTTGACTTCAAGAACCAGAACGGATGGTGTTCGAGTTCTGAATTATTCCTCACGTCGGGCGGGCTTAAATATGAGGCGGGTTGATGAAAATATTTTGTCAAAATAAAATTAAAAATAATGAAATTTAGACTTTTTAATTAATTAAGGTCTTCATGAGTTTGTCTTATTTATTTTTAATTTGCAATATTTTTATGAATTGTTCCGCACAACGGGCGGGTTTTAATGCGGTTTTAATGCTATATATATATACATAAAGAAGAAATTATCTGTCTGTCTGTGTATGTATGCTTGAATATGAGGTGACATAATTGCGCTGGTTCATGGTTCGCTGGTTCAAGGACCAGGGGCTTCAAACGCAAACGAAGCAATGGCTCATTTTTATGAAATAAAAATGTCCCGCGGGCATTTAGACTTTTCTATTGGTCAAGATATTTATAGCTTACATTTTTTGCTTTTCAATTTGTATTCATTATATTTTATGGATTTGATATGAATTTTATTGTATGAATTGTTCCGCACGACGGGTGGGTTTAAAAAAAAGTGTTTTTAGTTCATTTTTTCAAATGGCTCATTATTTGCTTGATTGTATGAATTGCTCCGCACAACGGGCGGGTATTAATGCTATATATATACATAAAGAAGAAATTATCTGTCTGTCTGTGTATGTATGCTTGAATATGAGGTGACATAATTGCGCAGGTTCAATGGTATATATATACATAAAGAAGAAATTATCTGTCTGTCTGTGTGTGTATGCTTGAATGAGGTGACATAATTGCGCGGGTTCAATGGTATAGATCAGGGGCTTAATTGTTCCGCACGACGGGCGGGTAAAATGCTACTGGGAACAAAGTAAACTACTGAATTATTGTACCATATAGAACCATTAAATAAAAAACCATTAATATATAATAAAGAACCATTTGAATATTAGTTAGTTAGTTGTCATTAGTTGGTTTATATATAAAGAACCATTGGTGTTGGGGCTTAATTGTTCCGCACGACGGGCGGGTTTAAATATGAAGCTGTTCGAGGGAAAATGTTAAATGTTTTGCTTTTTAATTTGTATTCAGTTTATTTTATGGATTGAATATGCATTTTATTTTATGGATTGAATATGCATTTTATTTTATAAATTGTTCAGCACGACGGGCGGGTTTAAATATGAGACGGGCTGAAGGAAAATATGTTGTCAAAAAATATAATTGAATTTAGACTTTTCAATTGAGTAAGATTTTAATGAGTATATCTGTTTTCTTTTTTAATTTGCAATATGTTTATGAATTAAATATGAATTTCATCTTATGAATTGCTCCGCACAACTGGCGGGTTTCAATGCTAGACGGTGATATTAAGTTATTAAAATATTTTGGAAACATTATAATGAAAAAGTGTAGTCATTTTTCATTGTTTCGTGTCTGAGTTCTGAATTATTCAGCACGACGGGCATGTATAAATATGAGGCGGTTTAGGCAAACTATTTTGTGAAAATAAATATGAAAATATAGAAATTTAGACTTTTGTATGGGTTTACTCAACTCTTTTTAAATTCATATTCCTTTTCTCTCATGAATTGAATACAAATTTAATAGTATGAACTGTTTCGCACGACGGGCGGGTTTACATGCTAGGATTTGCATTGTTTGTTACGTGTTTGTGTTCTGAATTATTCCGCACAATGGGTTGGTTTATATATGAGGCGGGTTGAGGGAAAATATTATGTCAAAATAAAAATAAAAATATTCACACTTGGACTTTTCTATTGAGTAAGACACTGATGAGTTTTCATTTTCTTTTTTAATTTGGATTACTTTTATGAATATGAATTATTATAAATATTAATTCTATTTTATGAATTCCTCCGCTTAACGGGCGGGTTTTAATGCTAGTATATACATAAAGAAGAAATGATCTGTCTGTCTATGTATGTATGCTTGAATATGAGGTGACGTAATTGCGCTGGTTCATGGTTCGCTGGTTCAATGATCAGGGGCTTCAAACGCAAACGAAGCGATGGCTCATTTTTATGAAATAAAAATGTCCCGCGGGCAGTTATTCATGTTATGAATTGCTCCGCACAACGGGCGGGTTTTAATGCTAGTCTATATATATAAAAGAGATCCTCTGTGTGTGTGTCTGTGTGTGTGTGTGTTCGACCCTCCTTGGTCCATTTTCTATCAGCTATTATTCGGCCACCACTCAGCCTACCCGCTAACAATTTATACCATCACGTTGGAAATTTTGTTGTCTACACTTTAGATTAAATTTTAAATTTCAAAAATAAAATCAAAAAAAGTTATAGCGGTGAAAAGACAAAATGAACCCTGAAAAATGCGAAAATTGTGGTCAATGCTCTGTCATCTACTCCTCATAAACCAGAAATGGTACAGCCAAACAGATTATACCACTGTGTAGAAAATTTTCTGTTCTACAAGATAGGTTATAATTCATATCCAAAAATAGAACATAAAAGATGTAAACATGACAAAATTTCAATCTATATTCAAAATTATATTTATACTCCACGCGTCCGATTTTCTATACTTTTTTCTCTATGTATCAAAAACTAATTATCACACAACTAAATAAAGAATACCATCATGCTGGAAATTTTGTTTGCTACAACACGGTATAATTTTTAATTTTCCAAAGTGTATTGAAAAAAAGTTACGGCGGTGTGAAGTCAAAATGACAAAGTCAAAAATGCAAAATTAGCACTGGAAACCGTGAATGTTTTGGTAAATATTCCCCTATCTATTCCTCATAAACCAGCAATGGTACAGCTATAAAAATTATACTATTGTGTAGATAATTTTGTGTTCTACAAGAAAAGTTATAATTTATACCCACAAATGATACAAAAAATGTGTAAAATTGGCAAAATTGTCAAATACATCAAAAATTACACTTGATCACCGGGCGCCTAAATTAATTCATTTTTCTACCTATTTCTCAGGAACTATTTGTCACACATTAAAATAAATTATATCATCGTGCTGGAAATTGTATTTTTTTAAATGCGGTATAATTCTTAATTTTCCAAAGTGTATCTGAAGGAAGTGACGGCGGTGTAAAGTCAAAAGGACATATTGCCAATTTGACAGCTATTATGCGCACTTGCGATTACACAGGAATATACTACTGTGTAGAGAATTTTGTGTTCTACAAGAAAAGGTGTAATTTATACCCACAAATGATACAAAAAACGTGTAAAATTGGCAAAATTCTCAAATACATCCAAAATTACACTTGAACACCGGGTGACTACAATTTATTCATTTTTATACCCATTTCTCAAGAACTATTTGTCATACATTAAAATTAATTATACCATCGTGCTGGAAATTTTGTTTCCTACAGTACGGTATAATTATTAATTTTCCAAAGTGTATCTGAAGGAATTTACGCCGGTGTAAAGTCAAAATGTCATGTTGCCAATTTGACAGCTATTATGCGTACTTGCGATTACACATGAATATACACTGATAAAATTTCACTGAAGTCCAATCACAATTTACGCACTTGCGATTACACAGGAATATACTACTGTGTAGAGAATTTTGTGTTCTACAAGATAAGCTATAATTTATACCCACAAATGATACAAAAAACGTGTAAAATTGGCAAAATTCTCAAATACATCCAAAATTACACTTGAACACCGGGCGACTAAAATTAATTCATTTTTCTACTATTTCTCAGTAACTATTTGTTACACATAAAAATAAATCATACCATCGTTCTAGAAATCTTTTCTTCTACAATACGGTATAATTTGTAATTTTCCAAAGGGTATCTGAAGGAAGTTACGGCGGTGTAAAGTCAAAAGGACATATTGCCAATTTGACAGCTATTATGCGCACTTGCGATTACACAGGAATATACACCGATTAAATTTCACTGAAGCCCAATCACAATTAAGAATGCATCATATTATCTCCAAGCATGGATGGTGTGGTTTTATTGCGTACAGTTTAATTAATGCTACACTCTACTGAATATAAAGGCTTTATTGTCCTCAATAACGTTCCGCACGACGGGCGGGTAAAATGCTATTGGGAACAAAGTAAACTACTGAATTTAACTGTGTAATTTAATTGGTTTAATTTCAAGTTGCATAAGCATAAGTTGCATAAGGATATGGGTTGCAATATCATGTAATGCCAACTTATGCTGTTTTAGCGGAAGCATTAACCTGGAATTATAGAGATGACAGAAGGTTGCATTGTTTTGATAGTGTTGTGGAAAAACATGTTTTCTAAATTGAAACATAAATTTCACATTTAGACTTTTAGATTAGCTATAACTTTCCTGTGGGTTTGTTTTTCTTTTTCAATTTGAACTAATTTTTTTATGAATTGAATATTAATTATATTTTATGAACTGTTCCGCACGACGGGCGAATTAAATGTATCTATAAAGAGTGGGTTTAAATGATAGCGAGGTATATGATATTTTGCTAGCAGTAAATATTCTAGCGATAAAAGTAGAATAGCTCTTAAGCAAATGATTTTGGAGAATGATGTGAACCTTTAAATATATTTTGCGATCTGATGATATATGTATTAGGAATAATACGTAGCAGAATATAGATTGCATAATATAATATCGGCTGTAATATCAAGGGCTGCATTATCGATGTAATCCAAAAAATAACAACTGTATGAATATGATGCATTAGTGGAAGCATTAACCGGGAATTATGAGATAATATGATAATGGTGTAAAAATATATCGCATTATGCAATAAATGTGAATTTAGCTACCTTACAGTTTGGTCCCGATACTATATTGGCGGGTTGAGAGAAAAGTATTGGTGGGCCGCGTGTTTGGGACCCCTGGGGTAGATAATCTCAGTCTTCTGATTACAAATTATGATCGCATCAGTATATTTTGTGATCACAAACTAATAAGTTAAATCACCTCAGACTAGGCTGAGAGCGGTCAAGATTGAATGGTTGGGTTGGGTTGGGTAGGTTTGACTCAGGTTATATTGGGTTTTAATGATAGCGGAAAATATATAAATTTTAACAATAAATATTATAGCGGTAAAAGTGAAATAGTACTTAAGCAAATGATATTGGGGAATGATGTTAAGTAATAAATATAGTTTGGAAACAGTCTGATGAAAAGATTTCATCATCTTTCATTGTTTGTTTCGTGTTTGTGTTCTGAATTATACCACACGACGGGCAGATTTATATATCAGGCGGGTTGAGGGATAATATTTGTCAAAATAAGAACAAAAATATTCACATTTAGACTTTTCTATTGGTTAAGATATTTATAGGTTACATTTTTTGCTTTTCAATTTGTATTCATTATATTTTATGGATTTGATATGAATTTTATTGTATGAATTGTTCCGCACGACGGGTGGGCTTAAAAAGTGTTTTTAGATCATTTTTTCAAATGGTTCATTTAAAAAAAGGTTTTTTTTTTAAATAAAAATGTTCCGCAGGCAGCAACTATAGACAATAGAACGTTCAATTTACCCTGTAGAATTAATCCATACACAAAACCAATGGATTTGACTTCAAGATGCAGAACGGATCGTGTTCGAGTTCTGAATTATTCAGCACGACGGGCGGGTATAAAAATGACTCAGGCGGACTGAGGGGAAATATTGTGTCGAAATAAAAATAATTAAACTTATAATTTTCAATTGATTAATATTTTTATGAGTGTACCCTATTTCATTTTTATTTTTCCATATTTTTTATGAATTGAATATGAATTTCATGTTATGAATTGCTCCGCACAACTGGCGGGTTTTAATGCTATATATATACATAAAGAACAAATTATCTGTCTGTCTGTGTATGTATGCTTGAATATGAGGTGACATAATTGCGCTGGCTCATGGTTCGCTGGTTCAATTATCAGGGGCTTCAAACGCAAACGAAGCGATGGCTCATTTTTATGAAATAAAAATGTCCCGCGGACAGCAATAAAACGTTCAATTTCACCGTAAAGAATGAATTCATATACAAAACTAATGGATTTGACTTCAAGAACCAGAACGGATGGTGTTCGAGTTCTGAATTTTTCCTCACGTCGGGCGGGTTTAAATATGAGGCGGGTTGAGTGAAAATATTTTGTCAAAATAAAATTAAAAATAATGAAATTTAGACTTTTTAATTGATTAAGGTCTCCATGAGTTTGCCTTATTTATTTTTAATTTGCAATATTTTTATGAATTGTTCCGCACAACGGGCGGGTTTTAATGCGGTTTTAATGCTATATATATACATAAAGAAGAAATTATCTGTCTGTCTGTGTATGTATGCTTGAATATGAGGTGACATAATTGCGCTGGTTCATGGTTCGCTGGTTCAATGATCAGGGGCTTCAAACGCAAACGAAGCGATGGCTCATTTTTATGAAATAAAAATGTCCCGCGGGCAGCAATAAAACGTTCAATTTCACCGTGTAGAATGAATTCATATACAAAACTAATGGATTTGACTTCAAGAACCAGAACGGATGGTGTTCGAGTTCTGAATTATTCCGCACGTCGGCCGGGTTTAAATATGAGGCGGGCTGAGTGAAAATATTTTGTCAAAATGTAAATTAAAAATAATGAAATTTAGACTTTTTAATTGATTAAGGTTTTTATGAGTTTGCCTTATTTATTTTTAATTTGCAATATTTTTATGAATTCTTCCGCACAACGGGCGGGTTTTAATGCTAGTATATCTATATATATAAAAGAGATCCTCTGTGTGTCTGTCTGTCTGTGTGTGTGTGTGTGTGTGTGTGTGTTCGACCCTCCTTGGTCCATTTTCTATCAGCTATTATTCGGCCACCACTCAGCCTACCCGCTAACAATTATACCATCACGTTGGAAATTTTCTTGTCTACACTTTAGATTAAATTTTAAATTTCAAAAATGAAATCAAAAAAAGTTATAGCGGTGAAAAGACAAAATGAACCCTGAAAAATGCGAAAATTGTGGTCAATGCTCTGCCATCTACTCCTCATAAACCAGAAATGGTACAGCCAAACAGATTATACCACTGTGTAGAGAATTTTCTGTTCTACAAGATAGGTTATAATTCATATCCGAAAATAGAACATAAAAGATGTAAACATGACAAAATTTCAATCTATATTCAAAATTATATTTATACTCCACGCGTCCGATTTTCTATACTTTTTTCTCTATGTATCAAAAACTAATTATCACACAACTAAATAAATAATACCATCATGCTGGGAATTTTGTTTGCTACAACACGGTATAATTTTTAATTTTCCAAAGTGTATTGAAAAAAAGTTACGGCGGTGTGAAGTCAAAATGACAAAGTCAAAAATGCAAAATTAGCACTGGAAACCGTGAATGTTTTGGTAAATATTCCCCTATCTATTCCTCATAAACCAGCAATGGTACAGCTATAAAAATTATACTATTGTGTAGATAATTTTGTGTTCTACAAGAAAAGTTATAATTTATACCCACAAATGATACAAAAAATGTGTAAAATTGGCAAAATTGTCAAATACATCCAAAATTACACTTGATCACCGGGCGCCTAAATTAATTCATTTTTCTACCTATTTCTCAGGAACTATTTGTCACACATTAAAATAAATTATATCATCGTGCTGGAAATTGTATTTTTTTAAATGCGGTATAATTTTTAGTTTTCCAAAGTGTATCTGAAGGAAGTTACGGCGGTGTAAAGTCAAAAGGACATGTTGCCAATTTGACAGCTATTATGCGCACTTGCGATTACACAGGAATATACAACTGTGTAGATAATTTTTTGTTCTACAAGAAAAGGTATAATTTATACCCACAAATGATACAAAAAACGTGTAAAATTGGCAAAATTCTCAAATACATCCAAAATTACACTTGAACACCGGGCGACTAAAATTAATTCATTTTTCTACTATTTCTCAGTAACTATTTGTTACACATAAAAATAAATTATACCATCGTTCTAGAAATCTTTTCTTCTACAATACGGTATAATTTGTAATTTTCCAAAGGGTATCTGAAGGAAGTTACGGCGGTGTAAAGTCAAAAGGACATATTGCCAATTTGACAGCTATTATGCGCACTTGCGATTACACAGGAATATACACCGATTAAATTTCACTGAAGCCCAATCACAATTAAGAATGCATCATATTATCTCCAAGCATGGATGGTGTGGTTTTATTGCGTACAGTTTAATTAATGCTACACTCTACTGAATATAAAGGCTTTATTGTCCTCAATAACGTTCCGCACGACGGGCGGGTAAAATGCTATTGGGAACAAAGTAAACTACTGAATTTAACTGTGTAATTTAATTGGTTTAATTTCAAGTTGCATAAGCATAAGTTGCATAAGGATATGGGCTGCAATATCATGTAATGCCAACTTATGCTGTTTTAGCGGAAGCATTAACCTGGAATTATAGAGATGACAGAAGGTTGCATTGTTTTGATAGTGTTGTGGAAAAACATGTTTTCTAAATTGAAACATAAATTTCACATTTAGACTTTTAGATTAGCTATAACTTTCCTGTGGGTTTGTTTTTCTTTTTCAATTTGCACTAATTTTTTTATGAATTGAATATTAATTATATTTTATGAACTGTTCCGCACGACGGGCGAATTAAATGTATCTATAAAGAGTGGGTTTAAATGATAGCGAGGTATATGATATTTTGCTAGCAGTAAATATTCTAGCGATACAAGTAGAATAGCTCTTAAGCAAATGATTTTGGAGAATGATGTGAACCTTTAAATATATTTTGCGATCTGATGATATATGTATTAGGAATAATACGTAGCAGAATATAGATTGCATAATATAATATCGGCTGTAATATCAAGGGCTGCATTATCGATGTAATCCAAAAAATAACAACTGTATGAATATGATGCATTAGTGGAAGCATTAACCGGGAATTATGAGATAATATGATAATGGTGTAAAATTATATCGCATTATGCAACAAATGTGAATTTAGCTACCTTACAGTTTGGTCCCGATACTATATTGGCGGGTTGAGAGAAAAGTATTGGTGGGCCGCGTGTTTGGGACCCCTGGGGTAGATAATCTCAGTCTTCTGATTACAAATTATGATCGCATCAGTATATTTTGTGATCACAAACTAATAAGTTAAATCACCTCAGACTAGGCTGAGAGCGGTCAAGATTGAATGGTTGGGTTGGGTTGGGTAGGTTTGACTCAGGTTAAATTGGGTTTTAATGATAGCGGAAAATATATAAATTTTAACAATAAATATTATAGCGGTAAAAGTGAAATAGTACTTAAGCAAATGATATTGGGGAATGATGTTAAGTAATAAATATAGTTTGGAAACAGTCTGATGAAAAGATTTCATCATCTTTCATTGTTTGTTTCGTGTTTGTGTTCTGAATTATACCACACGACGGGCAGATTTATATATCAGGCGGGTTGAGGGATAATATTTGTCAAAATAAGAACAAAAATATTCACATTTAGACTTTTCTATTGGTTAAGATATTTATAGGTTACATTTTTTGCTTTTCAATTTGTATTCATTATATTTTATGGATTTGATATGAATTTTATTGTATGAATTGTTCCGCACGACGGGTGGGTTTAAAAAAGTGTTTTTAGATCATTTTTTCAAATGGTTCATTTAAAAAAAGGTTTTTTTTTTTAAATAAAAATGTTCCGCGGGCAGCAACTATAGACAATAGAACGTTCAATTTACCCTGTAGAATTAATCCATACACAAAACCAATGGATTTGACTTCAAGATGCAGAACGGATCGTGTTCGAGTTCTGAATTATTCAGCACGACGGGCGGGTTTAAAAATGACTCAGGCGGACTGAGGGGAAATATTGTGTCGAAATAAAAATAATTAAACTTATAATTTTCAATTGATTAATATTTTTATGAGTGTACCCTATTTCATTTTTTATTTTTCCATATTTTTTATGAATTGAATATGAATTTCATGTTATGAATTGCTCCGCACAACTGGCGGGTTTTAATGCTATATATATACATAAAGAAGAAATTATCTGTCTGTCTGTGTATGTATGCTTGAATATGAGGTGACATAATTGCGCTGGCTCATGGTTCGCTGGTTCAATTATCAGGGCCTTCAAACGCAAACGAAGCGATGGCTCATTTTTATGAAATAAAAATGTCCCGCGGGCAGCAATAAAACGTTCAATTTCACCGTATAGAATGAATTCATATACAAAACTAATGGATTTGACTTCAAGAACCAGAACGGATGGTGTTCGAGTTTTGAATTTTTCCTCACGTCGGGCGGGTTTAAATATGAGGCGGGTTGAGTGAAAATATTTTGTCAAAATAAAATTAAAAATAATGAAATTTAGACTTTTTAATTGATTAAGGTCTTCATGAGTTTGCCTTATTTATTTTTAATTTGCAATATTTTTATGAATTGTTCCGCACAACGGGCGGGTTTTAATGCGGTTTTAATGCTATATCTATATATATAAAAGAGATCCTCTGTGTGTCTGTCTGTCTGTGTGTGTGTGTGTGTGTGTGTGTGTTCGACCCTCCTTGGTCCATTTTCTATCAGCTATTATTCGGCCACCACTCAGCCTACCCGCTAACAATTATACCATCACGTTGGAAATTTTCTTGTCTACACTTTAGATTAAATTTTAAATTTCAAAAATGAAATCAAAAAAAGTTATAGCGGTGAAAAGACAAAATGAACCCTGAAAAATGCGAAAATTGTGGTCAATGCTCTGCCATCTACTCCTCATAAACCAGAAATGGTACAGCCAAACAGATTATACCACTGTGTAGAGAATTTTCTGTTCTACAAGATAGGTTATAATTCATATCCGAAAATAGAACATAAAAGATGTAAACATGACAAAATTTCAATCTATATTCAAAATTATATTTATACTCCACGCGTCCGATTTTCTATACTTTTTTCTCTATGTATCAAAAACTAATTATCACACAACTAAATAAATAATACCATCATGCTGGGAATTTTGTTTGCTACAACACGGTATAATTTTTAATTTTCCAAAGTGTATTGAAAAAAAGTTACGGCGGTGTGAAGTCAAAATGACAAAGTCAAAAATGCAAAATTAGCACTGGAAACCGTGAATGTTTTGGTAAATATTCCCCTATCTATTCCTCATAAACCAGCAATGCTACAGCTATAAAAATTATACTATTGTGTAGATAATTTTGTGTTCTACAAGAAAAGTTATAATTTATACCCACAAATGATACAAAAAATGTGTAAAATTGGCAAAATTGTCAAATACATCCAAAATTACACTTGATCACCGGGCGCCTAAATTAATTCATTTTTCTACCTATTTCTCAGGAACTATTTGTCACACATTAAAATAAATTATATCATCGTGCTGGAAATTGTATTTTTTTAAATGCGGTATAATTTTTAGTTTTCCAAAGTGTATCTGAAGGAAGTTACGGCGGTGTAAAGTCAAAAGGACATGTTGCCAATTTGACAGCTATTATGCGCACTTGCGATTACACAGGAATATACAACTGTGTAGATAATTTTTTGTTCTACAAGAAAAGGTATAATTTATACCCACAAATGATACAAAAAACGTGTAAAATTGGCAAAATTCTCAAATACATCCAAAATTACACTTGAACACCGGGCGACTAAAATTAATTCATTTTTCTACTATTTCTCAGTAACTATTTGTTACACATAAAAATAAATTATACCATCGTTCTAGAAATCTTTTCTTCTACAATACGGTATAATTTGTAATTTTCCAAAGGGTATCTGAAGGAAGTTACGGCGGTGTAAAGTCAAAAGGACATATTGCCAATTTGACAGCTATTATGCGCACTTGCGATTACACAGGAATATACACCGATTAAATTTCACTGAAGCCCAATCACAATTAAGAATGCATCATATTATCTCCAAGCATGGATGGTGTGGTTTTATTGCGTACAGTTTAATTAATGCTACACTCTACTGAATATAAAGGCTTTATTGTCCTCAATAACGTTCCGCACGACGGGCGGGTAAAATGCTATTGGGAACAAAGTAAACTACTGAATTTAACTGTGTAATTTAATTGGTTTAATTTCAAGTTGCATAAGCATAAGTTGCATAAGGATATGGGCTGCAATATCATGTAATGCCAACTTATGCTGTTTTAGCGGAAGCATTAACCTGGAATTATAGAGATGACAGAAGGTTGCATTGTTTTGATAGTGTTGTGGAAAAACATGTTTTCTAAATTGAAACATAAATTTCACATTTAGACTTTTAGATTAGCTATAACTTTCCTGTGGGTTTGTTTTTCTTTTTCAATTTGCACTAATTTTTTTATGAATTGAATATTAATTATATTTTATGAACTGTTCCGCACGACGGGCGAATTAAATGTATCTATAAAGAGTGGGTTTAAATGATAGCGAGGTATATGATATTTTGCTAGCAGTAAATATTCTAGCGATACAAGTAGAATAGCTCTTAAGCAAATGATTTTGGAGAATGATGTGAACCTTTAAATATATTTTGCGATCTGATGATATATGTATTAGGAATAATACGTAGCAGAATATAGATTGCATAATATAATATCGGCTGTAATATCAAGGGCTGCATTATCGATGTAATCCAAAAAATAACAACTGTATGAATATGATGCATTAGTGGAAGCATTAACCGGGAATTATGAGATAATATGATAATGGTGTAAAATTATATCGCATTATGCAACAAATGTGAATTTAGCTACCTTACAGTTTGGTCCCGATACTATATTGGCGGGTTGAGAGAAAAGTATTGGTGGGCCGCGTGTTTGGGACCCCTGGGGTAGATAATCTCAGTCTTCTGATTACAAATTATGATCGCATCAGTATATTTTGTGATCACAAACTAATAAGTTAAATCACCTCAGACTAGGCTGAGAGCGGTCAAGATTGAATGGTTGGGTTGGGTTGGGTAGGTTTGACTCAGGTTAAATTGGGTTTTAATGATAGCGGAAAATATATAAATTTTAACAATAAATATTATAGCGGTAAAAGTGAAATAGTACTTAAGCAAATGATATTGGGGAATGATGTTAAGTAATAAATATAGTTTGGAAACAGTCTGATGAAAAGATTTCATCATCTTTCATTGTTTGTTTCGTGTTTGTGTTCTGAATTATACCACACGACGGGCAGATTTATATATCAGGCGGGTTGAGGGATAATATTTGTCAAAATAAGAACAAAAATATTCACATTTAGACTTTTCTATTGGTTAAGATATTTATAGGTTACATTTTTTGCTTTTCAATTTGTATTCATTATATTTTATGGATTTGATATGAATTTTATTGTATGAATTGTTCCGCACGACGGGTGGGTTTAAAAAAGTGTTTTTAGATCATTTTTTCAAATGGTTCATTTAAAAAAAGGTTTTTTTTTTTTAAATAAAAATGTTCCGCGGGCAGCAACTATAGACAATAGAACGTTCAATTTACCCTGTAGAATTAATCCATACACAAAACCAATGGATTTGACTTCAAGATGCAGAACGGATCGTGTTCGAGTTCTGAATTATTCAGCACGACGGGCGGGTTTAAAAATGACTCAGGCGGACTGAGGGGAAATATTGTGTCGAAATAAAAATAATTAAACTTATAATTTTCAATTGATTAATATTTTTATGAGTGTACCCTATTTCATTTTTTATTTTTCCATATTTTTTATGAATTGAATATGAATTTCATGTTATGAATTGCTCCGCACAACTGGCGGGTTTTAATGCTATATATATACATAAAGAAGAAATTATCTGTCTGTCTGTGTATGTATGCTTGAATATGAGGTGACATAATTGCGCTGGCTCATGGTTCGCTGGTTCAATTATCAGGGCCTTCAAACGCAAACGAAGCGATGGCTCATTTTTATGAAATAAAAATGTCCCGCGGGCAGCAATAAAACGTTCAATTTCACCGTATAGAATGAATTCATATACAAAACTAATGGATTTGACTTCAAGAACCAGAACGGATGGTGTTCGAGTTTTGAATTTTTCCTCACGTCGGGCGGGTTTAAATATGAGGCGGGTTGAGTGAAAATATTTTGTCAAAATAAAATTAAAAATAATGAAATTTAGACTTTTTAATTGATTAAGGTCTTCATGAGTTTGCCTTATTTATTTTTAATTTGCAATATTTTTATGAATTGTTCCGCACAACGGGCGGGTTTTAATGCGGTTTTAATGCTATATATATACATAAAGAAGAAATTATCTGTCTGTCTGTGTATGTATGCTTGAATATGAGGTGACATAATTGCGCTGGTTCATGGTTCGCTGGTTCAATGATCAGGGGCTTCAAACGCAAACGAAGCGATGGCTCATTTTTATGAAATAAAAATGTCCCGCGGGCAGCAATAAAACGTTCAATTTCACCGTGTAGAATGAATTCATATACAAAACTAATGGATTTGACTTCAAGAACCAGAACGGATGGTGTACGAGTTCTGAATTATTCTTCACGACGGGCGGGTATAAATATGAGGCGGGCTGAGTGAAAATATTTTGTCAAAATAAAATTAAAAATAATGAAATTTATACTTTTTAATTGATTAAGGTTTTCATGTGTTTGCCTTATTTATTTTTAATTTGCAATATTTTTATGAATTGTTCCGCACAACGGGCGGGTTTTAATGCTAGTATATATATAAAAGAGATCCTCTGTGTGTCTGTGTGTGTGTCTGTGTGTCTGTTCGACCCTCCATGGTCCATTTTCTATCAGCTATTATTCGGCCACCACTGAGCTTACCCGCTAACAATTTATACCATCACGTCGGAAATTTTGTTGTCTACACTTTAGATTAAATTTTAAATTTCAAAAATGAAATCAAAAAAAGTTATAGCGGTGAAAAGACAAAATGAACCCTGAAAAATGCGAAAATTTTGGTCAATTTTCTGAAGACTACTCCTCCTAAACCAGCAATAGTACAACTATAAAAAAGTATACCACTGTGTAGAAAAAATTTTTTCTACTCAACGAACTATACTTCATACCCAAAAATTAAATATAAAACATGTAAAAAGGAAAACAATCAATCTACATTCAAAATTGTATTTAAACTCCACGCGTCCGATTTTCTATACTTTTTTCTCTATTTCTCAAAAAATAATTATCACACATCTAAATAAATAATACCATCATGTTGGGAATTTTCTTTTCTACAACACAGTATAATTTTTAATTTTACAAAGTGTATTAAAAAAAAGTTACGGCGGTGTGAAGTGTAAATGACAAAGTCAAAAAGGCAAAATTAGCACTGAAAAACGCGAATATTTTGGTCAATATTCCCCTATCTATTCCTCATAAACCAGCAGAGTTACAGCTATAAAAATTATACTATTGTGTAGAGAAGTTTGTGTTCTACAAGAATATTCTAATTTATACCCACAAATGATACCAAAAACGTAAAATTGGAAAAATTCTCAAATACATCCAAAATTACACTTGAACACCGGGCGACTAAAATTAATTCATTTTTCTACTATTTCTCAGTAACTATTTGTTACACATAAAAATAAATTATACCATTGTGCTGGAAATTTTGTTTTCTACAATACGGTATAATTTGTAATTTTACAAAGTATATCTGAAGTAAGTTACGGCGGTGTAAAGTCAAAAAGACATATTGCCAATTTGTCAGCTATTTTGCGCACTTGCGATTACACAGGAATATACTACTGTGTAGATAATTTCGTGTTCTACAATATAAGCTATAATTTATACCCACAAATGGTACAAAAAACGTGTAAAATTGGCAAAATTCTCAAATACATCCAAAATTACACTTGAACACCGGGCGACTAAAATTTATTCATTTTTCTACTATTTATCAGTAACTATTTGTTACACATAGAAATAAATTATACCATCGTGCTAGAAATCTTGTTTTCTACAATACGATATAATTTGTAATTTTCCAAAGTGTATCTGAAGGAAGTTACGGCGGTGTAAAGTCAAAAGGACATATTGCCAATTTGACAGCTATTATGCGCACTTGCGATTACACAGGAATATACACCGATTAAATTTCACTGAAGCCCAATTACAATTAAGAATGCATCATATTATCTCCAAGCATGGATGGTGTGGTTTTTTTGCGTACAGTTCAATTAATGCTACACTATACTGAATAGAAAGTCTTTATTGTTCTCAATATTTACACATCAAATGTTCCGCACGACGGGCGGGTAAAATGCTACTTGGAACAAAGTAAGCTACTGAACTTTACTGTGTAATTTAATTGGTATAATTTCAAGTTGCATACGCTTGAGTTGCATAAGGATACGGGTTGTAATATCATGCAATGCCAAGTATATGCATATGCTGTTTTAGAGGAAGCATTACTCTGGAATTATAGAGATGTTTCATTGTTTTGATAGTGTTACACATCTGAATTACTACACACAAAGGACGGGTGTGAATTTGAGTAGTGTTGAGGGAAAAACATCGTCAATAATTAAAACAAGAATTTACAAATTTGACCCTTCTATTGGTCGTTTTTCATCAATTTTATTTGTGTTTCTTTCGTGTTTGAGTTCTGAATTATTCCGCACGACGGGCAGCTTTAAATATGAGGCGGGTTGTGGAAAAACATGTTTCCTAAATTGAAACATAAATTTCACATTTAGACTTTTATATTAGCTATAACTTTCCTGTGGGTTTGTTTTTCTTTTTCAATTTGCACTAATTTTTTATGAATTGAATATGAATTATATTTTATGAACTGTTCCGCACGACGGGCGAATTAAATGTATCTATAAAGAGTGGGTTTAAATGATAGCGAGGTATATGATATTTTGCTAGCAGTAAATATTCTAGCGATAAAAGTAGAATAGCTCTTAAGCAAATGATTTTGGAGAATGTTGTGAACCTTTAAATATATTTTGCGATCTGATGATATATGTATTAGGAATAATACGTAGCAGAATATAGGTTGCATAATATAATATCGGCTGTAATATCAAGGGCTGTAATATCGGTGTAATCCAAAAAATAACAACTGTATGAATATGATGCATTAGTGGAAGCATTAACCGGGAATTATGAGATAATATGATAATGATGTATAATTATATCGCATTATGCAACAAATGTGAATTTAGCTGCCTTACAGTTTGGTCCCGATACTATATTGGCGGGTTGAGAGAAAAGTATTGGTGGGCCGCGTGTTTGGGACCCCTGGGGTAGATAATCTCAGTCTTCTGATTACAAATTATGATCGCATCAGTATATTTTGTGATCACAAACTAATAAGTTAAATCACCTCAGACTAGGCTGAGAGCGGTCAAGATTGAATGGTTGGGTTGGGTTGGGTAGGTTTGACTCAGGTTATATTGGGTTTTAATGATAGCGGAAAATATATAAATTTTAACAATAAATATTATAGCGGTAAAAGCGAAATAGTACTTAAGCAAATGATATTGGGGAATGATGTTAAGTAATAAATATAGTTTGGAAACATTCTGATGAAAAGATTTCATCATCTTTCATTGTTTGTTTCGTGTTTGTGTTCTGAATTATACCACACGACGGGCAGATTTATATATCAGGCGGGTTGAGGGATAATATTTGTCAAAATAAGAACAAAAATATTCACATTTAGACTTTTCTATTGGTTAAGATATTTATAGGTTACATTTTTTGGTTTTCAATTTGTATTCATTATATTTTATGGATTTGATATGAATTTTATTGTATGAATTGTTCCGCACGACGGGTGGGTTTAAAAAAGTGTTTTTAGATCGTTTTTCAAATGGTTCATTTAGAAAAAAGAAAAAAACATTTAAAATAAAAATGATCCGCGGGCAGCAACTGTAGACAATAGAACGTTCAATTTTCCCTGTAGAATTAATCCATACACAAAACCAATGGATTTGACTTCAAATATGAATTTTATTGTATGAATTGTTCCTCACGACGGGCGGGTTTAAAAAAGGTGTTTCCATTTTTTAGTTCATTTTTTTCAAATGGTTCATTTAAAAAAAGGTATTTTTTACAAATAAAAATGCTCCGCGGGCAGCAACTATAGACAATAGAACGTTCAATTTACCCTGTAGAAGTAATCCATACACAAAACCAATGGATTTGACTTCAAGATCCAGAACGGATCGTGTTCGAGTTCTTAATTATTCAGCACGACGGGCGGGTTTAAAAATGACTCAGGCGGACTGAGGGGAAATATTTTGTCGAAATAAAAATAATTAAACTCATAATTTTCAATTGATTAATATTTTTATGAGTGTACCCCATTTCATTTTTATTTTTTCATATTTTTTTACGAATTGAATGTGAATTTCATGTTATGAAGTGCTCCGCACAACGGGCGGGTTTTAATGCTATATATATATATATATATATATATATATATATATATATATATATCTGTCTGTGTGTCTGTCTGTCTGTTTGTCTGTCCCACCCTCCTTGGTCCATTTTCAGCAAGCTACTACTCGGTAACCTCTTGGTGTACCCGCAAACAATTTATACCATTACGTTGTAAATTTTCTTGTCTACACGATAGGATAAATTTTCAATATTAAAAATAAAACCAAAAAAGTTATCGCGGTGAAAAGACAAAATGAACCCTGAAAAATGCGAAAATTTTGGTCAATATTCCTGCATCTACTCCTCATAAACAGCAATGGTACAGCCAAAGAAATTATACCACTATGTAGAGAATGTTCTGTTCTAATCGGTAGGCTATAATTCATATCCAAAAATTGAACATAAAATATGTAAAAATGACAAAATTTCAGTCTACATTCAAAATTATATTCAAGCTCGACGCGTCCGATTTTCTGTACTTTTTTCTCTATATCTCAGCAACTAAACATCACACATCTAAATAAATATTACCATCATGCTGGGAATTTTGTTTTCTACAGCACGGTATAAATTTTAATTTTCCAAAGTGTATTAAAAAAAGTTACGGCGGTGTGAAGTGTAAATGACAAAGTCAAAAAGGCAAAATTAGCACTGAAAAACGCGAATATTTTGGTCAATATTCCCCTATCTATTCCTCATAAACCAGCAGAGTTACAGCTATAAAAATTATACTATTGTGTAGAGAAGTTTGTGTTCTACAAGAAACGCTATAATGTATACCCACAAATGATACAAAAAACGTGTAAAATTAGAAAATTTTTCAAATACATCCAAAATTACACTTGAACACCGTGCGACTAAAATTAATTCATTTTTCTACCTATTTCTCAGGAACTATTTGTTACACATTAAATTAAATTATACCAACGTGCTAGAAATTTTGTTTTCTTCAATACGGTATAATTTTTAATTTTCCAAAGTGTATCTGAAGGAAGCTACGGCGGTGTAAAGTCAAAAGCACATATTGCCAATTTGACAGCTATTATGCGCACTTGCGATTACACATGAATATACACTGATTTAATTTCACTGAAGTCCAATCACAATTTACGCACTTGCGATTACACAGGAATACACTAAAGTGTAGATAATTTTGTGTTCTACAAGATAAGCTATAATTTATACCCACAAATGATACAAAAAACGTGTAAAATTGGCAAAATTCTCAAATACATCCCAAATTACACTTGAACACCAGGTGACTTAAATTAATTCATTTTTCTACTATTTCTCAGTAACTATTTGTTACACATAAAAATAAATTATACCATCGTGCTAGAAATCTTGATTTCTACAAGACAATATAATTTGTAATTTTCCAAAATGTATCTGAAGGAAGTTACGGCGGTGTAAAGTCAAAATGTCATGTTGCCAATTTGAAAGCTATTATGCGCACTTGCGATTACACATGAATATACACTGATTTAATTTCACTGAAGTCCAATCACAATTTACGCACTTACGATTACACAAGAATATACTACTCTGTAGAGAATTTTGTGTTCTACAAGATGAGCTATAATTTATACCCACAAATGATACAAAAAACGTGGAAAATTGGCAAAATTCTCAAATACATCCAAAATTACACTTGAACACCGGGTGACTAAAATATATACATTTTCTACTATTTCTCAGTAAATATTTGTTACACATAAAAATAAAGTATACCATCATGCTAGAAATCTTGTTTTCTACAATACGGTATAATTTGTAATTTTCCAAAGGGTATCTGAAGGAAGTTACGGCGGTGTAAAGTCAAAAGGACATATTGCCAATTTGACAGCTATTATGCGCACTTGCGATTACACAGGAATATACACCGATTAAATTTCACTGAAGCCCAATTACAATTAAGAATGCATCATATTATCTCCAAGCATGGATGGTGTGTTTTTTTTGCGTACAGTTCAATTAATGCTACACTATACTGAATAGAAAGTCTTTATTGTCCTCAATATTTACACATCAAATGTTCCGCACGACGGGCGGGTAAAATGCTACTTGGAACAAAGTAAGCTACTGAACTTTACTGTGTAATTTAATTGGTATAATTTCAAGTTGCATACGCTTGAGTTGCATAAGGATACGGGTTGTAATATCATGCAATGCCAAGTATATGCATATGCTGTTTTAGAGGAAGCATTAATCTGGAATTATAGAGATGTTTCATTGTTTTGATAGTGTTACACTTCTGAATTACTACACACGAAGGACGGGTGTGAATTTGGCAGTGTTGAGGGAAATACATCGTCAATAATTAAAACAAGAATTTACAAATTTCACTTTTTCTGTTGGTCGTTTTTCATCAATTCTTTCAATTTCGTTTTTCATCGGTTCTTTGTGTTTGTTTCGTGTTTGAGTTCTGAATTATTCCGCACGACGGGCAGCTTTAAATATGAGGCGGGTTGTGGAAAAACATGTTTTCTAAATTGAAACATAAATTTCACATTTAGACTTTCATATTGGCTAAACATTCCTATGGGTTTGTTTTTCTTTTTCAATTTTCACTAAATTTTTTTCCACGAGGGGCGGGTTTAAAAAAAGTGTTTCCATTTTTTAGTTCATTTTTTCAAATGGTTCATTTAAATAAGGTATTTTTTAATAAAAATGCTCCGCGGGCAGCAACTATAGACAATAGAACGTTCAATTTACCCTGTAGAATTAATCCATACACAAAACCAATGGATTTGACTTCAAGATCCAGAACGGATCGTGTTCGAGTTCTGAATTATTCAGCACGACGGGCGGGTTTAAAAATGACTCAGGCGGACTGAGGGGAAATATTTTGTCGAAATAAAAATAATTAAACTTATAATTTTCAATAGATGAATATTTCAATGAGTGTACCATATTTCATTTTTATTTTTCCATATTTTTTATGAATTGAATATGAATTTCATGTTATGAATTGCTCCGCACAACGGGCGGGTTTTAATGCTATATATATATATACATAAAGAAGAAATTATCTGTCTATCTGTGTATGTATGCTTGAATATGAGGTGACATAATTGCGCTGGTTCATGGTTCGCTGGTTCAATGATCAGGGGCTTCAAACGCAAACGAAGCGATGGCTCATTTTTATGAAATAAAAATGTCCCGCGGGCAGCAATAAAACGTTCAATTTCACCGTGTAGAATGAATTCATATACAAAACTAATGGATTTGACTTCAAGAACCAGAACGGATGGTGTTCGAGTTCTGAATTATTCCGCACGTCGGCCGGGTTTAAATATGAGGCGGGCTGAGTGAAAATATTTTGTCAAAATAGAATTAAAAATAATGAAATTTAGACTTTTTAATTGATTAAGGGTTTATGAGTTTGCCTTATTTGTTTTTAATTTGCAATATTTCAATGAATTGCTCCGCACAACGGGCGGGTTTTAATGCTAGCATATTCATTGTTTGTTACGTGGTTGTGTTCTAAATTATTCCGCACGACGGGCAGGTTCATATATGAGGCGGATTGAGGGATAATATTTTGTCAAATTTAAAATAAAAATATTCAGATTTAGAGTTTTTTATTGGTGAACGTATATACAGGTTATATTTTATTTACAGGTGCTTTTTTATTTGTATTCAGCTTATTTTATGGATTGAATATGAATTTTTCTTTATGAATTGTTCCGCACGACGGGTGGGTTCAAATCTATATATATATATATATATATATATATATATATATATATATATATATATGTATGCTTGAATATGAGGCGGCATAATTGCGCGGGCTCAATGGTATAGATCAGGGGCTTCAAACGTAAACGAAGCGATGGATCATGTGTATGAAATAAAAATGTCCCGCGGGTAGCAACTATAGACAACAGGACGTTCAATTTAACCGTATAGAATGAATTCATATACAAAACTAACGGATTTGACTTCAAGATCCAGAACGGCTCGCGTTCGAGTTCTGAATTATTCCGCGCGTCGGGCGGGTTTAAATATGAGGCGGATTGAGGGAAAATATTTTGTCAAAGAAAAGAAAAAATGATTAAACTTAGACTTTTCAATTTATTACAATTTTATGAGTGTGCCCTTTTTCATATTTAAGTTTTCTATATTTTTTATGAATTAAACATGAATTTCATTTTAAGAATTGTTCCGCACAACGGGCGGGTTTTAATGCTAGTATATATATATATATATATATATATATATATATATATATATATATATATATATATATATATATATATATATATATATATATATATACATACATAAACACACACACACATATGACATTTTAACATGATCATTCGCACAATACAATAATACTAAAACAACATATTACTAGACTGCATACTCCGGTTTGATCAAATTAAGTGACGAGTCATAGCACATTGACAGGAAATACTTTTTCGCTCGTGATTTAAATATAGGGAATGTAGGAGACGTTCTGACGTGCAAAGGAAGCGTGTTAAAAATTCGCGGCGCTACATAGCGAAAACATCTGTTGTAACGGCTGTCATTGCTAGGAAACTTCGGCACCGTCAATAATTGAAGGCCGTCAGATCGAAGAGTACGCGACGATGAGTGAGCCTCAAGCATGTCAGCTATATAGCGAGGCGATCTCAACTTGACATCTTGAAACACAATGCACACAGTTCGATATTCCGACAGAGCCTTCACAGGTAGCCACTAGAGCTGTATGAGATGTTTAGTTATATGAGTCCTCGCTGGCAGGTGGAACACTAGATGGCATGACCTGTTGATGAGTCGCTGTATCTTGCGAAGCACTCTATGGGGCAGATTCAGGTACAGCGAACAACAATACATAATTCGAGACATCACCAGTGCGTTTACTAATTTGAGGGCCGACGAGTTAGAAATATATTTCCGAATTGAGTAAATTTGGCGAATATAGTAGCAGCAAATTTTGATAAGATCCGAAATGTGATGGATGAATGACAGCCGATTATCAAAGATGACACCCAAATTTCTTGCGGATTCAGAAAACAAAAAGTTGAAAGAGCTGGGAGCAAAAGAGGAAATTTTGCTGAGCGAAACAGGTAAAAATGTTGTTTTGTCGGGATTTAGCAGCAGTCTACGGCTAGTGGCCCAAGATTCAACACGCTGTAATATGCTAGCAGTAAGTTGGTTCGCGTGGCACGCATCATCATATGTGAAAAATATTTGGATATCATCGGCAAATATTTGGTAATCGATTTCATGAAAATCCTGTAGAGCAAATTTAATCGAGGATAGGTACACATTGAATAAAAGCGGTCCGAGAACAGATCCTTGAGGCACACCATTCACAAGAGGGAAGTTTGAGCTGTGACAATCTTTTACAATAACTGACTGTGTCCTCTCACTCAAGTAATCACGCAGCAGATCAATTGCGAATCCAGAAACGCCACAACGCTCAAGGTCATTAATCAAGATTGCATGCCACACTGTGTCGAATGCGGCGGAAAAGTCCAGTTGTATGAGTATGACATTTCTGTGTTCTAAGCTGCGCTCGAGTAAAAAGTTGTAGGCATACAGCAGAGATGTCTCAGTCGAATGGTTCTGTCTGAAACCAGATTGCTGGTGAAGAAAGACATTGTTTTCCTCCAGGTGAGCGTATACTTGGTCATACATGGCCATTTCAACAAGTTTGGAGAGCCAGGGTATGGTAGAAACTGGTCGATAGTTCGATATAACCATCAAGAGTTAGTTTTTGGCTTAAATATATTTGCCGGAGACTGGCGGAATCGAGCAGTGCTATGTGCGCAGGTGGCCGAACTTTGTCAAGGGAGAATCAGCCAGTGCGCTGTTTCAACTGTGGCAAGATGGGACACGTGTCTAGAATGTGTAATAAAGACAGACAGCCCATTGTGTGCTACAAGTGCGGCAAACAAGGCCACATCGCTGTAAGGTGTCCGGAACAGGGAAACGCGAAGGGGGGAGAGACGTCAGCGTCGGTCTCTTCTCGTCAATGAATGAGGCGCTTCCCAGTGTCCAACTAGTCGTCGACGGTGTGTGCACAAATGTGTTGGTGGACACTGGGTGTTCTATCAGCATCGCCTGTGCTACTTGTTGTTTTCATTGGAGCAAAATAAATGTGAGTTTCGTAACAGTGAGTGGAGAGACTACAAAATGTTCTGGTGTTGGTTATGTGCTTGTGCAGTTGGACGGAGGACAATCAGCACGAGTGGAAGTGTTGGTGGTTGAATTCCATCCTATCGGGTTTGACATAATCCTTGGCATGAATGGAATTAAGTTGCTGGGAGGAGTGTCTGTGTCATCTCGTGGAGAAGTGGTTCTTGGTGGCCAATCTCAATGTGTGTGTTTGACAGCTGCCATTCATGACAAAGAACTGGCTGAGATCAAGTTAGACGAAAAAGATTTTCAGGTGCTCTATGACGACGGCGATCGATCATGGACCGTTAGCTGGAAATGGGCAGATGGAGAGGGACCTAATATGTTGAACAACAAGATTTCTCAGTACAGAATATCTGATGCGGCCAAATGTAGATATGATCGTGAGGTTGAACGGTGGATAAGTCTCGGCTGGCTAAAACCGTTCGACGAATCTGTTCTTGGTCCGGCCAAAGGACTCATTCCCATGATGGCCGTCCAGCAAAGAAATGGAGAAAAGGTGCGTCCTGTAATGGATTACAGGGAGCTGAACCAGCATCTTGACGCTCATACGGCCGATGCTGATGTGTGTTCGGAAAAATTGAGGGATTGGAGATGTCGTGGAGACAGGGTTTCGCTGGTCGACCTGAAGGACGCATATCTTCAATTGAAAGTTGATAGTTCATTGTGGTCCTACCAGACAGTAATGTATCGCGGTCAAAGATTTTGCTTGACGAGACTAGGTTTTGGTCTTTCAATTGCTCCAATGGTAATGAAAACTGTTTTGGCGGCTGTGTTGAAGATGAGAGACGATATTTACAGAGGTACTTCTCCCTATGTTGATGACATACTTGTGGATGAAAGCATTGTGTCGCCAACTACTGTAGTGGATCACTTACGAAGGTACGGTTTGGTTTGCAAGCCACCTGTGCGCATTTACGACGGTGCCAAAGTATTAGGTGTACGCGTTGGCAGAGAAGACGGGGTAGTAATGTGGAGAAGAGATCAACAGATTCCCGAGGTGCCAACAAAACTTACTAGGCGCTCATTGTTTTCCTGGTGTGGAAGAGTAACCAGTCACCTCCCGGTATGTGGTTTCCTCCGACCAGCGTGTTCCTACATAAAACGTCGAGCCACGGCGGTCACCACTACATGGGATGAAGAAGTTGAAGACGCTAGTGTAAGATCGTTAGTGGATGATCTGTATGAGCGATCGAGGAGTAACGATCCAGCCAAAGGCAGCTGACAAGTGAAAAATTATGAAGCTACTCTCTGGGTGGATGCCAGTTCGTTAGCGCTTGGTGTCGCTCTTGAGGTTGATGGCGACATAATTGAAGATTCTTCTTGGCTGAGTCAGAACCAGGACGCCCATATTAACATGGCCGAATTAGACGCTGAGCTAAAAGGTATGAGCTTAGCAGTTGCCTGGCAGATGAAAAGGATTCACCTTATGACTGATTCGAGTTCGGTGTACCACTGGCTTAATGATGCTGTGTCAGGGAAAGCCAGACTGCGAACCAAAGCGTCAGGTGAGCTACTGATTCGGAGGCGGATTTCAACGTTCCAATTAATTGTGGAAGAATATGGTTTATCGGTGCTTGTACATTTGGTAAAGTCGGCAGACAATAGAGCCGATATTTTGAGTAGAGTTCCACAATCATGGCTGCGCAACAATAACAACGAACGCGCACCACTACAAACGTGTTTGCCTGTTACAGCTGCTTGTGCCGGGAATGATGTATTGTCTGATGTGTCAAGAATTCATCACGAAACAGGTCGTCCCGGCGTTCGCCGTACTTACTATTTTGTGAGGAGAGCAAAGTTGGCCGCCAATCGCAGGCAAGTGGCTCAAGTTGTCTCCCAGTGTCAGACCTGTAAATCAATAGATCCTGCACCAGTGAAGTGGAGGGCAGGTAAACTCAGCGTGGAGAAAACGTGGCAGCGACTGGGAGTTGATATAACACACTATGGAGGACAACATTATTTGACGGTGATTGATCACGGTCCTTCGAGATACAGCATATGGCGGTGCCTGAGGCGGCAGGACTCGACGTGTGTGAGACAACAATTGGAGGCTATCTTTTTTGAGCGTGGCGCACCGGAACAATTGTTATTAGATAATGATACAGCTTTCCGGAGTCGAGAGTTCCGGTCGTTTGTTTCTGATTGGAACATACTTTTGCACTTCAGATGCGCATACCGGCCTTCGGGCAACGGTATCACTGAACGATGTCATCGTACTGTGAAAACGGTAGCAGCCAGGAAGGGTTGTTCCATTGTCTGGAAATGTGTGTCTGGAAATGACGGAATAAAACCGGAAATAGTAAAATGTATATCGAAGAGTAAATTATTAGTCGACGAGATAGTGCAGTGCTTACAAGAAACAATGACCTCCGGGCAAATTCCAGAAGATTGGAGAAAAACGAAAACCATAATGCTGCCGAAGACAAAGAAACCTCAGCCACATGAATTGAGACCCATCACTGTTGCGAACCAGTGTTACAAATTGATGATGAGTGTAGTGAGAGACTACATAGAGAACCACATCAGGAACAACAATATGGGGAACGATCTTCAAGGAGGATTTACAGAGAAGGCAAGGATTGAGAACAACTTCGTGATAATGAAATACTGCATCGACCGGACATACAAACAAAAGAAACAGCTATTCCTCATATCGATCGACTACTGCAAGGCATATGACAGTCTGAAAAGAGAAGAGATTATTGAAACATGCAAGAGATTCAAGCAGCACCCGGACGTGATCAATATTATTGCAGAAGTGTACCAAGAAGACTCGACACAAATTGAAATTGGGAAAAGAAAGAGCACTATGAAGATCACAAGCGGAGTAAGACAAGGCTGCACAGCGTCCACCTCGTTGTTCAAATTGGTCACGCTCGAGATCATTGAAGAAATAGAAAAATTGGGGAAAGGATTCAGAGATGAAGAGCTGAAAATACCATGCCTGTTTTTTGCCGATGATGCATTGCTGCTAGCTACAACCGAAGAAGAAGCGATAGAAATGATCACCAAAGTAGAAGAAATCAGCGGTAGATACGGCCTGGAAACAAACAAGAACAAATGCAAAATCCTGGCATTCAACGCAAGAGCAAAGCCGGAACAGATGAGAAATATAGAGGTGGCAGAGTCAATGAAATACTTGGGATTAATCATAAACGAGGGCAGAAACTGTTTCCGGGAACAAAGAAAGGCCATGATAGAAAAGGCGAGAAAACTGGCGTATCTGACTTACCCTGTGATCAGGAAGAGCTGTTCAAAAATATTGATAGGAAAAACCTTCTGGAAGTCAATCGCTCTTCCGGCAATACTCTATGGAATCAACGTCGTGGATATCAGGAAACAAGAGATTGAGAAACTACAGAGAATTGAAAACGGAGTATACAGGAGCATTCTAGGAGCGCCGAGTTACACACAGGTGAGTGCATTGAGAGGCGAAATTGGAGCATCGTCGATGAGGACCAGAATATTGGAAGGAAAATGGAAGTTTTTGACGTATTGCAACAAGGAAAACAACGAAATCATCAAAAGAATTTAAGAAGTACAAAAGGAAAATCGAGAGAAAGGAATACTGAATGGAATTAGAGACGAACTTAAGTCAATCGGAGTGAATGCAAAAAATACGGAAAACGCAGATAAAAAGAGTATTCGAGAAACGATAAGAAAGTGGGACACACAAATGTGGAAGGAAGAAGTCAAGGAAAGATCCAGCTTGAGAATATATAGCGATTGGAGAGAGGAACTCGGAGGACAAGAAAAGGTGTATGACAATAGACCAGCATCTATTCTGCTACTGAAGTGCCGCACAAATAACTTGAATCTGAACGACAGAAAGAGATTCAAAGGAGAGAGCATGGAATGTGAATGTTGCGGATACGAAGTGGAAAACCTCGAGCATTTCATACTATGGTGCCCAGCATATCAGGAAGAGCGAGTAAAACACCCAATACTAGTACAACCATATAAAGGAGAAGACCACGAAGTAATCGGAGAAGTATTATTCTGCAAGGACTACATCCAGGACACGAAGGAAACACTAGCGAGATTCTGGTCGATAAGGAAAAGGATGAGATGAGTGGACCGAGTGAGTGGATGAGTGGACCGACCGAGTGGATGAGTGGCATTTTTAGTTACTATATTAATGTATGGATGTAAATACAATAATATCCGAAAGTGAACGGTTCGTAGGTTACGTGTATTCATGTAGTGTTAATTTTTTATGCATAACTCATATTTGTACATAATATTAGCGATGCATGTTGAATAATAAAAAAAATAAATAAAAAATAAAAAATAAAAAAATAAAAAAATCATGTGTAGTATTTTGTGTTATATGTATGCGTTAACTAGTGATTTGTATACATGTGTCATGTGAGTGTGTATTGTAAATTGTTCGAGTAAATCTGGACATATGTCTATGTGGGTGTGGATGTTGATACGTAAAAAAAAAATAAAAAAAAAAAAAATATGCTATGCTATGCTATATAACGTGTTCTGTGGTTTATAGGTTGCATGTATATATATATATATATATATATATATATATATATATATATATATATATGTATATGTGTATATATGTATGTATGTATATATCTATGCATGTGTGTATATATATAGTGTGTAATGTGTTGTGTGCCAGTTTAGGGCGATTATGTGCATTTATAAGTGTAATTTAAGGTACATATGTATGTGTATAGACTGGTTATTCGAGTGCCAGCATAAGGCACTGTTGTGTGTTTACAGATATAATACAAATAGCATCAGAGAGTGCCGTTGTAAAGGCCAAACTCTCGTGTCTTATCTGATCTGATCTGATTCCAGAGGCTGTTTACATATACAACGTGACACCCATGGAGCCAGCAGATTCGACATCCTCACCGGCTGAACGGTTATATAACTACGAGATGAGGATTAGAGGTGTAGATCGGCGTGACGTAGCCCCAGCTGATAGAGGAGACATATCGTGTTGTTATGAAGTTGGTGATAGTGTGTGGGTGCGACCGCCTGGTGTGCGTTGTCATGAGCGATATGAGAAAGGAATGGTCACCAAGATTTTGTCGAAAAACGCTGTTGAAGTGAATGGTATGCCTAGGCACATTCGTGATCTGCGACCGAGGATATCAGATGAGGACAATTTTCCTAAAACAACCGAAGAAGATGACCTGAGAATTGTCGTTGAACGTGAAAGGGACAATAATGATGATCTACAACCATTGAGAAGGTCTGAACGTGTGAGAAGACCTTCTCAACGATACGGTTGCGATTAAATGAAAGATAACATCCGTTATGTTATCTGGGGGGAGTGTTGTTGTAATTTCTGCGAGGTGCCGTTGTGATGTTTATCACGAGATTTATTGATTTATATGTAGTGTAATTTAAACTGTCTTGAATTTATCGATTAAACAGGGATTTTGGTATTTTTGGTGTGGATGTTTGGAGTGTGAGGGGATTGTTCCGTATTTTTCGTGTTTTTGGCTTGAATATATTTGCCACAAGAATTAATTTTTGAACACACACGCACACACACACAGAGCCGTTGCGAGGAATTATGGGGCCTCCCCCCGAAGGCAACACTTGGGGCCCCCATTGTGAATAAATCACCAAATAATGAATGCATTCATTAGACATATTCACATAATACGTGAAGCAAAGGGGCCCCTCAACATTCGGGGCCCCCGGCCGGGGGGTACGGGGGGCGGTTGCTACGGCTCTGCACACGGCTCGGCAAAGATGGCGGACCCAAACTTCCGCAAAAAGCAAGTTTGGGAAACTATTGCTTTGGAAATGTCGAGCATCTACCCTGGGATCAGCGCGGATAAAGTCCACAACAAATGGAAAATGCTCCTACAGTACTATAAAAAATTAGAGACAACAACAACTCCTCCGGACGGGGCAGGAAAACATTCAGATACATGGAGGAGTTTGATGAATTCATGGGTCATCGGCCGTCCATTCAACCCATCTACGTGCAGTCATCGGACGCCTACGACGTCGGTGCGTCGGAGAAAAATTGCGGTGCAGAGGGGGCCGAGTCAACGCCACCTAGATACAAGGCCGTTTCACGATTTTGTGACGTCACAGCGTTCGGCCAACGTCGGTGCAGTGTGTATGTGCTGCGGTACACTGTTAGTTGATATTATGCGTACGCCGGTGCATTATTTTCACAAAAACTCCCAAATTTAGATGAAACCTTCCATTTAGAAGCTGTATAATGATTAGCTATTCTTTTTACGACATAATACAAACAAAATTTAGGAGGTTTACGATCATGTATTGTACCAAGCGTGCGAATTAACAACAAGAAAACGGTCAAATATAGAAGCCAATATGACATGTTTCATTAATTGCTTGCCAAAGTGAATTCAGACACGGGTACGCTATTTAATTCATCATTCACAACATGCTGCAGCTCATCAACATGTCGACAAAAACGTGTTTACACACATCACGAATACAACATTGCGAAATACAAAGCCAATAACTGAGCATAAATTCAAGCATTGACAAACAACAATAAATGTGATGGTTAATGAGGATCAAATATCACATAGAACAGCGGTCCGAAACATGCGCTAATTATCCGCTGATAGATATTGTAAGTGTGTTTGTAAGTGTTGATTTGTCAATTGTAAGTGTCGCCAAGTGGGGAACTAAAGGTCGGATGGAAGAACAAATGCGTGTTTTTATCAATCCTAACTCTTTCATTTTCGCTTATATCGACTTCCTGCCATTAAATTTGTTCGAACCACTGGATTCATAAGATTTCTCAGCGGTGCCAAGAAATCAATGAATAGACACGCTTCCACATGAGAATATTGAATAATCGATCTTAAAGCAAATCCATGGGCAATATTCATTTTATATCAACGATAATGACACACGTAGATATACAACATATCACGCATTAACACCATATCACACATTACCACCATATCACACATTAACACCATATCACACATTAACACCATATCACAAATTACCACCATATCACAAATAAACACCATATCACAAATAAACACCATATCACAAATTACCACCATATCAGAAATAAACACCATATCACACATTAACGCACAATTTGCACGCATAAACATTTACATATATATTATTGGATATTGGCATGTCTTGTTTGATAGCTGTCATCCATTTCTTTCGGACCACCTCGTCTTTCGGTGAACAGAAAACGCTCATTTTGGAGCCACTATTGTAGTTGTCTTTGCACCCGGACACATCACTTATCTGGCATGTTTCCTGAACAACATAATAACAAAATATTGACACACTAAACTTGGGTTTCTCAACCTTTCAATGGTTCCATACCACCAATGTGTTGTGGTGTTTATATAATGGTTAAATGTTATTGATGTGCAGTGAACGTGGCGCGCGGGAGAGGGCGACGCGGGGAGTTTTTTTGGGGACGGTTTTCCTTTCTTCATGCTCTTGAATATTTATCGTTGTTGGTCGCTTCCAATATAATCAGCATTTGGATTGAGTGTGATGTTTCAACCAGAACATGGCGCAGTCGGTAGTGGAACCACCGAAAACCCTTTTTGGCTCAATCGCAATCACAGGGGTGGGCGGGAAAAGTTAACCCACCACCAAAACTGAACCTTTCAGTGGATAAAAGTGGATTCTCATTGTGGAAATCGCGGTACGATGATTACGTTCTTTTATCAGGTCTTTTACATGCTGATAAATTCATTCAAATGGCGGTACTCAGATCAATGATGAGCGATGAAACATTGCGCGTAGTGCAAAACTTGGATTTGTCTGACGCCGATTCAGTGCAGCCTGGAAAGGTACTGAAAGCTCTGGAAGCTTATGCACAGGGTCAGATTAATGAAGTGGTGGAGCGCCGCAATTTCAATATGCGATCGCAGATGCAAGGGGAACTGTTCGATGATTTTTTCGTTTCTTTACGTGACTTCAGCTCGTCTTGCAATTTCTGTGATTCGTGCAGGGACAGTTTGATCCGCGACCGAATTGTCATTGGCTTGAGAGACCATGCAGTCATCAAGCGTCTCTGCTCAGAGAAGAAACTCACTTTGGACAAGGCCATCGAGATATGTCGAATTCACGAGGCCGCTGAGAGAGACACCACTGTCATTGTCGGTAAGGCACACGATAGTGATGCCGCAGCTTGCGCTGCCGGCAAGAAATATCAGCCGAGTGATAAACCGTCAAAATGTCAGAAATGTGGACGCGCACACAGGGGGCGCTGTCCTGCAGATGGCAAGACATGTCACATTTGTAAAAAGCTTGGTCACTTTGCCTCAATGTGCCGATCGCGGAAAATGAAAAAACCGCGGACGATAGTCACGCAGCCGTAGTAGCCACTATGTCGGACAAGCGCGCACCGCGTATCAATGTGTGGGTAGAGCAGGATGGTCAAGGCTCTCACGTTATGGCACTCCCGGATAGTGGGGCTGACATTACTGTTGGTGGAGTCGACTTTCTGCACCAGGTGGGTGGTCATATCGACAACCTCTTGCCGCCGTCAGTGATGCCGCGAGCAGCCGATGGACACTCCATGAAATCCCACGGTATGCTGTCAATCAGAGTCAAGCTCGGTGAAGCTGTAGTTGATACACAGGCTCACATTCTGAAAGGCGCATCTGGTCTTCTTCTATCGTGGGACGTGGCTCGATCGTTGATGGTTCTACCTCCAGCGTATCCCGCTCAATTGTTGAGAGTCGAGGAAAACAAGTGCAGAAGCCCTTCGACCACATCAGAGGTCACCGCCGGCAATCGTGCGCAGCCCTTAGTACGCAATGCAGAATTCGGTGCTCACGTCAATGCCCTGCCGGCGTCACCAGACAACGCTAGTCTCTCAATAATGGTCGAGTTCTCCGACGTCTTCGACGAAGTGGTAAAGGTGCTCCCTGGCGAAGATTACCAGATCCACCTGCGGGAGGGCGCTGAGCCTTTCTCCATGAAAGCGCCCCGCAGAGTGCCGTTCTCATTGCGAGAACCTCTTCGAGCGGAACTCGACAAATTGGTCGACAACGGTATTATATGCCCAGTCGCTGAGCCCACTGATTGGTGTGCCCCAATAGTGGTGACCAAGAAACGATCCGGAGAAGGCATTCGTTTGTGCGTGGACTTATCACGTCTCAACAAATCTGTTCGTAGAGAGTTATACCAGAGTGGCACACCCATGGAATGTGTATCATCCATTGAAGCTACTAACGCGAGGTGGTTTGCTGTATTTGACTGCCTAAAGGGATATCATCAGTGTCCACTAGCGCCTAGCAGCCAACCACTGACAACCTTCATAACCCCCTTTGGACGCTTCATGTTTCGCAGAGCCCCGTATGGCGTGTGCTCGATCTCAGAACACTACGAACGGCGCATGACCCAATGCTTTGATGGCTTACAGGGCATTCAGCGTCTGGTAGATGACGTCGTGGTGTACGGAAGCAACCCTTCTGAACTTGCAGAAAGAACCCGTGCCTTGCTACAACGCTGCCGTGAGAACCAGGTCTCACTAAACCGCAACAAGGTGCAATACATGCAGGAATCCGTCAAATTCGCTGGTTTCATCCTGTCTGCAGACGGATACCGCCCCGATCCATCGCTAACAAATGCGATCGTGAAATTCAGCACACCGCAGAATTTGTCAGAACTGCGCGGATTCTTCGGACTGGCGAACCAGATTGCCAGCTTCAGTGATCGTGTATCGAGGGCTCTCATGCGGCTACGTCCACTCCTCAGTCAGAAGAACGAATTCCTCTGGGAAGTCCAGCACACTGCAGCGTTTGAGCAGGCAAAGTCTGCCTTGTCCACACCCGGCACGTTGGCGTTTTTTGATGCTACCAGACCGACGAGGCTCTATACGGACGCCAGCAGGTTGAATGGCGTTGGTTTCCTGCTTCAGCAGCAGCAATCTGACGAATCATGGAGACTCGTGCAAGCTGGATCCAGATTTATCACCGATGCCGAGTCGCGATATGCTGCGATCGAAATCGAACTCACTGCGGTGGCGTGGGCATTCAAAAAGTGCCGGCTGTTTCTTTACGGTATGAAACTGTTCGATGTATTTGTCGACCACCGTCCTTTGGTTCCAATTCTCAATAACAAATTGTCATGTGACCTCGAAAATCCTCGTCTTCAGCGATTGAAGCTAAAAATTGACGAAGTCGGTCCTTTCTGTGCTCACTGGATAAAAGGCACAGAATACAGTGCTGCTGATGCCCTCTCGCGCAGTCCCGTAGACCAGCCGGTGGAGGGGGATGATGTAGGCGAAGATGGAGGCGAGAACGTGCTGTCTATCGTCGTACAGGAAGCTGAATCAACGGGCGCTGACTTACACCTGCAAGACATACGGAAAGAAGCTGCGAGTGACGTCGAGTATCAGAAGCTGAAAGAGATAGTTCAGAAAGGCTTCCCAGATCACAAACATGGTACGCCGACGGAGTTGCCGTCTTTCTGGAACGTGAGGGAACAGCTATCAGTTGATGACGGCCTGGTGGTCTACGGAAGACGCCTGGTGGTGCCTCGGGGGGCACGCAAAGTCATCCTTCAGCGACTACACGACGGTCACATGGGTCAAGAGAAGACGAAGCAGCGGGGTCGCGCGAAGCAGCGGGGTCGAGGTCGCGCCTCATCGACGCTACTCTGTACGATTGCAGAGCGGACGGGTCTTAGTGCGCAACCGGCGGTTCCTTCGACGCAGGTTCGCGCTAGTCATGCCACCGCGTGGCGACCGCCCCGCACCAGAGACGAGCCGTCCTCAACAGTCGACCTCGTTGAACGACAACAGCGAGAGCAACCACGCCCTTCGGAGAACAGGCAGGCGACGGCGTAGACCTCGCCGACTAATCGAAGAGATGGAGTAAATTTCTTCAGTGTAAGGTGTATGCGTGTGTTGTTGTGCCCATATCATTGCGCTGGATGGGCAGGGGGGCATGTTGTGGTGTTTATATAATGGTTAATTGTTCTTGATGTGCAGTGAACGTGGCGCGCGGGAGAGGGCGACGCGGGGAGTTTTTTTGGGGACGGTTTTCCTTTCTTCATGCTCTTGAATATTTATCGTTGTTGGTCGCTTCCAATATAATCAGCATTTGGATTGAGTGTGATGTCTCAACCAGAACACAATGTATTGTCCAATATGGTTCAATACCCGCGACATACTTGACTGTTCAAATAATTATCACCAATCCTATCAAAATTTGCCAGTTCTTCTTCCAGATCCACGAATATTTCAATCGCTTGAATTTACCGTAATTTGGATACGGATTACAAGAAAATAGCCAATGATTAATTTTTTTATCATTATTTTATTAATTTTGTTACTTTTAATATTATTATAGATATTGTTAATTTATAGCAGTATCCAGAAATTTAATCCCATGCCTCCGACCTTTGATTCCCATTCCACCAAGGGGTATGGATACTCCCGGCTAATAACCACTGGACTAAACAATCACAACGCAATACCAGCTTTTCTCAAACAATGGTAGTAAGAATCGTAAGATGTAATAGAGAATGTCATTACTAAGATATGAAATGCAGCGCATAAAATGATCAAATATTTAAAAAAGATTGAAACATATCTTAACTAATTCAACAAAATCAGGTTCAACGGAAGAGATAAATGAGTGAGCATTTATTGACTTACCTTTCACTCCGAAAGGTGAAATTCTCCGGAATACACCAATCTAATAATACTTGAAGTAAACTTGCGGGAAACACTGCAACACTGCTTAAAGTATGATAGAAACAGCAGCGAATGCTAACGCTCAATGGAACTACAATTGTGAACGCAATACTAACAGAAACACAACAACAACAACAAGCGTGTATTTGATATAGCGCACTAATCAACAAAGGCGCGATAAACATGAAATATAGATATACAAGATAATAATTACATCAAAACGGGAGCTCAGAAAGAAGAAAACAAGAGCTAGCAAGGACAAAAATATAACAGGGAAGATAAACACCGAATTATTTTGTGCTGAAAAAAAAAACAACAACAACAACTACAAAGACATGAACAGACAAATATGAACACTGGCGCACGTCACATACAAGCACGATTAGCACAAACATAAGATCAGGGGCTGTGAGCGGAATATAAAAAAACACAGCAGGAAAACCAAAACACAAAGTGCAGTATTGTTAGTAAGAGTATATACATGGCGATAATATGGAGATACGAAAATATGGAGATATATATACAAAGGTAGTGTCAGTGCAATCTATAAGGAGGTGTAAGCGGCGACGGAAGAGAAAGCAGGTACTTATGTAGCGCAGAGGAAAAGGAAGAATATGATTTATGACGAAGTATATGAGGAGGAAGAGAGTTGTATAATCGGGGGGCAGAAAAATAGAAAGACTTCGCGGACCAATTTGATAAGTGGTCGGCGGGAGGGCAAACAAGAGGTGCGGGACGGCGGCTGAAAGGACGATCAGAGAAGGTAAGAAGTGAGAGCAAGTACGAGGGAGGAGAAGATGAGTGGAGGAGTTTATATACAATACAACACAGCTTATATTGTATCCTTGAAAGAGCTGGCAGCCAGCCGAGTTCTCGGATATGAGCGGAGGTGGGTGTCTTAGGAGGAAGGCGAAGAACGAAGCGACAAGAAAGATTGATAATAGATTGAAGAGAGTGAATGGACTTCTTAGGAAGATGAAAGAATAAGGAATTACAATAGTCGAGACGAGAAAAAATAAACGAGTTCACTAAGAGGAGAGCAGACGCAATATCAATATGAGAGCGGATCGGGTAGAATTGGCGCAAGGTGAAACGACAGAGGCGGGTAATTTTTTAAAGATGCTGAGAGAATGTTAGAGAGGGATCAAGAACAACACCCATATTACGAATATGAGATGAAAGAGGCAAGTTGACAGAACAAGGAGCAATACTGGGAGGGTGAAATAAGAAATATTCAGTTTTTTCAGGATTCAAAAGGAGATTTCTTGAGGACGCCCAGGCAGCGATGTGTGATAGAAGTTGAGAAATTAGACCAATTTTTGAGGAGGAAAAGGGGAAGTAAATCTGTATATCGTCTGCATACATATGAAACGATATGGGGTAAGACCGGAGTATGGGGCAGAGGGATGAAATATACAGATTAAACAGAAGAGGGCCGAGAAGAGAACCTTGAGGGACACCGGAATCCAATGGAAGAGGAGAGGAAAACTCGGAGTTGCAGCGAACTGTATATGAACGATTTGTAAGATAGGAAGTTAGAAGAGATAGAGCTGAAGAAGATACACCAATATGGGCAAGATCTTCACAAAGAATCGAGTGATCAACGAGATCAAAGGCGGAAGAGAAATCTAGAGAGATGAATATTACGGAGTTGCCTGAGGAAAAGGAAGCGAAGATGTCGTTCAATAAAGATAGAAGGAGAGTCTCAGTTGAGTGATTAGAAACGAAACCGGTTTGACGGGGGTCTAGGGCAGAAAGTATGCAAGGGCGGAGTTGAGGAAGGATGGCAGCCTCCAGAAGCTTAGAAGGTAGTGGAAGCAAGCAAATAGGCCTATAACTACATGGAGTACTAGTATCCAGGCAAGGTTTTTTAAGAATAGGAGAAATAACAGCGTGTTTAGAGGCCAGGAAAGTACCGTGGAGGAAAGAAGTGTTCGCCAGATGAGTAAGAAATGGGGAAAAGAGTATGATGGAGTCGGAAAGAGCCCGGAAGTTAATTGGATCAGATGGACACCTGGAGGATTGAAGTTTTTTAAGAAATTTGGCAGTCATGGCTGGAGAAATTGGAGAGAAAGAAGATAAAGAGGTGTTTGAAGAAGGAAAAGATAGTGGAAGGGAGGACGGAGGTAATTTGGATTTGGCCGTGGCAATCTTGTCTCGAAAGAAGGATGAAAAACAGGAAGCAGATATTGAGCAAGGGCTAGAATTCTATGAGCCAGTGATAGATTTCAGGGTCGACCATCTGGAGCGGGAAGAATAAGTACACGAAGAAAGCTTAGAACGATAAAAAAGAGACTTTGCGGCATCAAGGGCTGATAGGAAAGATTTACGAGCCTGACAAACCATAGACCAGTTAGCGTCGGTCCGGAACCGTCGCCAGGAACGCTCATGAGCTCGAGAATTGGCACGAAGGCGGCGCAGTTCGGGAGTCAACCACGGCTGGGGTGAAGATGAAGGTTTGGTGGTACAACGACGTAATGGGAATAATGTGTCATTAAATATGGATAGTGAATTGTCGAAGAAGGGTAGCAGCGATGAAGGGGACAGGAAGTGATAGTTGTTGGGAGCACGAGAAATTGACACGAGATAACTGAAAATGGATAAGTCAAGGTTTTTGTAATCACGTGTGAAAAGAGTTATCGGTGAAGGATTTGTTTCCTGGAGTTTAAGAAACAATTTAAATGATATCAGACTGTGGTCGGAAATCGTGGGATCGGGAGGATAAGTAAGCAAACCAGGAGGAATAAATTTAGCAGAAGCTTCGGTGCAGATGATTAGATCGAGGGAATGACCGGATATATGTGTGCTACCTGAGTTCAGGACTGAAAGATCCCAGGAATTTAGCAGGGAAAGAAAGTTTTGAGAAGGTGTATGAAGTGAAGAAGAATCTGCCCAGAAATTGAAATCGCCAAGAAGAATGAAATTGTCGGAGAATTTTTCAAATATAATAGAGATGAGTGTAACTTGACAAAACAAAACTGAAAAAGATATATTAAAAGACAGGCGCGCGTGGGACAGCGATGTCCCACGCGCGCCTACAAGACAACACCGCACAGCAAACACGCCCGAACACGACTCCCCCCACGAACTCAGAGGACAATACAAGGACACCATTGCATACGCGCACACACACTCACATACACATGCAGAGCAAACCAATGCCACAACGACACACGACACTCGACACTTGCAATCTTGCACACTCCTCGCTGCAATACATGCACATGCACACACACTCGCACACAAACATACATACACAATGCGCAAAGCACCACGCCAGCAGACACAAGAAGCATAAGCCCACACACACAACGAAAACCCAGAACTACACCTCCCCCTGTTTCTTAAGAAGCAAACATATAAAAAACGCCAACACAGCAACAAAAAACAAAAAGCGAACACAATCACGGAGATATACAAAGAAATAACAACCACACAAAATCCGCTCCGGCCCGCCCATCCAGCTCGACGGCTCCAACAGAAACACGCACCTGGCTACGGCGAAGCACAACACGTCAGGCCCCAGCGTCCCCCGCGCTCCCGCCTCGCCCGTGCTCTTGAGTGCTCCGCCGCAACCTGCCGTCTTCTCCATCACCGGCCGCCGCGACAGGGCACAACACCTCGGCCCCAGCACCCACCGTGCTCCCGCCGTCACCTGTGCTCTTCAGCACCCTGTAGCAGCCGGCCGTAATCCACCTTCCACAAATGCCGTCTTGCCTTCCGGGTGACTACGTCTCCTGCCGCTTCAGCAGCTCCTCGCCTCCTTGAGCACCATCAGCTTCCCCCGACTGTTCTGCGACGTAGCCAGCACCAACGCAGGCGGGACGGCGAGCAACCTCAGCGCAGCTCCCCGGCTGCCTCTTTGCCGGCACCATGCTCCACTGCCGTCCCCCTGTACACCCTCTTGCCACGCCGCCGAACACCACCTCTGTCTTCCGCTTTGCCACTGATGCCCAAGGGTCAGTACCACCGCCGCTGCTGAAGTCATTGCGCGTCAGATTCATTCCATTCAACAACAAAAACTACACTAATCCGAAGACTACCATAAAAAACACAAAAAAGAAAGCAACTGTAAAAGCCGAAATAGCTTGTAACTTGACAAAACAAAACTGAAAAAGATATATTAAAAGACAGGCGCGCGTGGGACAGCGATGTCCCACGCGCGCCTACAAGACAACACCGCACAGCAAACACGCCCGAACACGACTCCCCCCACGAACTCAGAGGACAATACAAGGACACCATTGCATACGCGCACACACACTCACATACACATGCAGAGCAAACCAATGCCACAACGACACACGACACTCGACACTTGCAATCTTGCACACTCCTCGCTGCAATACATGCACATGCACACACACTCGCACACAAACATACATACACAATGCGCAAAGCACCACGCCAGCAAACACAAGAAGCATAAGCCCACACACACAACGAAAACCCAGAACTACAATGAGAGTGTCAAAATCTGAAATGAATTGTGAAGAAGAACCTGGATTGTTGTGGCGATATATAAGGATTATGCCGAGCCTACGTGATGCAGGTAGTGAAAGGTAAAGTGCAATATATTCAAAAGATAGAGAGGTAAATGATATATCAGGCAGTTGATTAAGGTTAAGGAAAGAACTGAAGATAACGCCGACGTCGAACCAACTATGCTGCACTGAAAATAAATGCGCACAAAGCCACAAATAATTATCACAGCGAACACACGTAAAATCCCAAAACGCGCAACGCTACAAATACACACAACACCACAAACACGCGCAACGCTACACTAACTGACCACGAACTGACAACGACACTCGACACTGACAACGAACTGATCACGTGATCAGCGATGCAGCGTCAGCGTTTCAATGGTTTGTAGCTGAGTCATTAGCATCGGTTTATTGATGAGTCATAGCAAGCTGTGATACCCAGGTAGCGTTAGGACGGTCGGGCTGACGTAACACCCCCCATGGGGAGGGGATGGAAGGGCCTTGTATCTAGGTGGCGTTGGCCGAGTCCTCTCAGCCCGCGGATACAACCGAGTCCGCTGCGGTGAAAACCGCTGCGGTGAAATGGAAAATACAAAAAATATGAACTTGAATAGTTCTATATTAGACAGAGGCATATTGGCAATTTCACTTCCCTATTAGCGATTCCCTATCCCATCCCATCTATCGCTATCTATCCCCATCCCAATTTCAATTTCCCTATTAGCGATATATTGGGCGGTCTCGGGTTGAAATAAAGCTATATTTGGGAAGAAGTATGTTAGTCATTAGTATGACTAAATGCTTAATTGATAGAATATACGCCGAGTTCAACAAAAGAGTTATTTTCCCCTCAACACCCTCATTGAGTGATCATTATGAGATATAAGGATGAACATTGCGAACATTTTCGTAATAACCGCAAGGTCACTCAGGCCCATCTGCTACGCTACTAATGTTGGAGCACTACAAGAATAAATTGAAGAAAAAAAGATTGAAATTGATAAACATGCCATTTTAATAAGTACAAACAATTTCTAATACTAAACATTTATGCACGCTAATGTATAAATATATGGCAAAAAAAATTTTACTCACCACTCAAGTGTACACGGTGGACCTCACTAGATTCAACTAAACAGCTCAAACACTAGTTGAGATGTTGACGCTGGCAGTTTAACTGACAAACTATTTTTCTTAGCCGCCTACAACCATGTCAGCCTGCTGATTTCAGTCATAACAGATTCTGAGTGAAAACACGGTTTCCGCACAAATATGACCAGATTCATTAATGTCCACACTGGCTCACTTCCATCCATGATTTTTACGTACATTTCGTTGGATGCAAACAAACTTAGGAGGCATCTTTCTCGCCTGGTTCACACCTGTATGGGTTTTCAAATTCCATGTGGGCGATACGTCAAATGTGATCGATGTGCCGTGATCACAGCTCTAGTCATGTATGCGTGTGTGCATTAGAATGGGTGGATTCTTTAATTTTTCAAAAGTTTAACTAGTGCCAAGTTGCTGTATATACATTTTTTTCATGCTGATTCCGAAAATATATATTTTGTTGGATTCAATGAGAAAACCTTTGCGGGAAGTTGTAGCCACACACATCAATTCTGTTCCATGTATGTCAAATGTGTACACTGTCTTATTGTATTTGCATTTGCCAATTATATGAATGCCACTATATAACTGTCACTGTATTACCGCGAGTATCATTACGTATTAATTCCGTTATATAACAATTATGTGTGCACGGTGTTTGTATATGCTTTTGATTGTTATTGCTGTTTTATTTATTGAAAAATGTTAGACGCGCATGCGCGTCAGACAAACACACACACACACGCATACACATACACATTAATCATGTTGCACACGATAGCAGTGACGTCACGTGTAACACCACACCGTACGGTTACAACGTGCGGTATATAAAGCGTGCACTTTCGGCAATAAACGTCTCTTTCACGTCGTCGGCTCTGAGTTTTACTGGTCTCCACGGTGCCGCTCCCGCTCCCTGTAAAATTAGCGAGTTAACCTACGCAATATACATTTCGGTCTTTTTAAAGACCACATCGCCCTCACAGCGTTTTGCCAAGGATAGATTGTGCTCTGCCGCCTGCCTTGGACTGAATACCGTAGCCGGTTATTCCTCCGAGACAACACCCATAGAGGTGGGCTTGAGCACATTTGATTCTGAGGCATCAGACGTTCGCTTTAAACCGTCGAGTCTGTCTAGTGTCACTTAGCGGTGCACTCCCAGCTCGGACGTCTCTTAGCAAGACGGAAGGTTTTTATACCGAGCGTCGCGCTGTCGGGTAGTCGATTTCGGGTCGACAGACAGGGCACACCCTGTCGTTCCAGAGCGCTGCAGTTGGCGTTAGTGAGTGGCCGGGTCTCACACCCTCCGTCACTCGTACACTACGCCACTGGTTCACGGCACACCTGCTGCCACAGCCACTGGGACTGATCGCTAGCGGCATCATGCCCATCAGCGACAAAGTTATGCTGAAACATCCATTTTGCCGCAAAATTGCGATCGTGTTGCGATTAATTGGCTGCCTTTGATTATAAAATTATTGTTGTTTTTTGTTTGTTTTCTTTGTTTGATTGTTGAATTGTAATTGAAGTCTACATGGAAATGATGCAGTTTTCACGCAGATTTAGAAAATGTATCAACATTCATGCGATTCTTTTTCGCTCAAATTAGCTGAAAATGCGGTTAATTAATAAAATTCGGGTAATCATACGCCAAAATATAATAGATTAATAATATATTTAATAAAATATGTGTAATAAATAATATGTATTTAATTTAGTATTATACCTCGTGTAATATGCATCTGTACGCAGACTTACTTGTAGAAAAATGTACATGAATTTCAGAAAAAAGACCATATAATACGCATTTTTAACCAAACGTGAAAAACTGCATTCACCGCAATTATATAATAGCATTAATTCTAAAACCGACGCACCGTAGTGTTCATGTAGTGTGTTCGCAATGCGCATAGTTATTCCTGTCAGTCCTGATACTAAGATCCGTGTGAACCCGGTCCGAGAATCGGAACCGTGTGGACCCGGGTCCGAAAATCGGAACCGTGTGGACCCGGGTCCGAAAATCGGAACCGTTTGGACTCGGATACGTGTGGACCAGGGTCCCAGAATCGGAACCGTGTGGACTCGGATCCGTGTGGACTCGGATCCGTGTGGACTCGGATCCGTGTGGACTCGGATCCGAGAATCGTAACCGTGTGGACCCGGTTCCAGAACAGGTTCCGAGTCTCGGACCCGGTTCCAATATCCATGTAGAAGAATCGTCAGAACCGGTTCCTGCCCAGCCCTACTAAGTGGTCATCTGACTCATCTGTTCACGCGCTATGAATGATTCACATGTCTGCATGTGAATGTCTATGTGCGCAGGCTTGCAAAATGTATAAAAATAGAATTATGAATGTACTCCTTATATTGCAGCGGAAGAACCGATTTTGCTGGCATTTACAAATGCGAGATGTATGCTTGTCTGCACTTTCAAATGGAATGGATTTTGTGCGGGCAATATTGGTTTGTGTGCTTATGTGCTCGTGATGCGTGTGTCATCTGACTCATCTGTGCACGCGCTATGATTGATTTACATGTGTATCTGAACGCGTATGCGTTCAGGCTCGCAAAATGTATCTGTAAAAGACGCACGAGCACAACGCAAAAACACTTTATTCAGTCAAAACGACCACACACAACGACAACCTACAACCAACTCACCCACACTCACACGACATTACACACCAGCAATGAACCATGCGTCACCACCGATCACACTTGCAAGGACAGGACATACCTGGAATTATACACCAGTCAACTGCTGCACGCGCACATACACCCCAGCAACAGTGAGCTCATGTTGCACAGGCAGATGATGCACACACACATGCATGCACATACTACAGTATCGAAATAGAATGATGATCCATGTATCGAAATAGAATTATGAACGTCTTAAAACATCTATCTGACTCTGGTCCCCCAGGAAATATTAATTTTAGCTTCCCACCGATTCTGTTGAACTTAGTTTTCTATATCGAGCTCACCTTTGACCCATTCTCTTTAGAACGAAAAAGGTACGGTACGGTACGAATATTTGTTTCGTACTTTCGTACCGAACCGTACTTCGGAAAAATGTTCGTACCGTAATTTCGTACCATACCGTACCGTACCCATACTCTGCGTGGCGGTGATCGGGTGTCGTGTTGAGATGTGAGGATGTGTAGGTGAGGAGTCGTGTTCGGGCGTGTCTGCTGTGCGGTGTGTTCGTATAGGCGCGCGTGGGACATCGATGTCCCACGCGCGCCTGTCTTTTAATATATCTTTTTTAAGTTATGTTGTGTCATTCTACAAATAGCTAATACAAAGGTTAAATACACTACTTGCTAATGTAATTATTTTGGCCTGTGACTACAGGTCCCCCTTTCCCAGAGGAAAGTATTATCCGCTCATATGGCGGGGGTATCATAGCTGTCAAGCTACTCATTGTTGCCTGCTTTCTGTGTTATCAGTGGGCAAACTTTTTTCCATAATTTCACCAAACGTAATCTTGAGCAGTCTGACTTATGATACATTCACTCAATCAAAATTGGTCATATTCAATGTGCACAAGCTCATTGTGACGTCATAATTGTTCTCGGAAAGATGTTAGGACTGTGGAAACGGCAATAATAGCCGCTGCCACCATTCATCTCCTCGCCCTGTCTTCACAGCTTGAGATTACGTCAAACGATAGAGAGAGTAGGACAGATAGAGAGAGAAGCAGAAATGTGACGTGTCTTCCGTCAGATTTGTTGCGTTGATTTGCACTTGAAGCACACCGCTGATGCTAGATGTTAGATGTTAGATGGACAAGAGACACAGCGATCGAGATGTGACCTGTCAATGTTGAACACGGCCGATGTCACCGGGTACGTTCTGGTCCTGGCCGAGGTACTGGTCCTGGCCGGTGTCACCGTTTCACTGGCTGCATCGCTGCTTGGTTCAATAATAACGGTGGTATAACATCTTTCTGTGTGACCTTTATCGATGTGTGTATGACCTTCATCGGATATCAGCGACGGGTTGACATAGTCGAATCCGTCAAAATGGCTCTGGTCGATGTATTGAAACCGTGTATTGATTGGTCTGTTAGGTGCCATCCACACCGGTTGGTGGGTTAACGGATGCGGAAAGTTGGCCAGGTCACGTTTGGTCCTGATGTACGGCTTGTACGGCGGTGTCAGCTCTTTCTGCTCCAGTAGCTGCCAGTCAATGCTCTCAAAGAACGCGTGTTCCAGTATGTCCTGGATACCGGTATCCGAATGACATCCCAGTCGCTTCAGCGGGTTTATCTCGATAAATCCCTTGAGGATGTTGCGCGTCTCCACCGACAAAGACTGCGGAAGGCATAGGATCCTGTGGGTAATAGACAGCAACAGCAGTAACTCTGGTGTATCAGTGGTACAGCTAGAATGATTTAAAATTTCGAACGGAAAGTAATTTGTCATCATCTTGTACATGAGCACACCCAGCGCCCACCAGTCCACACTGAAATCGTAACCCTCGCCAAACTGAATCTCCGGTGCTATGTACCAGGGCGTGCCGCAGAATGTGAGCGTCCTGTCGCCCGGCCGAATTCCCACCTTGCATATGCCGTAGTCCGTCAGCTTGATATGACCCTCGTGATCGATCAGCACATTTTTCGGATTCAGGTCACGGTGGATGATGCCCTTCTCGTGTAGAAATTTGAGCGCTATGCAAATCTCAGCCGAGTAGAACCTGACGTGCTCCTCGGGCAGTTTGCCGTGGCGATACTGGTGAAACATGAGGTCACCACCGCTCACAAGCTCAATCACAAAAAACAGCCGACTGAAACTCTGAAAGCACGAGTGCAGTCCAACCAGAAACGGATGGTTGGATACTGTCTGAAGGACGTTCTTTTCGATCTTTACTGATTTGATGAGAAAGTCGCTGGTTAGCATCTCCTTCTTGATCACCTTCATAGCGTACACGCGCCGAGTGCGTCGCAGCTCCACCATCATCACTTTGCCGTAGCGGCCGCGTCCAATCACGCTAATCAGCTCAAAATCGGCCAGCGAATACTTGGTGGGACACGTTGCCGCCTCAATTGAGCTGGCCGCCTCCGCCGCCGCAGGCACCAGGTCCGCACTGACCGTTTCAGTTTTGGTATCAGGATCTTGCATCTCAATATATGGCGATTGAGGTCCAGGCTCATCGAAATTATTGACCAAATCACTTAATCTGCCCATTTGACGGGTGTAGAGATCATTGTAGCAAAAATCTTGAAGCACAGTGCGGACATGTGGGTCGTTTATCGCCAACGTTTTTAAAATGCCCATGATCGTAGATGCTGTTGGATCAATAATGATCGTTGCCGAAGACTCTTGTACGATAAAGTCGACGCAACGTACCAGCACTAGGATATTTTCCCGATTCAGGACTATTTTATAGATGGATATTTTATCTCCCACTATTGCTTTGAGACAAAGCACACATTGTTTTAACACCTGGTGTGCATTTTTAATAAGAATGGACTTATTGGTGTTTGGTTTAGATCTGCAGAATATCGGCATACAGCAAGTGGTGGTCTCCTCTTCTTGGTCAAGACGTTCTTTGGCCGATAGTATGATATTCATGTAGTCGAGCAGAACAATGACTCCTTGCTGCTCCACGAAATCCAGAAGCCAACGTCTGGTGTACATACGCAGCGAGATCTCCAGGTTTTGCAGCAAAGTGGTATGCTTGCTACACTTGGCGAGAACCTTGCTGGGCTTCTTGGTGGTCATTTTTGCCGAGTACTTTTTGAGATTGCGCACACAGTACGCGGGACACTGGCGAATGGTCTTCTTCCAGTTGGAAAACATGCTCCACTTTGAAGTGTTGTTATAGTGGACGCATAGCCTTGCTGCCTGTTCGGTAACACCGGTCCAGGCTAGGTGTTTGGCAAACGCCTCCTCAATAGTGATCTTTTTGCGCATATCTTGCATGTTGTTTTCAGGTATTCACCTTCAACACAAACTGAACTGACGGTGTGTGATAACGATGTTCCACAGCTGAAATCCAGTTCAGAAATGACTGCATCTAACACAATTACTATACTAGTGACCTCGTAAATCATTATCTAATGAAAACTCGTGATGAACAACCAATCGGCACTTGCGGTTGAAAGAAATTATTTCTAAATATGTCTAAATGTTTCCTCGTAAATAAATGACTTAATAAAAACTCGTACGTTTTTTATAATTCTCATTCGAAAAGGTCATTGTATCCGTCGAATTTTAAATTTTCATCCAATTCCATCTCATCAGCTCAGTCGGCGACATCGTGTATTAGCATCCACCTTTTCGAGGCGAGCTTTAGCAACATCGATTGAGATGAACATTCCGATACCGAGTGAAGATCAAACTGAGTTACACCGTCCTCCTGTATCATGGGTCACACCAATTTCCGTGACAACGTGCTTATGTCAGGAGAAATTGGGCGTACTCACAGACCTCGAAGTTCGTGATCGGTTGGCCGAGTTTTTTCGTCTAGGCTAAATGTGTAAGGATTCAAGAACATTAAGAACGCTAATTTATAAAAAAAACGCTTGGAAAACCCACAAAAACGTTTCTATATTTTTCATAGATTTTAGGTTATGTTAGGTTTAGCTTTCTAATGTAATGTGCTGCCTTTGCAGCACTGTGAAAGCTTAACTGACTCACCTAACTGACTAACCTCTTCAATGTAGTTAAATATGCAAGGGTCGCTTGCAAATGATTTTTGCTGGTGGAGTAGACGTAAAATACGTAAAATACTGATGATTAGAGGTCAGCGGTTCGAATCCCGGTGGAGGAGAATTATTTTGGGGTGAATTCTATAATCCAACAGCCCCTGTCCACCCAGCAGTAAATGATGGTACCAGATATCAGTCATGAGTTGTGTCATGCATTCTGGGGAGGTGGCCCTCTCTAATACGTCTTCCGTGCTTGTGGCGCCATAGCGTGGATAGGGTGGGTTCTGCGGTGGCAGCGAGCTGCACGGGACACACCTATGTGTGTTCATAAGCTTCAACTTCTTCCAGTGTAGCAGCTGTCACTTGAGACCCTTAATCTTTAACCTTTTAACACATATTAACAAATATGTGTGTGTATGTGTCAGTGTGTGCGTGTGTGTCAGTGTGTGTGTGTGTATGTTTGTGTGTGTCAGTGTGTGTGGAGCTCTTGGAACAATGTATGTCGTCACAGAAAGTAACATTAAATAAAATCAATAGTAACAATATGTATCGGAGACATATCAACTGATATCAACTGACAACAAGAACTGATAGGAATGATTAGACCGAGAATATAATGGGACGGATTTCCGAAATGCTTCACATATGAGTGTTCATGCTGATGATACTGTTATATCGGCCACATCCAGAACGAATCTCGGAGTCAACTGTTCGGAATATGGTATGCAGATTATTGACTCAAAAACGAAATTAATTGTGATCAACGGAGACGAAGGATATTCAGACGAAATTGACGGTATCAGCCACTGTAGAACAGATGTGTACTTGGGCTCTGACTTCCAAAGCAGGGTTTGTTTGGTTTAAACCATTTGGTTTAAACCATGGTTTACCATGGTTTTTTTATATAAAAAACATGTTTTTTTGAAAATTGTTTTTTGACAGAAATGATTTTTCTCAACCGACTAACAACACACACACACACACACACACACACACACACACACACACACACACACACACACACACACACAGTTTGTGTCGAGTCGTTGACGTGATAACAGCCCAATTGCTTGCTCGTGTGGTGTGAAGTGAAGTGTATTATGGAGTGGGAAGGAGTCATCAAAGCGTTACTAGATTCACAAAATAGCGCCTTCAAACAAGCGCTAGATGTGATAGAGACTAACACCCGATCAAGAATCGAATACCTGGAAAAAACAGTGAGCGATCTTCGTGTGAGTCTCGAGTTCACACAGGCGGAGGTGCTTGATCTAAAAGCGCAAGTCAAGTCCCTGCAGGAGAGTGAGTCTCATCATAAGAAGAATTTTGACTCGCTGCATCAAGATTACTTCAAGCTGCAGGAGAGAACTGATGCCCAGGAAGATTTCAGCCGGCGTAAAAATCTGCGTTTCTCAGGTATTGATGAAAAACCTCATGAAACTGCTGAGCAAACCACGGAGCTGGTTACCAATGTCATGAAGGACGTAATGGAATTGCCTGAGCTGAAAATCGACAAAGCACACCGAGTTGGTACCGGATCTTCTCGCGCAAGGAACATCATCGTAAGATTCGACAAGCTGGGGGATCGGGACACCGTCATGAGAAACGTCAGGAAGCTCAGAGGGACAAAGATTTTCGTCAATGAGGACCTCTGTGCGGCGTCAAACGTAAAACGACAAGAACAGTTACCGAAACTGAAACAAGCCAGACTTGAGGGTAAGGTGGCATATTTTCGCCACACCAAGTTAATCATCAAGGACCGCACGCCGCCTGTTGCTTCCCAATCAACCTCTCTAGATCCGCCTGCTTCGACTGGTCGCACTACTGTGAAGTCACAGCAAGGTCATACGGACTCGGCTCCGTCACGTGAACGCGACGTTGCTCTGACGTCACACGACCCTGGCGTTGCCCTGGCGTCACAAAATCGCGTCCAGTCGGCTGGCGTCGAACATATAACAGAAACACGGGGAGCTGCTGGAGGATCTGTCGGATCGCCAATCAAGCAGCAAAAGAAGCCGTCAAGAAAGCGGTAGAACCCTAAAATCTGTAAGTTTCTCCCAGTTTCCTGCCCCATAATGATATCTGACATATCGACATCCGATATAGAGGATAACGAAAAACAATTTAATTACGATGACATTTACTTTTATGAAAAATTAAGAAAGTTAAAAATTCCTCAATCTAAATATGTATTTGCTGATGATTTTCCGCTCGATAAAATCCCTTCCACGTTCAATATCTGCAGTATGAATATTCGGAGTATCCCAGCTAATTTTCAACTTTTCCAGGACTATATAATGTTGAATATCGGAATTGACCTTGACGTCATTGGTTTTGTTGAAACAAGACTTGATGAAGATATTTTCAACCTTTACCAGCTCCCCGGCTATACGTTATTCACCAAGAAAAGAAACAGATCAGGTGGAGGACTGGCTATTTATGTATCGGACAAATTTAGCGCACAATCGTTAAATGAACTGTCTTGCTTGCATGATGCAATGGAATGTCTCGGTGTTGAAATTTCACACTCTGGTGATTCATCACTCCTAATGTGTATTTACAGACCACCCAATGCAAACTTGAACACATCTTTCGAAACATTTCAAGATATTTTGTATTTAGCAAGCAAAAAATTCAAAAAAATATATCTCTTCGGTGATTTAAATATAGACCTATTAAAAACCAGCCTCACCAAAAATGATTTATCCAACCTGATGAGTATATATTCATTTATGCCTCTAATATGTCTTCCTACTCGCGTGACAGAAACATCATCTTCTTTGATAGATCACATTTGGACTACCGATTTCGAACACAATATTGCAAATCTCGTAGTGAAAAATGACATCTCGGACCACTATCTAACAATTTCACGATTCGAAATAAAACCTGGCATTAAAATGGATAAAAATGCACAACGATTTGTTCGCAAAAGAATTATGAAAGATGAAAACATTGAATTATTCAGCGATGAACTCGGAACCTTGGACTGGGAGCCGGTGATGGCATCAAGCTGTCCTAATCATGCATATAACTGTTTCTTCAATCTCTTCCACAATTTATTTGAGAAATATTTTCCATGCACCAACGTCAAGTTCAACAGAAAACGATTGGACAAACCATATATTACGGAAGAAATAAAAAAAGATATCAGAGAAAAACACCGTCTGGAAAGGCTAGCTCAGAAATGGCCGATAACGTACAGAGACTCGTATAGAAAATTTCGGAATAAATTGAATTTTACAATCCGTCAAGCAAAAGAAAATTATCTGAAGGTAAAACTGGGTGAAAACCAAGGGAATCCTAAATCTCATTGGAACATAATCAATTCTATTCTGGGTAGGAAAACAAATAATCCTGAATATCTCCCACACTTTAAACAAGCAAATGTCAGCCGCGCAAATGTTTTCAATAATAATTTCATAAAACTGAGCTCACCTGTTGATAAACCTGATAGCCATATCCCGTTTGATAGTTATCTCACAGAGAGTGTTCCTGAATCTATGTTTCTTAAACCAGTAGACAGTAGCGAAGTTATTAGTTACCTGAATAAAACCACATCAAATTCTCCTGGGTATGATGATATTCCTCCGCAACTCATAAAAAAGTCAGTTTGCAAGTAGCCATTCCACTCGTTCATATTATCAATTTATCTTTCGCAAACGCTTCATACCCTGATTTACTTAAGAAAGCTAAAATTATTCCCATTCACAAATCTGGCGATCTCAATGACATCAATAATTTTCGGCCTATCTCACTCTTACCCGCCTTCAATAAGATATTTGAAAAATGTATATGTTCGCGTTTAAGTTCGTACTTGGAAACGAATAAATTAATAATCCCCTATCAATTCGGTTTCAGAACCAATAGATCTACAGAGGATGCGGTCTTTAATTTTGTTACTGAAGTTTACCAACAACTAGATGACGGCAATCACATACTTGGTATCTTTTTGGACCTTTCCAAGGCGTTCGACTCACTGGATCACTATATTCTCTTCAAAAAACTTGAAAAACTCGGTATAAGAGGGGTATGTCTTGATTTATTCAAAAGCTACCTTGATAGTAAAACTCAATCTGTTTTTTATGACAACGAATTTTCTTCATCTAAATCAATAAGCAATGGTGTTCCACAGGGGTCAGTGCTTGGTCCAATTTTATTCCTTATTTAATTCAATGACATTGTGAGAGCCAGTTCCAAATTCAAATTCACGCATACGCAGATATACGCAGATGACACGACACTCACATTAACCGATCCAAATTTACACAATTTACATTCTGTCGCAGAAAACGAACTCAATAACATCTATCAGTGGATTTCTTCAAATAAGCTCAAATTAAACTTGAACAAGACTCAATATATTTTCGTCCAAAACAGATCGAGAAAATTGACATTTCCTCCTTTAACACTGGACGGTAGATTGCTGAAACAAGTTCAAATAACAAAATTTCTTGGAGTCACCATTGATGAAAATATGAATTGGTATGCACATATTGAAAACGTCTCAAATAAAATTTCAAGAACATGTGGTATATTACACAAAGTTAAACGTTCACTTACACAGGAATGCATGCGTAGTATATACTTCACTCTCATTTACCTCCACCTCATATATTGAGTACCAATCTGGTCATGCACGTGGCCATCTTATTTTAAACGAATAAAAGTTGCACAAAACAAAATTATTAGATGTATTATGAAGCTAAAAAAGTTTGATTCAACAACAAATTCTTACTCAGCAATGAAATTACTACGTTTCGGCTCTATACGCGAATACTTCATAATCCTTTTTGTCTATCGGCTACTATACGAACATAAGGAGATCAATAAAATTTTCTATCGCTTGGACAACCATTATCACAATATCAGAAACAATAATGACCTTGCGGTTCCAAAGTTCAGAACAAAACTTCTTCAAAACAGCCTAATATATCAAGGAGCAGACATTTGGAATAATTTATCTTCGGAAATAGATTTCATAGAAACATCTACCTCACTAAAACAGCTCAAAAAGAAACTGAAAAATCACTTCCTGAATAAAGCTGACGTCGACCATTAACATTTTCCTGCAATGAGAACGGATTCATTTTCATATTTTCCCGCGTATTGATTGTTTATCTTTTTCTGCGTTTAATGCGATCTGGGCATATGTATGCATGTATGTACGTATGTATGTGTGTATGTATGAGTGTATATATGTATATATATGTGCATGTGTGTATATATGTATATATATGTGCATATGTGTATATATATATATATATGTGTATATGTGTGTGTATATGTATGCATGTGTAAATATTCTGTCGCGTGATAATTGATTGTTAATTGAATCCGTTTCATTCATTATTACATGTTCGTCTAAGAGCAGTTGCTCGACGAACATAGCCGTATGTCTGTTTTTTTCTGATGATTTTCGTGTGAACTGTTTTTTTCCTGGCAATACATTTACAATTTACAATTTACAATTTACACACACACACACACACACACACACACACATGTAGGTACAATGTAGCCCGGATATAAGAGGTTTGTCGGGAGAGGAGAAATAGTCTCTTATAACCGGTGAGAATTACACGTAAAGTATAGAAGACGGGCCAGGAAGAAATACTCTATTATATAACCGGGGTTCTCCTATATATCCGGGTTATTTTGTACAAAACACACACAGATAAACATGGACACACGAATACACATAGACATACGCACACGTATATACATAAGCATACATATATTGACATAAACATATATTGACATATAAACATGGACACACGAATACACATAGACATACGCACACGTATATACATAAGTATACATATATTGACATAAACATATATTGACATATAAACATAACACATATTGACAACAAACATAAAATTAACACATAATTTTCATCATATCATAACAAACATAAAATTAACACATAATTTTCATCATATCATAACAAACATAAAATTAACTCATATTGACATATTGACAACTAACATATATTAGAATGTTAGAGAGGGATCAAGAACAACACCCAGATTACGAATATGAGATGAAAGAGGCAAGTTGACAGAACAAGGAGCAATACTGGGAGGATGAAATAAGAAATATTCAGTTTTTTCAGGATTCAAAAGGATATTTCTTGAGGACGCCCAGGCAGCGATGTGTGATAGAAGTTGAGAAATTAGACCAATTTTTGAGGAGGAAAAGGGGAAGTAAATCTGTATATCGTCTGCATATATATGAAACGATATGGGGTAATACCGGAGTATGGGGCAGAGGGATGAAATATACGGATTAAACAGAAGAGGGCCGAGAAGAGAACCTTGAGGGACACCTGAATCCAATGGAAGAGGAGAGGAAAACTCGGAGTTGCAGCGAACTGTATATGAACGATTTGTAAGATAGGAAGTTAGAAGAGATAGAGCTGAAGAAGATACACCAATATGGGCAAGATCTTTACAAAGAATCGAGTGATCCACGAGATCAAAGGCGGAAGAGAAATCTAGAGAGATGAATATTACGGAGTTGCCTGAGGAAAAGGAAGCGAAGATGTCGTTCAATAAAGATAGAAGGAGAGTCTCAGTTGAGTGATTAGAAACGAAACCGGATTGACGGGGGTCTAGGGCAGAAAGTATGCAAGGGCGGAGTTGAGGAAGGATGGCAGCCTCCAGAAGCTTAGAAGGTAGTGGAAGCAAGGAAATAGGCCTATAACTACATGGAGTACTAGTATCCAGGCAAGGCTTTTTAAGAATAGGAGAAATAACAGCGTGTTTAGAGGCCAGGAAAGTACCGTGGAGGAAAGAAGTGTTCACCAGATGAGTAAGAAATGGGGAAAAGAGTATGATGGAGTCGGAAAGAGCCCGGAAGTTAATTGGATCAGATGGACACCTGGAGGATTGAAGTTTTTTAAGAAATTTGGCAGTCATGGCTGGAGAAATTGGAGAGAAAGAAGATAAAGAGGTGTTTGAAGAAGGAAAAGATAGTGGAAGGGAGGACGGAGGTAATTTGGATTTGGCCGTGGCAATCTTGTCTCGAAAGAAGGATGAAAAACAGGAAGCAGATATTGAGCAAGGGCTAGAATTCTATGAGCCAGTGATAGATTTCAGGGTCGACCATCTGGAGCGGGAAGAATAAGTACACGAAGAAAGCTTAGAACGATAAAAAAGAGACTTTGCGGCATCAAGGGCTGATAGGAAAGATTTACGAGCCTGACAAAACATAGACCAGTTAGCGTCGGTCCGGTACCGTCGCCAGGAACGCTCATGAGCTCGAGAATTGGCACGAAGGCGGCGCAGTTCGGGAGTCAACCACGGCTGGGGTGAAGATGAAGGTTTGGTGGTACAACGACGTAATGGGAATAATGTGTCATTAAATATGGATAGTGAATTGTCGAAGAAGGGTAGCAGCGATGAAGGGGACAGGAAGTGATAGTTGTTGGGAGCAAGAGAAATTGACACGAGATAACTGAAAATGGATGAGTCAAAGTTTTTGTAATCACGTGTGAAAAGAGTTATCGGTGAAGGATTTGCTTCCTGGCGTTTAAGAAACAATTTAAATGATATCAGACTGTGGTCGGAAATCGTGGGATCGGGAGGATAAGTAAGCAAACCAGGAGGAATAAATTTAGCAGAAGCTTCGGTGCAGATGATTAGATCGAGGGAATGACCGGATAGATGTGTGCTACCTGAGTTCAGGACTGAAAGATCCCAGGAATTTAGCAGGGAAAGAAAGTTTTGAGTAGGTGTATGAAGTGAAGAAGAATCTGCCCAGAAATTGAAATCGCCAAGAAGAATGAAATTGTCGGAGAATTTTTCAAATATAATAGAGATGAGAGTGTCAAAATCTGAAATGAATTGTGAAGAAGAACCTGGATTGTTGTGGCGATATATAAGGATTATGCCGAGCCTACGTGATGCAGGTAGTGAAAGGTAAAGTGCAATATATTCAAAAGATAGAGAGGTAAATGATATATCAGGCAGTTGATTAAGGTGAAGGAAAGAACTGAAGATAACGCCGACGTCGAACCAACTACGCTGCACTGAAAATAAATGCGCACAACGCCACAAATAATTATCACAGCGAACACACGTAAAATCCCAAAACGCGCAACGCTACAAATACACACAACACCACAAACACGCGCAACGCTACACTAACTGACCACGAACTGACAACGACACTCGACACTGACAACGAACTGATCACGTGATCAGCGATGCAGCGTCAGCGTTTCAATGGTTTGTAGCTGAGTCATTAGCATCGGTTTATAGATGAGTCATAGCAAGCTGTGATACCCAGGTAGCGTTAGGACGGACGGGCTGACGTAACACCCCCCATGGGGAGGGGATGGAAGGGCCTTGTATCTAGGTGGCGTTGGCCGAGTCCTCTCAGCCCGCGGATACAACCGAGTCCGCTGCGGTGAAAACCGCTGCGGTGAAATGGAAAATACGAAAAATATGAACTTGAATAGTTCTATATTAGACAGAGGCATATTGGCAATTTCACTTCCCTATTAGCGATTCCCTATCCCATCCCATCTATCGTTATCTATCCCCATCCCAATTTCAATTTCCCTATTAGCGATATATTGGGCGGTCTCGGGTTGAAATAAAGCTATATTTGGGAAGAAGTATGTTAGTCATTAGTATGACTAAATGCTTAATTGATAGAATATACGCCGAGTTCAACAAAAGAGTTATTTTCCCCTCAACACCCTCATTGAGTGATCATTATGAGATATAAGGATGAACATTGCGAACATTTTCGTAATAACCGCAAGGTCACTCAGGCCCATCTGCTACGCTACTAATGTTGGAGCACTACAAGAATAAATTGAAGAAAAAAAGATTGAAATTGATAAACATGCCATTTTAATAAGTACAAACAATTTCTAATACTAAACATTTATGCACGCTAATGTATAAATATATGGCAAAAAAAATTTTACTCACCACTCAAGTGTACACGGTGGACCTCACTAGATTCAACTAAACAGCTCAAACACTAGTTGAGATGTTGACGCTGGCAGTTTAACTGACAAACTATTTTTCTTAGCCGCCTACAACCATGTCAGCCTGCTGATTTCAGTCATAACAGATTCTGAGTGAAAACACGGTTTCCGCACAAATATGACCAGATTCATTAATGTCCACACTGGCTCACTTCCATCCATGATTTTTACGTACATTTCGTTGGATGCAAACAAACTTAGGAGGCATCTTTCTCGCCTGGTTCACACCTGTATGGGTTTTCAAATTCCATGTGGGCGATACGTCAAATGTGATCGATGTGCCGTGATCACAGCTCTAGTCATGTATGCGTGTGTGCATTAGAATGGGTGGATTCTTTAATTTTTCAAAAGTTTAACTAGTGCCAAGTTGCTGTATATACATTTTTTTCATGCTGATTCCGAAAATATATATTTTGTTGGATTCAATGAGAAAACCTTTGCGGGAAGTTGTAGCCACACACATCAATTCTGTTCCATGTATGTCAAATGTGTACACTGTCTTATTGTATTTGCATTTGCCAATTATATGAATGCCACTATATAACTGTCACTGTATTACCGCGAGTATCATTACGTATTAATTCCGTTATATAACAATTATGTGTGCACGGTGTTTGTATATGCTTTTGATTGTTATTGCTGTTTTATTTATTGAAAAATGTTAGACGCGCATGCGCGTCAGACAAACACACACACACACACGCATACACATACACATTAATCATGTTGCACACGATAGCAGTGACGTCACGTGTAACACCACACCGTACGGTTACAACGTGCGGTATATAAAGCGTGCACTTTCGGCAATAAACGTCTCTTTCACGTCGTCGGCTCTGAGTTTTACTGGTCTCCACGGTGCCGCTCCCGCTCCCTGTAAAATTAGCGAGTTAACCTACGCAATATACATTTCGGTCTTTTTAAAGACCACATCGCCCTCACAGCGTTTTGCCAAGGATAGATTGTGCTCTGCCGCCTGCCTTGGACTGAATACCGTAGCCGGTTATTCCTCCGAGACAACACCCATAGAGGTGGGCTTGAGCACATTTGATTCTGAGGCATCAGACGTTCGCTTTAAACCGTCGAGTCTGGCTAGTGTCACTTAGCGGTGCACTCCCAGCTCGGACGTCTCTTAGCAAGACGGAAGGTTTTTATACCGAGCGTCGCGCTGTCGGGTAGTCGATTTCGGGTCGACAGACAGGGCACAGCCTGTCGTTCCAGTGCGCTGCAGTTGGCGTTAGTGAGTGACCGGGTCTCACACCCTCCGTCACTCGTACACTACGCCACTGGTTCACGGCACACCTGCTGCCACAGCCACTGGGACTGATCGCTAGCGGCATCATGCCCATCAGCGACACAGTTATGCTGAAACATCCATTTTGCCGCAAAATTGCGATCGTGTTGCGATTAATTGGCTGCCTTTGATTATAAAATTATTGTTGTTTTTTGTTTGTTTTGTTTGTTTGATTGTTGAATTGTAATTGAAGTCTACATGGAAATGATGCAGTTTTCACACAGATTTAGAAAATGCTGTATCAACATTCATGCGATTCTTTTTCGCTCAAATTAGCTGAAAATGACGTTAATTAATAAAATTCGGGTAATCATACGCCAAAATATAATAGATTAATAATATACTTAATAAAATATGTGTAATAAATAATATGTATTTAATTTAGTATTATACCTCGTGTAATATGCATCTGTACGCAGACTTACTTAATATAATACGCATTTTTAACCAAACGTGAAAAACTGCATTCACCGTAATTATATAATAGCATTAATTCTAAAACCGACGCACCGTAGTGTTCATGTAGTGTGTTCGCAATGCGCATAGTTTTTCCTGTCAGTCCTGATACTAAGATCCGTGTGAACCCGGTCCGAGAATCGGAACCGTGTGGACCCGGGTCCGAAAATCGGAACCGTGTGGACTCGGATACGTGTGGACCAGGGTCCCAGAATCGGAACCGTGTGGACTCGGATCCGAGAATCGTAACCGTGTGGACCCGGTTCCAGAACAGGTTCCGAGTCTCGGACCCGGTTCCAATATCCATGTAGAAGAATCGTCAGAACCGGTTCCGGAACCGGTTCCTGCCCAGCCCTACTACGTGGTCATCTGACTAATCTGTTCACGCGCTATGAATGATTCACATGTCTGCATGTGAATGTCTATGTGCGCAGGCTTGCAAAATGTATAAAAATAGAATTATGAATGTACTCCTTATATTGCAGCGGAAGAACCGATTTTGCTGGCATTTACAAATGCGAGATGTATGCTTGTCTGCACTTTCAAATGGAATGGATTTTGTGCGGGCAATATTGGTTTGTGTGCTTATGTGCTCGTGATGCGTGTGTCATCTGACTCATCTGTGCGCGCGCTATGATTGATTTACATGTGTATCTGAACGCGTATGCGTTCAGGCTCGCAAAATGTATCTGTAAAAGACGCACGAGCACAACGCAAAAACACTTTATTCAGTCAAAACGACCACACACAACGACAACCTACAACCAACTCATCCACACTCACACGACATTACACACCAGCAACGAACCATGCGTCACCACCGATCACACTTGCAAGGACAGGACATACCTGGAACACCATACACCTGGACTTATACACCAGTCAACTGCTGCACGTGCACATACACCCCAGCAACAGTGAGCTCATGTTGCACAGGCAGATGATGCACACACTCATGCATGCACATACTACAGTATCGAAACAGAATGATGATCCATGTATCGAAATAGAATTATGAACGTCTTAAAACATCTATCTGACTCTGGTCCCCCAGGAATTATTAATTTTAGCTTCCCACCGATTCTGTTGAATTTAGTTTTCTATATCGAGCTCACATTTGACCCATTCTCTTTAGTACGAAAAAGGTACGGTACGGTACGAATATTTGTTTCGTACTTTCGTACCGAACCGTACTTGGGAAAAATTTTCGTACCGTAATTTCGTACCATACCGTACCCATACTCTGCGTGGCGGTGATCGGGTGTCGTGTTGAGATGTGAGGATGTGTAGGTGAGGAGTCGTGTTCGGGCGTGTTTGCTGTGCGGTGTGTTCGTATAGGCGCGCGTGGGACAGCGATGTCCCACGCGCGCCTGTCTTTTAATATATCTTTTTTAAGTTATGTTGTGTCATTCTACAAATAGCTAATACAAAGGTTAAATACACTACTTGCTAATGTAATTATTTTGGCCTGTGACTACAGGTCCCCCTTTCCCAGAGGAAAGTATTATCCGCTCATATGGCGGGGGTATCATAGCTGTCAAGCTACTCATTGTTGCCTGCTTTCTGTGTTATCAGTGGGCAAACTTTTTTCCATAATTTCACCAAACGTAATCTTGAGCAGTCTGACTTATGATACATTCACTCAATCAAAATTGGTCATATTCAAATAATGTCACATCTTCATATTGTCGGTTCAATGAGTGTTTTTCTTTTAGCAAGCTCAAAGCTCACTACATTCGTTCATGCTCACAATGAATGTCGACAATATCGGCCATATTTGTGCGATGTGCACAAGCTCATTGTGACGTCATAATTGTTCTCGGAAAGATGTTAGGACTGTGGAGACGGCAATAATTGCCGCTGCCACCATTCATCTCCTCGCCCTGTCTTCACAGCTTGAGATTACGGCAAACGATAGAGAGAGTAGGACAGATAGAGAGAGAAGCAGAAATGTGACGTGTCTTCCGTCAGATTTGTTGCGTTGATTTGCACTTGAAGCACAACGCTGATGCTAGATGTTAGATGTTAGATGGACAAGAGACACAGCGATCGAGATGTGACCTGTCAATGTTGAACACGGCCGATGTCACCGGGTACGTTCTGGTCCTGGCCGAGGTACTGATCCTGGCTGGTGTCACCGTTTCACTGGCTGCATCACTGCTTGGTTCAATAATAACGGTGGTATAACATCTTTCTGTGTGACCTTTATCGATGTGTGTATGACCTTCATCGGATATCAGCGACGGGTTGACATAGTCGAATCCGTCAAAATGGCTCTGGTCGATGTATTGAAACCGTTTATTGATTGGTCTGTTAGGTGCCATCCACACCGGTTGGTGGGTTAACGGATGCGGAAAGTTGGCCAGGTCACGTTTGGTCTTGATGTACGGCTTGTACGGCGGTGTCAGCTCTTTCTGCTCCAGTAGCTGCCAGTCAATGCTCTCAAAGAACGCGTGTTCCAGTATGTCCTGGATACCGGTATCCGAATGACATCCCAGTCGCTTCAGCGGGTTTATCTCGATAAATCCCTTGAGGATGTTGCGCGTCTCCACCGACAAAGACTGCGGAAGGCATAGGATCCTGTGGGTCATAGACATCAACAGCAGTAACTCTGGTATATCAGTGGTACAGCCAGAATGATTGAAAATTTCGAACGGATAGTAATTTGTCATCATCTTGTACATGAGCACACCCAGCGCCCACCAGTCCACACTGAAATCGTAACCCTCGCCAAACTGAATCTCCGGTGCTATGTACCAGGGCGTGCCGCAGAATGTGAGCGTCCTGTCGCCCGGCCGAATTCCCACCTTGCATATGCCGTAGTCCGTCAGCTTGATATGGCCCTCGTGGTCGATCAGCACATTTCTCGGCTTCAGGTCACGGTGGATGATACCGTTCTCGTGTAGAAATTTGAGCGCTATGCAAATCTCAGCCGAGTAGAACCTGACGTGCTCCTCGGGCAGTTTGCCGTGGCGATACTGGTGAAACATGAGGTCACCACCGCTCACAAGCTCAATCACAAAAAACAGCCGACTGAAACTCTGAAAGCACGAGTGCAGTCCAACCAGGAACGGATGGTTGGATACTGTCTGAAGGACGTTCTTTTCGATCTTTACTGATTTGATGAGAAAGTCGCTGGTTAGTATCTCCTTCCTGATCACCTTCATAGCGTACACGCGCCGAGTGCGTCGCAGCTCCACCATCATCACTTTGCCGTAGCGGCCGCGTCCAATCACGCTAATCAGCTCAAAATCGGCCAGCGAATACTTGGTGGGACATGTTGCCGCCTCAATTGAGCTGGCCGCCGCCGCCGCCGCAGGCACCAGGTCCGCACTGACCGTTTGAGTTTTGGTATCAGGATCTTGCATCTCAATATATGGCGATTGAGGCCCAGGCTCATCGAAATTATTGACCAAATCACTTAATCTGCCCATTTGACGGGTGTAGAGATCATTGTAGCGAAAATCTTGAAGCACATTGCGGACATGTGGGTCGTTTATCGCCAACGTTTTTAAAATGCCCATGATCGTAGATGCTGTTGGATCAATAATGATCGTTGCCGAAGACTCTTGTACGATAAAGTCGACGCAACGTACCAGCACTAGGATATTTTCCCGATTCAGGACTATTTTATAGATGGATATTTTATCTCCCACTATTGCTTTGAGACAAAGCACACATTGTTTTAACACCTGGTGTGCATTTTTAATAAGAATGGACTTATTGGTGTTTGGTTTAGATCTGCAGAATATCGGCATACAGCAAGTGGTGGTCTCCTCTTCTTGGTCAAGACGTTCTTTGGCCGATAGTATGATATTCATGTAGTCGAGCAGAACAATGACTCCTTGCTGCTCCACGAAATCCAGAAGCCAACGTCTGGTGTACATACGCAGCGAGATCTCCAGGTTTTGCAGCAAAGTGGTATGCTGGCTACACTTGACGAGAACCTTGCTGGGCTTCTTGGTGGTCATTTTTGCCGAGTACTTTTTGAGATTGCGCACACAGTACGCGGGACACTGGCGAATGGTCTTCTTCCAGTTGGAAAACATGCTCCACTTTGAAGTGTTGTTATAGTGGACGCATAGCCTTGCTGCCTTTTCGGTAACACCGGTCCAGGCTAGGTGTTTGGCAAACGCCTCCTCAATAGTGATCTTTTTGCGCATATCTTGCATGTTGTCTTCAGGTATTCACCTTCAACAGAAACTGAACTGACGGTGTGTGAGAACGATGTTCCACAGCTGAAATCCAGTTCAGAAATGACTGCATCTAACACAATTACTATACTAGTGACCTCGTAAATCATTATCTAATGAAAACTCGTGATGAACAACCAATCGGCACTTGCGGTTGAAAGAAATTATTTCTAAATATGTCTAAATGTTTCCTCGTAAATAAATGACATAATAAAAACTCGTACGTTTTTTATAATTCTCATTCGAAAAGGTCATTGTATCCGTCGAATTTTAAATTTTCATCCAATTCCATCTCATCAGCGCAGTCGGCGACATCGTGTATTAGCATCCACCTTTTCGAGGCGAGCTTTAGCAACATCGATTGAGATGAGCATTCCGATACCGAGTGAAGATCAAATTGAGTTACACCGTCCTCCTGTATCATGGGTCACACCAATTTCCGTGACAACGTGCTTATGTCAGGAGAAATTGGGCGTACTCACAGACCTCGAAGTTCGGGATCGGTTGGCCGAGTTTTTTGGTCTAGGCTAAATGTGTAAGGATTCAAGAACATTAAAAACGCTAATTTATAAAAAAAAAACGCTTGGAAAACCCACAAAAACGTTTCTATATTTTTCATAGATTTTAGGTTAGGTTAGGTTTAGCGTTCTAATGTAATGTGCAAATTTGCAGCACTGTGAAAGCTTAACTGACTCACCTCTTCAATGTAGTTAAATCTGCAAGGGTCGCTTACAAATGATTTTTGCTGGTGGAGTAGACGTAAAATACGTAAAATACTGATGATTAGAGGTCAGCGGTTCGAATCCCGGTGGAGGAGAATTATTTTGGGGTGAATTCTATAATCCAACAGCCCCTGTCCACCCAGCAGTAAATGATACCAGATATCAGTCATGTGTTGTATCATGCATTCTGGGGAGGTGGCCCTCTCTAATACGTCTCCCGTGCTTGTGGCGCCATAGCGTGGATAGGGTGGGTTCTGCGGTGGCAGCGAGCTGCACGGGACACACCTGTGTGTGTGTTCATAAGCTTCAACTTCTTCCAGTGTAGCAGCTGTCACTTGAGACTCATAATCTTTAACCTTTTAACACATATTAACAAATATGTGTGTGTATGTGTCAGTGTGTGTGTGTGTGTATGTTTGTGTGGAGCTCTTGGAACAATGTATGCCGTCACAGAAAGTAACATTAAATAAAATCAATAGTAACAATATGTATCGGAGTGAGACATATCAACTGATATCAACTGACAACGAGAACTGATAGAAATGATTAGACCGAGAATAAAATGGGACGGATTTCCGAAATGCTTCACATATGAGTGCTCATGCTGATGATACTGTTATATAGGCCAGCGGTCCCCAACCTTTTTTGCGCCACGGACCGGTTTAATGTCAGACAATATTTTCAGGGACCGGCCTTTGAGGTGTGGCGCATAAATACAACAAAATAACATGATATGACCTGCATGAAAACTGTTGTATTTTCTAAAACAATAAAAATACATAAAACATCTAATAAAAACAGTAAATAAAACATCGTTCAGATTCCGAAATCAATAAAACAGAAGCAATGTAAGTCATTTATTATTTCTGTGCGGCCCGGCACCAAACGACCCACGGACCGGTACCGGTCCTCGGCCCGGGGGTTGGGGACCACTGATATAGGCCACATCCAGAACGAATCTCGGAGTCAACTGTTCGGAATATGGTATGCAGATTAATGACTCAAAAACGAAATTAATTGTGATCAACGGAGACGAAGGATATTCAGACGAAATTGACGGTATCAGCCACTGTAGAACAGATGTGTACTTGGGCTTTGACTTCCAAAGCAGGGTTTGTTTGGTTTAAACTATTTGGTTTAAACCATGGTTTACCATGTTTTTTTATATAAAAAACATGGTTTTTTGAAAATTGTTTCTTTGACAGAAATGATTTTTCTCATATAGGAATGATCAAATGTTTTCAGAAGTAGTAAATGAGTTCATTAATACAGTTTTAATCTTCATAAATATTCAATGCGCGTGATTCAGTGCACAGTGGTAGTAATCACCGCCGATGGTCTTTATGCAGTTACCAGCGATAACTGCGCCGCAGTTTGCCCGCCATGTTGACCAAATCGGTCATTACTGTCGTTTTACTCTGGCACTTGTGCAGTATTGTTAGAGATTCACCCGGCTACCAAGCTTGTGTCTGTGTTAAATCAGAGGTTCCCAATCTAGGGTCCTCGGACACTTGGTGGTTCCACTACTTCTCCCGCCAACCTTAGGAGAAAGGATGGAAGGTACTCTCACTTTGGTGAGGTTTCTCTCACTTTGGTGACGTCAAACCCCGCATTGATTAACTGTGTAGGAGCCGACCAGCTCATCCATCCCACTGAACAAGATATGTTTGATAGATTTTGTGTTTAATTCTGGACTTTTTTATGAACGTATTTTGTTTTTTTGGTTATCTGTGGCGACAGTTCATACTGTAATTATCTATCTGTGGTTTTATTGTATTTAATCTATACTTGTTCTGTGTCTGACGATTCGGTCGCAGTAGATTCGTTTATATCGCTTGCTTGGTGAATTGAGAGCATGAGATGTCATTGGATAGTTCGATGTTATTACGCTGTTAATAGCCATAGCAGCCAGTAACAAGGAGTCAGAAGCTGACTTGTTCTAGCTCAAGCACAGAAAATTTGGCACGGGTTCACTTTATATTTTCATCACAGCCTAGGTTGTCAAACAAAATTTAGCGTTGACACAACACCGTGCGATTAGTGCAGCGCGGGGGCAGAAGCGGTGCGTGAAGAGTGTCGCTGCTGAATGACCAGTCTGCACGAGCGACATCGAAAGTTCTACACTCGCCTATATCCCCCGCTCATTCAGACCGATATCAAATATCGCTGAGTTCACTGGAAGTTGCCCCCGGCAATACCACGAACTTGCACTCGTTGTGGTGGCAGAGCGTGTGTCTGTGTAGAGCAGCGGTTCTTAACCGGGGGAAAATTTTCCCCCAGGGGGAAATTCGACACTTCCCGGGGGAAATGTGAGCTCGATGTGACCGTCTATGCTTGACTGGTCTGGCTGGGCGTCGTCCTGCAATTTTAATTGACCGAATCGATTTGGACTTGATAAATACCCTGTGATGCAGACAAATGATTAAAAATGAAACATCAATCACCATCATGGCGGTTTGTGGTGGATATCGTTTCATCATCATTTCAATTGTCAAACATGTGATCGATACTACTACGGTTTGTGTTAGTGTGCAAGGTGTGTATGTCTGTGCACGTGCAAAGCGAGTATGACGGTTTGCACGTAGTGATGCAAAAAAACGTTTTTTTGGTTGAGGTTTTTTTTTGCAAAAAACATGTGTTTAGCTTTTTTTGTTTTTTCGGTATTTTAGAATTAGCCCCAATTGTCATCGGATGTAGGATTTTAGTACATAGAAATGAGTTTAATTGATGTTTTGTACATCTTTACGTGTCTTGTTTCAAAGATAATTTGATGATAGTATAAAAAACTAGAATATTTATCAATAAATACCTAAGGAGACTGTTTGAAAGTGCATCCGGGTCCGTTGGTTTAGATTTTTTCATTGAGAAAAGTCATGTTTTTAAAGATGGTTTCAATGAGGTGGATATTTGAAATACTTTGTCAGCAGAACAAAACAAATTCATTGAGTAACCATGAGTTTTTTTTAGAGAAACAATGTTTTTTATGAAAAAATGCAATGATGTTTTTCAAACTGGTTTTAAATTTGTTTCATCAATGTACAGGTTCAGAAAATGTTGACAGCAGAACAAGACAAGTTAATTGGTTGGTCAAGTGTTTTTTTACAAACGTATATTTAAACTAACGTTTCTTTAATGAAACAATGCTTTCTAGAACAGTCTCTATGGAAGATAGATTTGATTGGTTTAGGTTCAAATATCTTTTGGATAGCAAGTAGCCCGCTGGTATAAGCGGCTGGTTAAACCACTTGATTTGAACTATTTTTTTAACCATGGTTTTTTCAAAATAAATTTTTTTGGAAAACGGTTTTGGTAGATGTGGATTTAGGAAAAATATTGGCGGCAGATCAAGGAAAGAAGTTAGTAAAGTAGTTAGTTAATAAGTGAAGTAAAGTAGTTAGCAAAGTAGTATCTAGTTAGGAAAGTATGTACTTATTTGTGTTCAAATACCTTTTTGTACATTAAATATATTTGCTCAGCCGTTTTTTTCCTACACGAAAATATTGTCCGTTTTTCTGGTCAGGATTGCCACTCTGATAAATGTTTTTAATCGTAGCTCATTAGGGACACTAAGTATTATAGACTTTCAACCCCAATAGTCCATAACACAAAGCTTTCAACATCAATCATATATTCCAACAACGACAATTCCTTCTTCCTCGCAACACACGCGCAACTCACACCAAACAAGCGTGGTGTACCAAGAATTACAAAAACAGACGGTTTACACTCAAGTTAAATTCACATTGAAATACAATGTTAAATACTATATATAACTATGAAATACAGAAAAACGTATCCAATACTAAATATCAATTGGATCAGTGTGGTTTGATGTCCATTTTTACACCACGAAAACAAAACTACCTTGTAAAATGATGAACTCTATTGATGACGACAACAAATATGATTTAACAACAACAGGATGAAAACTCACACATACACAGTAGAGCAATAATCTCTCTCTAGGCTGGCATAAATTATATCCACACAAACAGCACACAGAAGACTACACCGACCAGTCCACACATAACAACAGAACGCACGATGAGCACTACAACACCACTCCCGTCATTCCATACCAGCCGCTAACACCAGTACACGCTGCATACAAACATACAAACACGAAGTAGAATCACACGCATGAATACAGTGACGCACATACACACACACACACACACACACACACACACACACACACAAGTCTACGCTCAGTCACACACAGGTACACACACAAGTCTACGCTCGCAAGCGCACACGCTCTCCTACACTCTCGCTCAACTCAGCAAACGCATTCACACCCCTATTCATTCCTTCGCATGGCGTTCAATTTCTGACCAACAATACCACACTCCCCCTTGATCTCAAGATCAATCAATCACCTACGAAATAATCGTCCATCCAAGGCGGACGTCTCCTCTCTCTGGTAGATCTCCGAAGAATGTGCTCACTCCGGTCCTCTTCGGCTCCATTATGTATGTCAGTTGTCTCGAGCACTTCGTTCGTGTCCGCTGCACAGTCATCTGGAGTCTGATTGTCCACGTCTTGACCACCGGCGTCATCTCGATTATTGTCTTCATCATACACACGCCGCAGATCTAGTAGATGCCTCGGTACTCCATCCACCGATACATTGTTTGAGGACTGAATCCCGGTCACTCTTCCTTTTGACCAATGCGACGTACATCTTGCCCCAGGTGGCTTTACCCACACTTCATCGCCGACTTCTATGCCCGAGTTCTTCTCGCCGTCGTCATTGTGGGCTGGCAAAACCTCCGGATGTCGCCAGGCATATGTGTAGACACTGTGATGCGGCGCCTTGTCTTCAATTCGATCCGATTTGGGCGCCATGTTGTACCAAAATACTGCCTCGAGCGGGGAGATGCCAGCTCTATCCTCTTTATCGTACGATGGTGCCGTTCGACAATACCGTTTCCGCTGGGTCGATAAGCCGCTCGGAAAAACCTGCTGATTTTCCAGCCATCGAGGGTTTCCCTGAGTAATTCTGACTTGAACACCGTTCCATTGTCCATCAGCACTTGTTCAACAGGCCCTCGCTCATAAAATACTTGGTTCAGGATATTTGAAATCTCATTTGCCGACTCTGCACGCAGCTCTCGCCATATCGCGAACCTTCCAGGGCCGCAATCAACAATAGACAGAAATGGACGATATCTGAAATGAGTAACATCGACTGCCAATCTTGTCCAGACTGTTGGCACGTGCAGCTCGCCCGCCTCGTGAGTCACCGGCGCAGGATCGATAGACTGACACTCCAGACAGCTCTTCACCACACGTTTCACCTGTTCACGTGTCACAGTAGGGTCCACTTGCTTAGCGAGAGATAACGTTCGGTCAACGCCCATATGATGACTACGGTGGAGATCTTTCACTCTTTCCAACGCCATGCCGCATGTTTCGTTTACCGGTTTTCTCTCGAGCTTCAGCATCCATTGCCTGTTGATGCGCGTCAATGAGTCTGATTTGTTACTTGCTGTAGGAACAAGAATCAATCTCACTTCGAGACGCAATTCATCAATTAACTCCTTGACTACTCCCAGTCGTCGTTTCACAAGAACTTCTGCAGCTCCTTTTGTCTTCACTCTGTTCTCGTCGGATAGTGTGGCACGCAGCCAGCCAAAAACTGTAGCGGAGTCGGTGCGTACTTCTATACATTCTAATCCCCACTTTATTGCAAGATTGAGTCCTCTGGATACAGCTTCAAGCTCAGCGACGTTTATATGATTGAAGTCATCTTTTTTCCTCTGCCACGAGGCATCTTCCACTACGATTCCGTCGATTTCGATTACTGTTCCAATAGCCTGATTACTGGCGTCACACCACACAACACCAGATTTCGATTCTGAAACCGACCACTTTCCTTGCACTGGATCATCGCTTTTCACTTGTTCTAGCATGTCGTGTGTAACAGACAGAACTTCCTCCCGGACTGTGTCATCCCAGCCACCATCGGATGAATGACGTTTGACATAGCTGCACGCCGGTCTGAGCCACCCGGCAATGGGATAGTGGCCCAACAATTTCCCACATAAAGAAAACAGTTGGCGTTTAGTCAGTGTACGATCTACCTGCGGTAACTCATTTCCCCGACGAAACTCCAGCAAGCCCGCTGCATTTCTCTGCACTCTCAGACCGAGCACTGCACCGCCAACAATTGGAGTCGGATCTTTGGCAATCAAGAATACCACAATCAGCCAATAAACTTGAATTGCCCTCTATAATCAGTAGATCAATCTACAACACTGAATGAAATGATGAAAGCGATTGTAATCAACATAGTTCATTTCTGGTAGGAAAAAGGTATAAAATTAAAATAATATATAGGTATAATATGTATAAAAATAATATGGAGCCTGTTGCTTTTTTAAACAATTTCGGTTTTAGCATAAAAAACGGTTCTCAAACCCTGCTTTTTTACACAATGATTAACTCAATAATTGAATGCTAAGCTGTACTGTACATAGAAGTGCCGCACAGTACCGTGCAAACAATGATATTAGGGCTTTCAGACAAATTATAACCATTTTATTGTACATACTTAATGATAATTCAATTTGATAGGGTGACTAATAGCATGAATAACTCATGTGTTGATAAAAATAATTCATTCAACATCCCAAATATATCATTTCCATAATTTGAATTATTTACATGACTCTTCAAAAAAACATAAAAATCGTGTTTTTTGGTCGAGGTTTTTGGTCGAGGTCGGTGGCTAGCTTTCATTTCTCGCACGTGGTATACACACGAAGTTCAGGCTCGCCTAATCGTGAACGATTTTGATGTGATTTGAATTGATGCAGGCTGCTAAACTTGTTTCAGCTACATCGACCAGAGCGTGTGATGCATATGAAAAACGGTGCTCTATATTCGGGGGTTGGCTTTCATTTGAACAATCACTGGACTTGTCTGGGCTGGATTTGGTTCACGGATAATACAAGACAAGACAGGTATCGAAGCATGCAATGAGTTGTTAAATATAATTAATAATTTGATGACTTAAATCAGTAATCCGGAAGCAATTATAGAGGGGCCGATCCCCACAATTATTCCTAGGCTTCCGTATATCCTGTCGCTTAGCATTGGTGATTGATGTTCGTGTACTAGAAATGTTGATTATACCTAGTACGTTTGTTATGTGATACGTAGTGCTACCAGTATTATTGATGCTAAATTATTTGCAATTCAAAATTTTATTTGTATTCTCAATTCACAGAACAAAATCGAAATTTCAAATCGTCTTAAATGCGCCATTTTTGGAAACGTTTTACAATATATTGTATATATTACGCGTTTGTTACAGTTTGTGATGTGGACTATTTGGTGTAAAATTGCACTTCAAACTCGTTTTCAATTCCAATTGTGTTTGGTGATTTGTGCTGCCGATTGCTATTTTTCAGCGTGACATGAAGTCTTCTGAATGCAGCCTTATACTGATTCTTTATGTGTATATTATCGCCTTGGGCTTGTCGATATGCTTTTGGGCGACACATTATGCCAGCTTGTGGGTCGCAGGAAATGGTAAGTGAATTTCTGCTACAATAAATTTAAATTAAGACAAGCTGTGAATGTTATTGTTTAATTTGTTATCATCATGCCATGCCGTTTTCATATTCTTGTTTCGCTTTTTGATATTTTATTTGTATTTGCACTATAACAAATACACTGAACTGAACTACTAGATATTCTGTTTTAATCGCTGTGTAACTCCATGTGTATTTTCTGCTTTGTTTGTGCTAAGCATCGAATTCGTGCTCGGCCATTCGCTGGGTGGCTGCGGTCGTGATTCCATTGATGATGGCACATCATGGTCTCAAAAAGAAAAGTTTGAGCAAGTCAGGCGCTATTGCGGGTATATATCAATTGGCTACTGTCATTTAGAGTCGGGCTATGTGGTTAATGCTATTACGTACAGTGTTAACGTTTTTGGTAATTGAATCTTAATATCTAATTGTCGCATGAAACCCTATAACATCAATTATCATAAGTAATAATTAAATAATATTGAATGTTCTTGATTAGTGCGTTCACTGCTGTAGTTGAATGATAACTGATATTATTTCTGCTTGCTATTTTTGCTGTCTCCCCGTGTGAAATATCTTGTATTCACTATTTTGTTTGTATAATAATCCGGTCACAGTGGTGTGGCTTTCCTCAGCAGATCGAGGTAGCTGAGAAACATATATCTCAAGCAACAACAACAACAACATTATCGACTTGGTGATGTGTGTATTGTATTGTATTGTATTGTATCATTTATTGCCAAAAAAACAACATCACACAGGTAACACAAAATAACGAAAACATCAGAGGCAATATAGTCTGTCAAGCCATGGCTTGTTAGACAGACAATAAATATTTTTAATCTAGATTTGTGCAGTGCAACAAATTACTACAAAACATATGCTAAAACAAAACATGCAACAGAACAATGCAAAAACAGAATATATACAAAACAAACAATACAGTCATACTGTGAACGTACAAATTATGTGTTTGCCTGGAGGTTATACAAGTGGTGTTTAATTTTCGCTTTAAACGTATCTATAGACATAATGGTATATGCTGATTTAATACAAACCGGTAGACAGTTCCAAAGTTTAGGCCCAAGGTATAATATTGAATTTTTGAAGAGGCTGGTTCGGAAGGATGGACATACCAAATTCACATTATTTCTACGTGTTGTTAATGAGTGTCCTTGAATTTGAAATATGGCATCATTATTTTTCATTGATCTGTATATGGTAAGATACAAGAAATACTTGTGCACATTCTCAAGTTTTAACATTTTCTGGTTGGCGAATATCTCGTCAGCTGAATACCTGCTTTTCTTGAAGAAAATTAGTTTCAGGATGCGTTTCTGAACAGTGAAGAGACATTTTAAAAATGATGGCCATGTGCAGCCCCAGACTGATATGCAGTAAATCAATTTGGAATAGCAAAGGGCATAATACAAGGTTTTCATTGCTTCCGTAGTCAGAGTTCGTCTGGTACGGTATATGACACCTGCTGTCCTAGATAATGCCCTACATACACTGGCAATGTGTTCGTTCCAATTGAAATATTCATCTATTATGACACCTAAAAAGTGTGTGCTCTTAACCCGCTGAACAACATTATTTCCCAGTTTTAATGTGTGCAGAGTATGTGTCAGAGACCTGTTTTGAAATAACATGACATGTGTTTTTTTAACATTAAGTTTCAGCTTATTATGTTCTGTCCAAAGATTTATATCATCTAACGTTTGGGACAATTTCAAGTGAAGATTTTGTAGGTCGTGATCGGAAACAATGAAACTGGTATCGTCTGCATACATGGTGAAATAGGCATTGCTAGAATTTATTATATCATTTATATACACTAGGAACAAAATTGGGCCCAAAATGGACCCCTGTGGCACTCCGCTCTTGATCACACTGTACTGAGAGCATACATCATTACAGAATACCATTTGTTTACGATCGGCCAAATAACTTTTCATTAAATCTAGAGGGGGCCCCCTTAATCCACACTTTTGTAATTTAAACAGTAATATATCGTGATCTAGCGAGTCGAAGGCTTTAGAGATATCTATAAAAACTGATGCCACGTGGGATTTTTTGTCTAATTCAGAATAAATTTTTGACGCAAAGTGCAGCAGAGCCGACTGCGTGGACCTGTTTTTTCTAAATCCGAATTGACAGTTCGCGAGTAAGTTGTTTTTTTCAAGGAAATGAATCAATCTGTAAGCAATGGCCTTTTCAAATATTTTGCTTACCACTGGGAGAATTGATATTAGTCTATAATTATTGATACACGTTTTTGACCCCGATTTATGCAGTGGTAGAGATTTAGCAATTTTCAGAGAGTCTGGGAATATTCCACAACTGAAGGAGAGATTAATTATATGAACCAAAGGAGGTACTATATAGCTTACCACCGATTTTAAGATATTTGCGTTTAATTTATCAAACCCCGCCGAATTAGATTTTAGGGACAATATGTAGCCTTTTATTTCACTCACAGTGCATGGGACTAAATACATGGAAAATAAAGGAGATGGATCTAAATACTGACTGAAATTGGATTTTTTTAAGGTGATGTTAGCGGTGGGACCTTTATCCACCAGATTAACAAAATGTCTATTGAAAGCATCAGCAACTTGATTGTCCGAAATACCATCTAAATTAATGGGTATATTACTTTCATTTTTACGTCCCAAGACCTGGTTAATCACCTTCCATGTTTTCTTAGGATTGCCTTCACAATCTTTTAACTGACTCTTGTAGTACTCGTTCTTAGCGGCTTTTAGAATAGAAGTCAACTTATTTCTATACTGCTTATACCTATCCTTGTATGTGAGCGGCCACTTGTGAGCGAGTCTTGCTAATCTGTGCTTTTCTCTAATACTTTGGATTAAACCTGCGGTCAGGTAAGGAGATGTATTTTCGAATCTTCCTGATCTAGCAATCTTCAACGGAAAGTTTCTTGAAAAGGCACTGCAGATCATATTTGTGAATTTATTATATGCGTCGTTTGGGCATATTGCTGAATTGACATCATTCCAGTTCATTTCTGCCACCTCGTTGGAAAATGATGTCATATTTATCTGGCTGAAATCGTGCCTCAATATCTGACGGTGTGGTTTTGAGGGAGCACCACTCTCTCGAAAGCAAGAGATAATCGGACAGTGATCAGAAATGTCGGTGAAAAGTATGAAATTGCTTGTGTTTGCAGATACCCTGTTATGCCAAATGTGGTCTATAAGTGATACAGAGTTGTTTGTTATTCTGGTTGGTTTTGTGGTTGAAGGAAGTAACGAATAGTTGTACATACTATTTTTAAACTCTTCCACGAGACTGCTGTTAGACAACAAATTGATGTTCCAATCTCCAAAAAAATAAACATGTTGATATGATCTGCGGCCTATAAAAAGCAAAATATCACTCATAATTTTGATAAATTCTGTGTGATTCCCATTTGGCGGTCGATATACAGAGATTAAAATACTTTTCTTGTTGTTGTTCATAATCTCTACACATACACACTCCAGTGCAGGATCACATCTACATAATTCATATAGCACAGTAGAGGGAAATACATCTCTCACATACATACACACTCCCCCGCCTTGTCTATTACGGTGGATTGCATGCATGGAATAGTTAGGAATTCTATAGAGTGAGGCAATATCATCATTTAATCTGGTTTCGGAGAAACCTATCACATCAAACTCTTTGTTGCTTAGACTCAGTACCTGATCAACAAAACTTTGCAAATTTGCGGGTACACTAGCAATATTCAGCGCGAGAATGGAAAACCCATCATTGTCTCTAATCTCAAGCCCACTTTCCATGCTCACATATTTAGAAGTTGCAGCTTCATAACCATTATGCTGTGCCAAGAAGTGATTCACTCCATTTGTATCATATTTGTCATAATGAAATTCTAGCGGATCGAAATTTTGATTATCCAATTCACATGGAGCACCATTATTGATTTTTTCAAACACATATCGAAAATATGAATTATGTTCCTTGCTTATAGACGAGTCAGACATGATTCAGATTTGAAGTAAATTAATCAGTAACAAAACCGAAACACACTCACAGTTTTTAGCGCTTTTTGTTGACCCTCTGCGACTGTGTGCGCGTCGTAGTTCTCCCGCCAACCGCTGCTCCCGGTGTAAATATCCGCTCTGCGCCATGTGTGTGTGTGTGTGTGTGTGTGTGTGTGTTGTTTTTGCGTGCTGCAGGAGTGATGGTCGGCTTTTTCCTCACCATCAGCAGCTGGTCGTTTCTGGCGATGCTGCTGACTTTCTTCGTGACGTCATCGAAAGCCACGCGCTTCATGAGCAGCAGGAAACGCAAGCTGGAGGACGACTTCAAGGAAGGCAAATCAAACTCATTCCCAGGCAGTGGCGGCCCTAAAGGCGGGGCTTGGAGGGGATGAAGCCCCCCTCCCCCTCAAAAAATGCTCCCATTGAACATTTCGAGTTTAGTTACGCATGTTTCGCCAAGCCCCACTTCTTTTCCGTTAGCCCCCTCAGTCCCCCACCGGGAAAATCCTGTCGCCGTTACCGTTTCCAGACTATGTTCACTTCACGTCCTATCTCGGAAAAACACGTTAATTAGCAATCAAAACAAGAGCAACAACATATATTTGGTATATATATATATATATATATATATATATATATATATATATATATATATATATATATATATATATATATATATATATAATTTATATATATATATATATATATATATATATATATATATATATATATATATATATATTTATATATAGGTAAGATACATATGATTAATAAGTAAATTGTTTGATTTACTGTGTATTAATTAATTATATTCATGCAATAAAAGTGTATAATTAATATTTAATCAATCAATCATACAAACTGATAATATTTATATGTTTGTCATTACTGGTGATGGAACCAGGGGGACAGCGTGACTGGCGACAAGTCCTGTGCAACGGAGGCGTGGCATGTCAAGCAGCCTGTCTGTATTTGATCGAATGCGGCTGCGGCGAGCGGCGTGTCGACTTTCATGCCGATCTCTACGGCTCCACGTTGATACTGGCCGTTCTTGGTGAGCTGATCGTTGACGGCGCGCTGGCCGAGTGGCTAGCGTGTCGCACTTGCAACCAGTGCGTCCCGGGTTCGATTCCGGCTCATGGGTTTCTTGTAATATCATAATGGCCAGTTTCACAATCACTTACACACACACATGTGATGTGATGAATGTGTGTTTGATGTTTACTGATGTTCCATTTCCCTGTCCTGTGTGGATGTGCATTTGTTTGTGTGTTAGGTTTATGTATATGTATGTGTGTGTGTGTGTGTGTGTGTGTGTGTGTGTGAGGTTTGTGTATGTATACATGCGCATATTTCAGATTTGTGTATATATACATGTGTGTGCAGGAGCGTTGTCGGCGGCGTGTGGAGACACGTGGTCGTCAGAATTGGGCACAGTACTGGCCTCCGGTAGCCCGCGTCTCATAACTTCGCTAAAACAAGTGCCCACAGGTGATACACGCCATTCTCTACTGCATTATCACTTGCAGTCTTTACCAATATTCCAATATAAGACCGACTTTTCAATTGAACAATACGGCAAGCAATATTATATACAAAAATGGTGTAATCATGTATATACAGCAGAAAGAATAGTCCCTCTCTCGTGTTATTATTATGATCAATCTATATATATATATATATATATATATATATATATATATATATATATATATATATATATATATATATATGTATATGTATATATATATATTCTTATGTGTTTATGTCTATTTGTATTCATGTGTCTGTCTGTATGTGTGTGTGTGTGTGTGTGTGTGTGTCTTTCTTTCTCTATCTCTGTTCATGTGTATTTGTTTCTCTTTTTCTATCTGTGGGCCTGTGTGTGTGTGTGTGTGTCTTTCTTTCTCTATCTCTGTTCATGTGTATTTGTTTCTCTTTCTATCTGTGGGCCTGTATGTGTGTGTGTGTTTGTATGCATGTATATATGTATGCATGCATATGTGTGTCCTGACGGTATGACAGGCACCAACGGCGGTGTGTCTGTGGTCGGCATATTGTGCAGTGTGCTGGGCGGTGCGTGTATTGGTGTGAGTTGCTGGCTGGCACAACACCTGGCGCCATCTAGTGACGGCGAGTGGCAACACCCGCCACCTCAGTGGCCTCTCATCACACTAGCTATGATGGCCGGGCTTATTGGCAGTCTAATCGACTCGCTACTCGGGGCTACACTGCAGTACTCAGGTGCCGTGTGTGTGTTTGTGTGTCAGTGTGTGTGTATGTGTGTCAGTGTATGTGTTCGTGTGTGTGTGTTCGTGTGTGTGTCAGTGTGTTTGTTCGTGTGTGTGTCAGTGTGTCAGTGTGTTTGTGTGTGTGTATGTGTGTCAGTGTATTTGTGTGTGTGTATGTGTGTCAGTGTGTTTGTGTGTGTGTGTGTGTGTGTCAGTGTATCAGTGTGTTTGTGTGTGTGTGTGTCAGTGTGTTTGTGTGTCAGTGTGTTTGTGTGTGTCAGTGTGTTTATGTATGTGTGTATGTGTGTCAGTGTGTTTATGTGTGTGTGTGTGTCAGTGTATGTGTTCGTGTGTGTGTGTTCGTGTGTGTGTCAGTGTGTTTGTTCGTGTGTGTGTCAGTGTGTCAGTGTGTTTGTGTGTGTGTATGTGTGTCAGTGTATTTGTGTGTGTGTATGTGTGTCAGTGTGTTTGTGTGTGTGTGTGTGTGTGTCAGTGTATCAGTGTGTCAGTGTGTTTGTGTGTGTGTGTCAGTGTGTTTGTGTGTCAGTGTGTTTGTGTGTGTCAGTGTGTTTATGTATGTGTGTATGTGTGTCAGTGTGTTTATGTGTGTGTGTGTGTCAGTGTGTTTGTGTGTGTTTGTGTATTTGTGTGTGTATGTATGTGTGTATGTGTGTCAGTGTATTTGTGTGTATTTGTGTGTGTGTTTGTGTGTATGTGTGTCAGTGTGTCAGTGTGTGTGTGTGTGTCAGTGTGTCAGTGTCAGTGTGTGTGTCAGTGTGTTTGTGTCAGTGTGTGTGTCAGTGTGTGTATGTGTCAGTGTATTTGTGTGTGTGTGTGTATGTGTGTGTGTTTGTGTGTCAGTGTATTTGTGTCAGTGTGTTTGTGTATGTATGTATGTATGTGTGTCAGTGTGTTTGTGTGTGTCAGTGTGTTTGTGTGTGTGTATGTGTGTCAGTGTGTTTGTGTGTGTGTGTCAGTTTGTGTGTATGTATGTGTGTTTGTGTGTCAGTGTGTGTGCATGTGTGTCAGTGTGTGTATGTATGTGTATGTATGTATGTGTATGTATGTGTGTCGGTGAATCTGTTCGTGTGTATGTGTGTCAGTGTGCGTGTCTATGTATGTATGTGTGTCAGTGTATGTGTTCGTGTGTGTGTCAGTGTGTGTCTCTATGTATGTATGTGTGTCAGTGTGTGTGTGTATGCTTCATGTGTGTGTGTGTGTGTGTGCTTCATGTGTATGTGTGTGTGTGTTATCACCGAGTTGTTTGTGCTGAAATGAGTCTAAGATTCCTGGCTCCTGCCTTCCACTGATCATACTTCTGTTTAAACACCTGTATTGTGGTCTGGTTGACAATTATATTTGGCAATTTGTTCCACTCATCTTTTGTGCCCTGTTTGGACAGCTATATTTTACACGTCAATCTTGATTCTGTGTTTTTGGGAGACCTAGAACTGTGATACCTGTGTGTGTGTGTGTGTGTGTGTGTGTGTGTGTACTCACATAGTTGTACTCACATAGTTGTTCTACAGGATATGAGCTAAGCTCGTGCTGTCCCGTCTCTTTTCCATAATTTATCTAACATATTTTTGAAGGAACTAAAATTTCTAGCTTCAACTATTTTGCTGTCTAATTGGTTCCACTGGTCTACGCTCCTAAACGGGAAACTATAATTTTTTACATCTTTTCGACAACGTGTTTTCCTCAGTTTTTTTGAGTGTCCTCTACGCACATTTCCTTGAAAAACTAATCCGATGTCGTCTGTGTTGACCGTGTCATTTATGCATCTATATATGTTTATTAAATCACCTCTTTCTCTCCTCTCATCAAGCCTGGGTAATTCAATTTTCCTCAATCTGTCCTCGTAAGACATGTTTTTCAAGATTGGTACCAATTTTGTGGCTAGTCTTTGAATCTTTTCTATTTTCTTTATATGTCTCACTTCGTGTGGAGACCAAACTACAGCTGCGTATTCGATCTTTGGCCTAATTAGAGCTATCATGATTTTTTTAACATATTCTCATCCATGTAGTTGAATACTCCTCTCATTTTTTAAATAAGTGCATACGACTTGGCGAAAAGGTCATCAATGTGCGCCTGCGGTGACAGATAATTCTGGATAATCACACCAAGATCTCGTTCCTTGTCCACCTCTCGCAGCGTGACGCATCCCAGTGCATAGTCCACAGATGGTCTCTTCCCGCTTTTGCCAAATTTCATGACATGACACTTTGTTTCGTTGAGGCTCATTAACCATTTTTGACACCATTCTTGAATCTTGTCGATGTCACATTGCAATTGTTCACAGTCTCTCGTAGTCGTTATGACTCTCATCAATTTGGCATCGTCGGCAAAAAGGTGAACGGTGCTGTCCAGATCGTTCGTTATATCATTGATATATATCAGAAACATTATTGGTCCGAGCACAGAGCCTTGTGGCACCCCACTTTTCACTCGCTTCCACGAAGAAGCCGCTCCCCTCACAGTTGTACTCATTTTTCTATCGGTCAAGTAATGTTCCATCCATTTCAATAGTGGTCCTTGTATTCCTCCACAATACTCCAGTTTCCACAGAAGCCTCCTGAATGGGACCTTGTCGAAAGCTTTGCACAAGTCCAAGTATATGCAGTCCACCCACTTGTCACTCTCCTGTACAGCATCAATAATTTTGTTGTAAAAGAATAAAAGACTCGACACACATGATCTTGATTGTCTAAATCCGTATTGTGCATTTGACAAAACCTTTTCTCTCTCCAGGTGTTTTACCCACTGGTTCTTGATGATTTTTTCACACACTTTACATATCACGCTGGTCAGTGATATATGCCTGTTGTTTGATGGTTCCTCTTTCGAACCCTTCTTGTGAATTGGAACAATGCTCGAACATTGCCATTGTGAAGGAACTTCACCCAGGCGCAAGCTAGTACATATGACGTCATACAATGACTCCGTCAACTCTTCCCTGCATTCCCTGATAATGCTCCACTCAATTCCGTCTGGTCCAACCGATTTCCCATTCTTTAACTTCGACAGTCTCTCAATCAGATCTTTCTTAGATAAATACACATCTCCCATAGGCCTACTTTTCGGCAAGATTCGACTTCCATCAAAGGGACTTTCATCAGTGAACACCATGTGAAATTTATAATTCATAATTTCGCAGATTTTCTCTGGTTCAGTAATGGTCTCGCCTTCATGTTGAATTCTTTCGATGCCCACGTAATTTTTCATCTTTCCGTTGACATACTTGTAGAACATCTTCGGTTCTTTTTCACATTTTTCAACTATACTTTTTTCATAATTCATTGTTTCTTCTCGTCTTATTTTCACGTAATTGTTTCTGGCTCTTTTGTACTCTTTCCAGTGCTCATAAGTATTTCTCTTTCGCAATATGTTCCATGCTTTTTCTTTGTCCTCTCTTGCTTTTTCACATCTTTTGTTGAACCAAACATTTTTCTTGGTGTATGATCTTTTTATTCTTGGAACATATCTTTCAACACCGAGCTTGTACACGTCAACAAAATAATCAAATTTTTGTTGAACATCCGTCATTGTCAACATAGCGGTCCAGTCGACCTCATCAAAGTATCTCTTAAGCTGTTTTATGTTGGCTTTGTCATGGTTCAGTTTATCACCGTAGTATTTACGGGTACCTTTTGCAGGTTTTCCATACTCTAAAACTGCCTCTATCAGCACATGGTCGCTTTTGCCAATTGGACTCTTATACGTCAACGATTATATTATGTCCATTTCATCAGTAAAAACCAAATCTAGTTTTGATGGCTCGTCTGAACCCCTGAATCGTGTATTCTCTTGAACCCACTGATTCATGTAATTTTTCATCATCAGTGTCATAAGTCTTGAATTCCATGAGTTCGGTGATCCGTTTGCGTTCCAATTTTGCCAGTCAACTTCCTTACAGTTAAAATCTCCTACAATTGTTAAGTTTTTGTACTTGTTCATCAGATAGCATAGTTCATTCAGAGTATCATTGAGCATTTCTTCAAACTCGTTCAGCTTCCATGAACTACTTCTTGGCGGCACATAAACCGCCATGAAGTGTTTCACACTGTCCAAGAGTTTTATCTCTAACATTATTAATTCCGCCTTCATTCCAATATACACCACATTTGCATTAATATCGTTTCTTGTCAACACCATCACTCCCCCTCCCGCTTTTTTAATTCTATCCCTTCTGTATATGTTATACCTGCTATGAACCAAGCCTTGAACTGCAATATCTTCTTTGAGTTTTGTTTCTACTATAGCAACAATGTCAGGGTTTTTCCACACAGGTATTCATTGAGCTCGATTCTACTCGACATATACCCGTGGATGTTTGTGTACATTAAGCTTGTGTGTGCCTTTCTGTCTGTTCCTTCGTATCCGTTGCTGTCATACGATACCATTTCTTGATTTTTCCGTGTACCAACTTCCAATGAAACTCATTTTTTTCTTCCTCTGTCAGTTTCTCGTTTTTTTCTTTCATTAGTTGGACTTTTTCCTTGATTAATGCTCTTTCTTCCTGCGTGGAGTCCGGTTTGATCCAAACCTTGCTGTATTCGGCATGGTCTTTCAGCTTCCATGTGTTGTTCAACACTTCGTCAGCTGCTTCCTTTGACCTGTACTTGATTCTCATGGGTCGCGAGTTTTTAGCGTCGTATTTTCCAATTCGATGCATATCTATCATATCATCTTCCTTCACTTCTACATCTAAAGCACTTAGCAACTTTTTCGCCCTTCCTCGTTCCTTTTCCTCCCTCTTGGATTTCGAGGCGATAGTTTCTTCTTCAATGCCAAATATTATGACATTTTTATCTTTGTCAACCATTTGTTTCACCATCTGCCTCTTCTTATTCAACACTTGAACACAAGCCCTCTCCATCTCGGCCTGTTCATTTTTTTGCTGCTCTTCCATGACATGTTCTAAATCAGTGTGTGTGTGTGTGTCTGGCAGGTGTGAGTGAGAGTGGACGTGTGGTGGAGCGACCAGGCGCAGGTATCAGACACATCAGCGGCCGAGCGATGCTAGACAACCACGCGGTCAACATGATCACCACCTTTCTGACCGCCTGTATCACCCCAGTGCTGGGCCGCTGTGTGTGGCCCTCCATGTGAATGTCTGTCTGTCTGTGCGCGTGTGTGTGTGTGTGTGGGAATTTGAGAATTTGTCTTGCCATTTTGTGGTTGAAATGTTGTAAGTTCGTGTCATTGTTTTTTTCAGTGCAAGCTCAAAGAACGCTGTTGTGTTTATGTTTATGTATGGCGTATGTTATGTAAGGCGTGTATGTTTGTATGAAAAAATTATGACGCAAATGTGGGTGAATTTGTATTTCCAAGGGATATTTTGTGACGTGTGTGTGTCACTGTTGGCTTTGTGTGTTTTCTGGCTCGGGAAACGAGCAAGACATAGCTATATTATTATCGTTTCAATTCAGTTCCAAAGTAAACACATTTAAGTTTAGGTTAGACTTTCTCAATTTGCAGACTGTACGAACGCAGTTATCATTTGGAGATACTTAAATTTCCTAGTGCCGATTTGACATGAATGTTTAGAGCAATCAATATATTTAATGTTTAATGAATATTCCCGTTTAATTCAGCAGCTTCATCAGCCCACTTTCTTGAATTCGCATTGAATAATAGATTGTGTTTCACTGATTTTGTCTGTCATTCAAATATTCACCGCCCTGACTGGGTTCTATGGCGCCCTGCCGGGAGACAAACTATAGCCCGATAATCTTGGTGCAAGTTGATTTGTTAAAAATTCCAGCCGCAAGTCAGATTTGAACCCCTGACCGCTTGTTATGGTTCCGCTTTTAAAGTTTATTGCCAAATGACCGCAAGTGAATGTTTGTCTGTCTAAAGTGGCCAATTTCCCCCTCGTGTGAACATCGCAATATTTTCAGAAAATGGTAATCAAAACTCAATCGACTTTGACCAACTTTACTCGTTATTAAACAAAACAACACAAACATACACACACTCGCAAACACACACATGTTATGGATATAGCGTCGAATTTGTCTAGGACACGCGGCATAGTGGCCACAATATAGAACCATACCACCGCTGTATAAAACACACACACACACACAGCAGGATTCAACGTTGAAACACCATTAAGACTCCACAATATGCACATTCTGATTTTCCACACTTCTTATAAGGACGACAACATAAATTAACTTACTGGTTGGTACGAGTGGGTGTGTGTGTGTGTGTGTGTGTGTTGATGGAAGGTGGGTTTAGTTGAACGGCTTGCTGAACGATTTGGCAAACAGCGAGCCCAATGCCTGTGTAGCGTCGCCATTGAAACGACGCAACTCCTCAACAGCCTACAAACACACACACACACACATCAACACAACACACTCAAAGAGTTAATAGCAAACAGCTTATAAGAAGAGCAGCTCAAAAAGATAGTAAAAATACAGTTTTCCTGAGAGGAGCGCATTAATGAGTGGAATATAATAGCAGAATAAATTGTCAACCAGAAGACAATACAAACACAAACACACACATTTATTTAACAATGATATTATGATAAATGGAATGAAACAAAGGACACACAATTGTTTAGCTCATTAACCTGTGAATAACAACTAGATAGGAACACACACATACATACATATACGCATAACATATACAAACCCACACGCACGTACACATAGACATACGCAAATACACATATGCACTGCATAACCCAGAAAAACAAACAAAATATATTACAAACACACACAGACACACAAAATCATGGTGATGTGAACTCACTTGTTGTCTGGTGAAGCCGCCTTTCACCACTGTATCAATGCTGGACTCCGGAAACACGTCGCTTCCGCTCTCCGCTGACATACACACACACACACACACATACATACATACTCACCCAAATCATACATGCATAAGGATACATAGACAAACATTGATATACAGAATGTAGACGACTATACATAGACACACATAAAAAGAATAACACGGATAAAAAAACATAAAAATTAACACAACGTAAAGAATAGTTTAGTTTTTTCACACATATACACACGAACACAAACATTAATACACACACACGCACAATACCACATACACGCACAATAACACATACACACACATGGTAATATTGTTGTTGTCATTAAATCTATATAATATAGCATATCATACATCACACATTATTATATATATATATATATATATATACATCATTATTTAATCACTCCTATATATATAACAATGTTTAATCACTTAATCATATACTCATTATCTAATCACTTGCCAATGTAAAAATTATCATTATTACATAAGAGTCTGCAAAAAGAGACAATGTCTCACTACAGACTCTATATCCACTTTCTATATTTATTGTTGTTATGCTATTTGTTATTTTTTTGTGGACAAAATACAATTTGAACTTGAACACACACACACACATACACACCAGAGGGAGTATTGGCTGTTGTTTCAGTAGATCGAGACGTTGATGGTTTGTTGGTGGCGTGTGTGGTGGCACCGCTGTGTTGCACAACATCACGCATCTGCTGGTCTTCGGCATCTTGTACACTCTGTTGAACCGCTTCCTCGTCACTGTCACACACACACACACATACATGCATATACACACACACATACATGCATATACACACATATACATGCATATACACACACATACATGCATATACACAGACACATTAGATCACATTACATTAGGTAGATATGTATATAGGGCCCTACACTTAGAGGGTCTCTAGGGCGCTGTACACACAGACACACACACTAAGTAATACGGTAGTGGGCGTGCAAAACTGTACACAATGAGATCTGTGTATTCGTGTAAAACTCAAATACTTAGCGAACATATATATTTGTGTGTGATTGTGTGTGTGTGAATGGTGAGACTATATATACCCATATATATGTATCTTTTGCACAGTAATTTTGCACTGAAAAGCCGTTTTGTTTGACAAAAGGAGTGCAATAAACGCATCAACAAAAAACAAAAAACACACCTACAAACAAATACACAATGATACACACACAAACAAGCACACACAAACATATACATAGCAAGTGTACAAACACATGTATACATACACATAACACACATACATACACAAGCACATACATATATACAAAAACATACATACATACACATAACACATATATATATATACAAACATACATACACAAGCACATACATATATACAAAAACATACATACATACACATAACACATATATATATACAAACCTACATACACAAACACACATACATACATAGCTAGCAAGTGCCACGTGGTGAAATTTGGCAGAAGTGAATGCAGAGCGTCGATGTGTTATAAGTTGGGCGATCACAGTCTACATAAGGTCAACGTTGAACGAGACTTGGGTGTCACAGTTGATCAAACACTGTCGCCGGAGAGGCATATTACAAGAATAGTGAATGCGGCCTTCAGAACAATAAAGAATGTTAGAGCTTCATTTAATCACTTGGATGAAGAGATGATAAGGAAATTGATGATGAGTATTATTAGGCCACCATTAGAATACGCTCGAGTAATATGGGCTCCGTACAAGAAAAATCATATAGCAAGAATAGATAAAGTACAACAAGTAACAACCAAGTTAGTAGCAAAATTTACGACATTAACTTATGAGGAGAGGCTAGAGAGAGTTGGGTTAGCTACATTAGCGATGAGAAGATTAAGGGGTGATTGAATAAACGTTTTTAAGCATAGCATTGGCAAAGACAAACTGGATAGAAAAGGTTGGGTAGTTTGGAGTGAGAGAGATCGAAGGGGACACAATAAATGCCTTAGGCAGACCAGAGTGGTTAGGGGGAAAATATAGTTAGTATGAAAAATAATTTATTTGTATGTATGTATGTGTATGTGTGTGTGTGTGTGAGTGTGTGTGTGTGTGAGTGTGTGTGTTTTTTTGTGTTTTTTTTTGTTATTTTTTTTGAGACACAAACAAATATATTTACAAAGGCGTACACATATTCACAATACTACCATAAAACAATGGAGGCGGCGTTGCCACGTGTGTGTGTGTGTATATATGTGTGTGATTGTGTGTGTGTGTGTGTGTGTGTGTGTGTGTGTGTGTGTAGTGTTACTTGTTGCTGAGTCTGGCACAGGCTGGTAGTTGAGACTCGGACAAAAACGGAGTAGCTCGACCATTGGTGCCTATTGTTAACACGTTACGCTTCAAGTCGATCACACACTGATAAACACACAAACAAACATACAAACACACACACATACAGTACAATATAGATTTATTATTATATCGCGCTTTACATCCAAATGTATCTAATACACACACACACACACACACCCAAACACACACCAACAGATACGCTAAATCCATACAAAGCCACACACACACACATGCTTGTACGTAGTTAAATTGCAATGAAACGTGCATATTGAGCGATTGCAATAAAAACATTGATTCATTGATTGAACACATAAGCAAACACACACAAGCAAAAAAAGACACACACACACACACAAGCAAACACACAAACATAAACACACACACAAGCAAAAACACACACACACATACACAAACACACTCAAGCAAACACACACACGATCAAACACACACACAACCAAACACATGCACACATAATCAAACACACACAAGCAAACATACACAAACACAAACATGTAAACACACACAATCAAACATACACAATCAAACATACACAATACGTACACGTACAATACGTACACGTACAATACGTACACATACACACACACACAACCAAACACACACAAGCAAACATACACAAACACAAACATGTAAACACATACAATCAAACATACACAAACACACACATGCACACACACAATACGTACACGTACAATACGTACACATACACGTACACACCAGCAAGTACACACACACACACACACACACACACACATACACACCTGGTGTCGTTTGAGCATATCGAGTCCCAGTAGCATGTCCATCGGCTGATCTTCGAGAATGGCAAACGACGACGAGAGAAAACAGTCTTCTATCTGAATCTGGCCCATGTGCACGCGACCGAGAATTTTCTGCACGCCGACGCCCTTGGCCAAGCCGCTGAAGCGAGTGTCGACCAGACGCATGATGTTGCATCGCTCTGCACAAGCCTGAGACATGAGAGTGGTCTGCGCGCCTGCAACATTGCAGTATCAACAATAAATAACTGATTAATTATTAATATTAGTGATAATAGAATGTCTAGAATGTGAGTACGCTGCTAAACACGCACATAAACACACACACACACACACACACACATAGTATGTGCTTATGTTTGTGTTTATGTTGTTTGTACTGAAAAGCCAAATTATTGGAGTACAATAAAGCAATTTACTTTACTTACTTTACTTTACACACACATAGACACTCACACTCACACACACATACATACACACACACACACACACACACACACACACACACACACACACACACACACACACACACACACACAAATACACACATATACACACCAACACACACACCCACTAACACGAACATACATACATTCACCACAATATATCTATACATACACACAAGACTACAGAAACAATCACATACAATCCACACATATATAGAAACAAACAGACCAACACAGACCAACACAAGCCAACACAGACCAACACAGACTAACACACACCAACACAGACCAACACAGACCAACACAAGCCAACGCAGATCAACACAGACCAACACAGACCAACACAGACCAACACAGATCAACACAGACCAACACAGATCAACACAGACCAGCACAGACCAACACAGATCAACACAGACCAACACAGACCAACACAGACCCACACAGACCAACACAGACCAACACAAGCCAACACAGACCAACACAGACCAACACAGGCCAACACAGACCAACACAGACCAACACAGACCAACACAGACCAACACAGGCCAACACAGACCAACACAGACCAACACAGATCAACACAGACCAACACAGATCAACACAGACCAACACAGATCAACACAGACCAACACAGATCAACACAGACCAGCACAGACCAACACAGACCAACACAGATCAACACAGACCAACACAGACCAACACAGACCAACACAGACCCACACAGACCCACACAGACCAACACAGACCAACACAGACCAACACAGACCAACACAAGCCAACACAGACCAACACAGACTAACACAGACCAACACAGACCAACACAGACCAACACAGACCAACACAGTCCAACACAGTCCAACACAGACCAGCACAGACCAACACAGACCAACACAGACCCACACAGACCAACACAGACCAGCACAGACCAACACAGACCCACACAGACCAACACAGACCAACACAGACCAGCACAGACCAACACAGACCAACACAGACCAACACAGACCCACACAGACCAAAACAGACCAACACAGACCAACACAGGCGCGCGCACCTGAATCAATGAACGCTTTCACTGGATGTCCGTTGACTTTGCAGTCGACATACAACATGATGACGGCGCCGAAACTCTCCGGATTGTGTTCGATAGCCGCCTCCATGTTGGCATCGATGTTGCTCAGCCGAATCTCCTCGGCGATTAGTCGCTGCGCCTCGTGGTCAAACGGATCGGCGGCCAGCATGCGTGAACGCAGTCGCTGCCGCTGCGCCATAGCCGTCTGCTGTTCGGCCAACACCGCCTCAAACCGACCTATCACCATAATTATCATCACATCAGCCATCATCAGTAAGTAAGTGTGTGTGTGTGTCCGTGTGTGTGTGTATGTTTCCGTGTGTGTACAATATGAACTATTGAGCAAAAATGAATGATTGAACAATTATGAACTATTGAACACTTACGAACTATTGAGCAAAAATGAACTATGAAGCAAATATGAACTTTAAAAATATAATTAAATCAACAATGAATAAATACGAAGTATAAACTATAAAATATATACAAATTAGCAAGTATGAACTCACAAAAATACAAGAAAATCCACTACGATTGAATACGAAAAAGATACAAAACACCAATAGAGACAGTAATGAAAACTAAAAGAAATAACAGACAATAAAACACACTCACTCATGTCTCCCGACAACAGGGCATCGGCCAGTCGAGAATTGTTCTGCTTTAGCAGAGCCAGCTGATGGGGGTTGGATAAGAACATGTCGCGCAAAAAGGCCGGGTCATTTTCGCCGCGTCCTGCCGCCGCCTCTGCAGCGGCCGTCGTCGGCGCAGCGGCGGCAGAGGCGGATGAAGTAGTAGTAGTAGATGATGGGGAGGAGGCGGTGGCTGTTGGTAGGGGCGGTGGTAGTGATTGAGAAATGGTCGGTCGGCCGGCGGAAGATGACCTGTCACCTGCAAATACATACACACACATACATGTACACAAGCACACAGACACATACATACATACACACACATACATATACACAGACACTCACACACATATATATATATATATACACATAGACACACACATATATATATACATAAATACACACAGACACATACATATACACATAGATACGCACACACATATACATAAATATACACATAGACACATACATATATACATAGACACGCACACACATATACATAAATATACACATAGACAGATACATATATACATAGACACCCACCCACATACAAAAGTACACACAGGCACATACATATACACAGACACTCACACACATATACATACATATACACATAGACATATACATATATACATAGACACACACACACACATATAAATACACACATATATACACATAGACACACACTCAACCGCACTTCTAGTTTATACATATTCATTATTAATCGTCCAAAATGCACAGCACAATAGGAAAACAGAAAAATACATGTATGTGTGTTTGCAAGTGATGGAGAGAGTGTGTGAGAGTGTGTGAGTGTGAGAGGGAGGGAGTTACCTGCCAGTCTTTGTACCAGAATGACGTCATTGTCGGTGATGCCCAGTTTGGACAGAGTCTGCAAATTGTCGGTCAAATGACGGCCACTGTGCACCAGTAACATCTCGCCGGACGGAATGTTCGTCTCCACCTGCACGCCAGCAGACACACACACACACACACGAACACACAAGAAGAAATTGGAAAAAGTACAAAGATCGGCCACAAAAAATTTGAGCAGCATCCCAGATTTATCTTATCAAAACAGATTGAGTAAATTAGGTCTGTGGATATTGAAGGAAAGGCGAAAAAGAGGGGATTTAATTGCAATCTATAAATATCTTTCGAAAAAAGAAGTGGTACAAAATCAAGATTATTCTAATTGGCAAACTAAAAAAGAGGTCACAAATTTGGTCTACAAAAACGTAGAATAAAAAGAGACGTTCACAAATTTAGTTTCCCCAATAGGGCGAAAGATGATTGGAACAAGCTACCAGAGGAGATCCTAAATAAAAAAACAATACAATCATTCAAAATAAAATATGATACTTGGAAGGCAGGAGTGACGAGTCTTTGACTCATTCCTGCCGAGTCAACTAGGTAAGGTAAGAACACACGTTTTTATAAAGCTATGCGTACAGTGCACTCCCGTATATCGCTACTACACTGGCTGATCGAGAGGAGGGCTCAGGGAACTGAAGACCCCCCAAAAAATGTTTGCATCATCTAATAACCGAGAGATTCACTAAAAGAAGTCAAGAAAAATATCTTTCTGTGAAATTTGCTGATGTAAGCATTATCTCAAAACATATTCGCACATTATTGTCTGTGTAAATGTGTGTGTATAAATCATTGAAAAATGTCCAAGTCATGACATTCACACGCTACCTAGTCACTCATACATAATTCAGCCCCCCCCCCCAAAAAAAAATCGCACCCTTGGTCCGCCGCTGCGCGGTTAATTGAGATCAAAGCAACACACGAAATGCGGATTTCCAAGAATTACCCTTTATAAAACCCTTTGTACATATAAACGTAAAATAATGTCATATTAGTCATTTGTATGGTATTAGTCGTGCGATATAAGTACAATTGTTAGTCGGTGGGCTATTAGTCGTTCGATATAAGTACAATTGTTTCCCTGTGCCGCGTTATTATACTTTTTTCAACATTTCTTCAATTTTGTAGATTTATTATGAAATTAAATCTATCTATCAGTTTGTCGCGTCTTTACGTTTTGTTTTGTGGGCTACCTGAGTTTTTTCGGCTTCAACCAGTCCCGCTTGTAAAATTTGAAAATATATGATACAAACTTTACCAAATACATAATGCTTGTGATGATTTTATTAGTGCCCACATGTGTGTGTGATTCGTGATTTATTTTTTCTGTGTCGTATTCGCCCCTGTATATATTTTTATCCTCCTTCCAATTTTTGCATGTGCAGTGTGTAGGGCGGCATGAGGCAGCTAATAACGCTCTTTGTGCGCTCTTTCTGTGTTACTTTGTTCGTTTTGTGCATTAAAAATAATAATACCAATGATAATAATAACAATATTAACAATAATATTGAAAATAAAAACAATGATATCAATATTGACTGCACAGACACGCACCTGAATGAAGGCCTTGAAGTTCTCCAGTTCGAGATCACCACTCACATCAAGATGATACAGCTCGTCGGTCTGCGTGGTGATGGTCACCCTCATCTCGACGCCAGCAACTCACAACCACGACAGCTTGGCAACTTGAGACAATATCAATTGGCTGACAGAAGCGGATGACGGGTACAGGACAACAAAAATTATATTGTAAATTCACATACAAGCACAAGCTTTTGATGCGCATGTAAAAATATAAAGAAATGCGCAAATAAAGTAAAATACAATAACAATAGCAATATAAAATGTAAAGGAAACTGATAACACCAACAGTCATTTTCAATTAGACACTTACCTACACATTACAACGTCATGAAATACGCAGACAATGTACTCATGCACACATGCTCAAAAATATATCTGATCACGCTAAAAAGAATAATAACTGTTTGAAAATGGCCAAACAGTACGGTTGAGCTCAAATGAACACCCCAGCAAGCACAATAAATATTGCACTATACTATGTAAAAAACTACCCTTTTATTTCAGACAACAATTGCTTCGCGCCATATTTCATTAAAACAAAATTACCATAGAAATAAGGAAATTTATCCGACCTTATCTACTTTATAACGGAGTATACATCATATGCGCGTTTGTCTCGTCACATGCAGAAATATAATATATATTAAAATATCTACACCTAATACACTTACAGATATATACGAAATTGCTGTTATGATAATAATAGTAATACAATTAGCATTTGCAAATATTGTTGACTTGAATATTAAAAATTCAACAAGGTATATTTGTTTCAAATGTGTCCGTTCATTGGCAAAATGCAAATATATTGTAACCTGTTTTTCATTTACTGTGCGTTCTTGTGGATATAGTGGCAGCTGGGCTTACTCAATTCCAATTTAAAATGTTAATTTCTCACTGTTCTTCATACATTAAAAAATCAGAAACGCGGAACCAATCGTCTCCGGCGTAGCTGAGAGTAGCACCGGCTGGTTTATTTTCATTTTTTATTACGTTACTCTTTCTATAGCCAATGGTTCTTTCCGACGGACAAAGGCTGGTTTTAGGCGGCTTCGTCTTGATCCTGGTTGATGTCATCTGGGTGGTGTCTTCTGAACTCACCGAGGTATTCTTTATTATTATTATTATTAATTCAGGCAAATCCAGTAGCATGAGAAAAGTATAGGCACTATTACCACCATGCGGTGGCCCCATGCACCCTCGGAGTGCCCATTCGTGTCTGTATTATCTGTGTTAGCACCTGTGTGACATTCTAGTTTTCTCAACTATTTACTATTTGTTCTACATTCTATGATTTTATCACATTGTGGAAACAAAATACGGTCGTTCTGGTATATGACATGCCGATGAACGCATTGACTATGGTTTACGTATATGTTCCTACTTATGCTTGTTTTTTTCGCTTGTGTAATATTTGACTGTCTGCTAATTATACGCTTTAATTGGTTGCAGTATGTCTTCAAATCGGAGGGCTACAACAAGCCCTTGTTCTCGACTTATCTGAAGAACGCCCTCTTCTCGCTCTACTTGCTCGGCTTTCTACTACGCTCATCATGGCGAGACTCCTGCTGGACCGAGCGAGATTATTACGCCGTGAGTCGGAGCACAAATAATGCTGCTGTTTCCTTTCATCAACCTATTCCCTCCTAGCGATACCATATTAATTACTTGTAAACAAATGTCTGTCAGCTATGAACTGCGGGTTGTAACTTGTTCGAAAATCGTTCTGCACATGGATAAGGGTCTATTTTTGACTGCTACCAAGAATAATAAAATAGTTCTGTCAATTCTTGCTTTACTGAACACTAACAACTAGTATATAACTATTTCACCACATTTTGACAAATTTGATTAATTTCGGAGGGCATGGTTATTGATTGAGCATATGAGACGCCAATTCCCATATGTTCCAGACGTCTATCTTCTGTTTAGTCAAGGTGTGCAATTGATACTTTGCCAAATATATTTTTATTCGTTTAACTACAAAATACGCTTGGTTGGCGTATAAATTTGGACGCAATATAGTGTGCATCTGTATGCGCGTGTGCGTGTGTGTATGTAGCCATTGGAGATGAACTCTGACGGAGAGCTGAGTGTTTCATCCGTGGAAAGTCCTGTGGCATCTGGATCACCACGACATCCGCTGGTAAGCTGCTCCTGGAAGCAATCAGAGTACTCGAGAGTGAAGAGGTTTGGGAACCACTGCAATCTGTCATATTCACAGGTCTCAATTTTTGGCGTTGTTCAGGTGCCTTAACATGTGTATTAACATGTGTATCTTCATGTGTATTAACATTAATTCAAATAAATTTTATCTGTTTTTTATTAAAGTAGTCATTGAGAGTTAAAGGTAATTACAAATGTCCGATATGACACGGTGTAAGTAAGAAGCTCGAGTGTAATTGTACAAGTAGTATGCAGCAAAAAACGCTTATTGTATTATAATTTTGTGCTTGTGTGTGCCTTCATTAGAGTGAATCTCAGTTTGTACCTCTCCCTCGCGACGACGAGAAATCGTCGGGCTGCGAGAGCGAATCAGAGCAGTCGTTTCTGTTTACGTCATACACTCACGACCAATCAGATCGGCTGCTGCCGGTGACGTCACCGGACGACATCCAATCAGATCACGCGCCACTGCTGACGTCATCGGTCGCTGGCCAATCAAACGGCTCGGCGAGTGTGACGTCAGACGAGTTGGCGCATTGCCAATTGTTTAGTCAACAGCAGCAGGAACAGCGACGTTCGGTCAGTTTTAATCGGCTGCTGGAGGTGCGGCGATTGCCTTCGCGCGAGGCGGCGCATGCACGCGCTGCTCGCCGCTCGTTTTCCGCCTCGCAACAACTGCGACTGCTACAGCAGCGCCTGCAGCGGCCGCAACATGAAGCTGTGGTTGTTATGTCTCCCGTAAAGGTGGCACTGCTGGCGTTACAGTTTTCACTGCCCGTGAGTTTTCGCTGCCACTGTTTCGCATGCATGATACACACAAACATACACTTGGAGGGTCGTTGATTTCGGTGGCTCCCAACCCTGGGGGTGCGACCCAAACTTGAGTCGCTGAGCCATTTTATTGTGTCGATAATTGTTCTTAGAATATAATTATCTCGGCACAAAAATATACCATAATTAGATATTGTAATAATCAAGATGCATTATGCCTAGTCTTATCATGGCTATTATAAGCGGACCATTATAACATTATATTTTGTCTCGCTGCCGAATTATGTTGATAATGTCTGGTTTATGTTGAAACATACGACTGTCAATTTTGTGTGTGTGTGTGTGTGTGTGTGTATTAGTATTAGTTTATTGCCCCAAAACATTGAACAATAACAAATTAAGCACACACTTACATACACACATACACTTGACATATACACATTTACACACTTACACACACACATACATACATACACAAACTTTTTCATAAATACACAAACACACATGCACAAATATACGTCATACAAAATAAACATTCACAATAATACAATATTGACAATATACCACGTATACACAAATATATACACATCATACAAATTCACACACCTACACACACACCTACACCTATAAACGAGCACATACAGACACACTCACACATACATACAGATGTGCTCCAACACAAACAACTAACAAAGAGACACGCACCTATGTATTTAACCATATATTGCCACAAACAAATATATATACAATGTTCAAACAATAAATATCACAATTGGCAAAAGACCCGTCGAGCTAATGCTCATAGACAGGCTTACATTTCACTTGTACAGGTGGAAATAATGCTATATGCGTGTATATGCTATATGCGTGTATATGCTATATGCTGTATGTGTGTGTGTATGTGTGTGTTTGTCAGTTTTTTGGCGGTCAGTATTGTTATCAGTTGGCTTTGAGCGGTGACGCCGGCGCACACGCTGGCTATGTGAACGCTCTTAGCGGCTGTTCCTCGTTGTTCACCCTGCTGCTGGCGGCAGTGGCAGGGTCGCGGCCTACAGACACACTCACCGCCACCACATCGTTCATCACTTTGGCCAACGTGATCGCAGCCGTCAGTCCCTGTGCTCTCTCATATCTCTTTTATTCTTTATTCTTTATGAATGTTTTAGTTCTATTTCTCCGGAGGAGCTCGCAGAACCACAATTTATATAGGAAATAGCACATCAAGGTAGCAATAATTTGCAGCAGCAGTAACAAACTTCACAACATTTAGATATACACTCACTCGTGCACACACACACACACACACACACACACGCATGTACCTATACATACATACACACATATACACAAGATTGCTCATACGTACGAGCATACAAGCAAAACTATCACACACATACGTTTACACAAAATATACAACACACATACGCAACAACAATCAACACAATCAATTTATAAAGTAGATTCCAAACAGAGCAATAATGAGAGGTTGAACAGACAGGCTTGAAATAATCAACACATGTGATGATGAACATATTATGAAGACCAGCAGCAGCCATCAATCTCTAATGTCTATCTCTGTGTCTATTTCTTATTTATCTCCTGATTTTCTTCCACAACTCTCCCGTTTGGCTGTGCTATCTGTTTGTGCATTTCCTAGCTTTCTCTCATATGTCTCTCCCCTGGTCCTGTCTTCTATTTATCTGATCGTTTTCTCATGTTTGTATTTTGTCTGGCTAATATTTGTCTATTTCGTCATCTCCCTCTGTTTCCTGTTTGCTTGCTCTTCTTTCTGTCTTCATTTCTATCAATCTTGTGTTTCCATTTCTCCCCTCGCCTCTATGCTAATTCTCTTTTTCTTAATTTATCTTCTATTTTCTTCATTTTGTCTCCCATTTTCTTATTGTTGCCAAATTTCCTCGCTTCATTCTCGCTTCTTCCCAGTCGTTTATTTGGCCTTAATCTCTTTACGCTTATGTTTGTCAATATCCGTTTCTTTTATCCGTGCGTGTTATCCGTTTGTCTGCTAATTGTCCGTATCGTTATCACCTGACACTGTAAGTATGTATGTATGTGTGTGTGTGTGTTGCATGCAGGTATGTGTGAGTTTATCTGGCGTGCAGACTTCATTGCAAGTGCCAGTCAGCGCCTTGTGGTCGCTGGCCGGCGCGCTATGTTACAGTGTCTATGTGGTCATGTTGCAAGCCCGTATTGATCGGCTGCAACAAGAGCAACACGCCGACGTCAATCTGTGCATGTTTTTCGGTCGGTCAAACATGCACGCTAAAACACAGCCCGTATAAGTAATGTAGTGAATAAGTTGATAAAGTGGAACTAAATTCATAATTTAAGCCTCATTTTTAAGACGAAATTGTTTGGATTTTACAAATTATGAACAAACCGTATTCTCTAGTGTATAAGATAACCATTTTCGGCCTAAAATGTCACGCTTAAAAATATGGGGCTTCTTATAAATAAAAAGGTTAAATGCCTAAGTGGCAGCTGCTACACGGGAAGAAGCCGAAGCTTATGAACACACACAGGTGTGCCCCGTGCAGCTCGCTGTCACCGCAGAACCGACCCTCTCCACGCTATGACACCACAAGGACGTAAGACGTATTAGAGAGGACCACCTCCCCAGAATGCATGACACAACTCATGACTGATATCTGGTACCATCATTTACTGCTGGGTGGACAGGGACTGTTGGATTATAGAATTCAACCAAAGAAATTCTGCTCCGCCGGGTTTTACATGGGAGTATGTGATTTAACCCCAGTATATAATGATATATATGATGAGACATTTAATCAGGTATCATTTGATGACTCCTCTGATGATGACGAAGAACTGTGTGGACTTAGTGGACTCCGTGGTGTAGTTGTTAGCACACCCGCCTCACAAGCGGGAGGTCCGTGGTTCGAAACCCCGCGGAGCAGAATTTCATTGGGCGAATTATATCATCCAACAGCCCCTGTCCACCCAGCAGTAAATGATGGTACCAGATATCAGTCATGTGTTGTGTCATGCATTCTGGGGAGGTGGCCCTCTCTAATACGTCTTCCGTCCTTGTGGCGTCATAGCGTGGAGAGGGTCGGTTCTGCGGTGACAGCGAGCTGCACGGAACACACCTGTGTGTGTTCATAAGCTTCGGCTTCTTCCCGTGTAGCAGCTGTCACTTAGGCATTTAACCTTTAACCTTCAACTGGCTGGTATTGCTGAAACACTCCAACGTTGATATGTCTGACGAGAGTGTGATATAGGAATTCAATTATATCCAAAATAAATACAGCTATTGATTGCTAAAAAAACATTTCTACCTAATTTGTACCTAATAATTCGATGGATCTCTTATTCACTGAAAAGTACAGTGATTGGGCATTAACACACTAAACGCACATTTTCTACATGTCAACAATGAGAAGCCAAAGATCGCAGCTAGATCCGCAACAATTACAAATGTCTATCTTGCACAACTTCACGCCAAACTATGTATGTGTGTGTGTCTGCATTGTTGCATGTTTTGTGTGTGTGTGTGTGTGTGTGTGTGTCTGCACTGTTGCATGGTTTGTGTGTGTGTGAGTGTGTGTGTGTCTGCATTGTTGCATGGTTTGTGTGCGTGTCTGCATTGTTGCATGGTTTGTGTGTGTGTCTGCATTGTTGCATGGTTTGTGTGTGTGTGTCTGCATTGTTGCATGGTTTGTGTGTGTCTGCATTTTTGCTTGGTTTGTGTGTGTATGTCTGCATTGTTGCATGGTCTGTGTGTGTGTCTGCATTGTTGCATGGTTTGTGTGTATGTCTGCATTGTTGCATGGTCTGTGTGTGTGTCTGCATTGTTGCATGGTTTGTGTGTGTGTCTGCATTATTGCATGGCTTGTGTGTGTGTGCGTGTGTGTCTGCATTGTAGCTTGGTTTGTGTGTGTGTGTCTGCATTATTGCATGGCTTGTGTGTGTGTGTGTCTGCATTGTTGCTTGGTTTGTGTGTGTGTCTGCATTGTTGCATGGTTTGTGTGTGTTTGTGTGTGTGTCTGCATTGTTGCATGGTTTATGTGTGTGTGTGTCTGTATTATTGCATGGCTTGTGTGTATGTATGTATGTGTGTATGTCTGCATTATTGCATGGTTTGTGTGTATGTATGTCTGCATTATTGCATGGTTTGCATTATTTGGTAGTTTTTGTGTGTGTGTCTGCATTGTTGCATGGTTTGTGTGTGTGTGTGTCTGCATTGTTGCATGGTTTGTGTGTGTGTCTGCATTGTTGCATGGTTTGTGTGTGTGTGTGTGTCTGCATTGTTGCATGGTTTGTGTGTGTGTGTCTGCATTGTTGCATGGTTTGTGTGCGTGTCTGCATTATTGCATGGTTTGTGTGCGTGTCTGCATTGTTGCATGGTTTGTGTGCGTGTCTGCATTGTTGCATGGTTTGTGTGTGTGTGTGTGTGTCTGCATTGTTGCATGGTTTGTGTGTATGTGTGTCTGCATTGTTGCATGGTTTGTGTGTGTGTGTCTGCATTGTTGCATGGTTTGTGTGTGTCTGCATTTTTGCATGGTTTGTGTGTGTGTATGTCTGCATTGTTGCATGGTCTGTGTATGTCTGCATTATTACATGGTTTGTGTGTCTGCATTGTTGCATGGTTTGTGTGTGTGTGTGTGTCTGCATTGTTGCAGGATTTGTGGGCGTGTGTGTGGCTGGCTTGTATTGGCCGTGTTTGCTGGCGGCTCATTGGAGCGGTGTTGAACGCCTGCAACTTCCTTCACGACGACAGCTGGTCTTTCTGCTGGCCAACGGTCTTCTAGGCACTGTCGTCTCCGAGCTCATGTGGATGTGGTGAGTGTGTATGTCTGTCTGTCTGTCTGTGAGTGTATGTACTATGTAAATTAGTTAGATTACATGTGTAATATCTCCAAACCCCAATTTAATATATTTTTTCTTCGCTTTTTGGTTAAAATACACGATTCTACCATAATTATTCCCGATATTCATGTATATCTGTTTTTGGTAAGCTGTATTCTTATGTTTTAATTTAATTAATTATCCTGTTTTGCTTTTCAGGTCTCATATTCGTTACTTTACTAATCACTTAATGTTTTCTGCTAACCGCATTCATATATTTGTGTGTGTGTGTGTTTTGTTTTTCGCTTATTGTCCAATTATAAAATACACAATAACGCATACAGTAGAACACACGTGGTTAATATTATTATATTTGACGATAATGTTAACGATAACCAATCGATTTTATTGTTATATTTTAAACTATCTGAATAGTTTTTTTTAAATTATCTATTATCTGCTTACACCTCCATTCAAACCTCACTACAAACACCCATCATCCAAGACAAATTTGGAAAATTGAGAAATTTTCACGAAAGAGTTTTCACACAAGCATGTGTATGTGTATGTATGTGGGCTGAAGCTATAGGTGTCAGGAATCAAGAACATTAGATTTCGAAAATTTGATTTAACGAATTTCTTTCAGTCTTAACCTAACCTAACTAAACCTAACCAGCTAAACCTAACCTAACCTAAAATCTATGAAAAATATAGAAACGTTTTTGTGCGTTTTTTATGTTCTTGAATCCTTACACATTTAGCCTAGACCTATGTATGTATGTGTGTGTGCGCGTGTGGCAGGGGGTGTATGTTGACTTCATCTCTGATAGCCACCATGTCGCTCTCACTAACCGTTCCTCTTACAATGCTCGTCGACGTGCTCTGGCGGTCGTTACATTATTCGCCGCTGTTTTATGGCGGCGCCACCGTCGCGGTATTGACGTCAGCTAGCGCCACCTATATTGCCTATCGCCAAAACTGGGACCCGCTGGGCGAGGCTGTGTGGCGGCTCTATTCTCACGCCTGCTGTTGTGGGCGGAGCCAGCAGTCGATCAGTCAGCCGTCGACCAATCAGCAGTCGTGTGCCGCCGCTAGCCACGCCCCCTCTGACAATGAAACATCCTTCTCTCCTCTTGTGTTCGAGACGTCTGACAGGTGCTGCCATCTATATTATCCAGCTTGATTTAAGTATTTCAGTTATTATTACTATTATTATTAATTACAGGCAAATCCAGTAGCACGGGAAGAGTGCAAGCACTATTACCACCCTAAGGTGGCCCCATGTACCGGAAGCGCCCAAAAGATTCAGAGATAAAGATAGTTCGAAAAGAAAAAAGTCTAGAAAGAGAGTTGGAAAGAAAATAATAAATAAATAACAATAAATAATAAAATTTCATTTTGAAGTAAGTTCATTTTGAAGTATCGTAGAGGCTCTATTTGAATGGTACCCTATAATTCAGCGGTTCTTAATAGGAGGTGCTAACTTGGGGTTCTAAGGGGTGCGAATATTTATGTGATGTATTTAAGAAAATATATGTATGAATTAAATATATGGAAATTTAAGTTGTATTAATGAGTATTGAATAAATATCTTCTGTTATTGCATCGTTTGGTATTATTATATTTTTCATATAGCTTATTTAGAAATATATTATATATTTTATTATTTCATATAGCTTATTTAAAGGGTGCCAATACTGGAAATGTTTTATACGACTGCTCTAATTAAAAGTCGCTTTGATTAATTCTTCTCTATTTTTGGCAATAGCTATGACTGACTAAGTTTTATTAGTGAATTTAATCGACTAATTACCAGTAATCATCATGTATAAGTGTATTTTGTTAAATAAATATATGTGCATACGTTAACTGGCTATTTTTTCATCCATAAAATTTACCCTATTTTCTACCGACATGCAATTCAAATAGACCTTTTACGGCTTATGTTTACTCCTGCGTTGAATCATCGGCTTTGCACACGAAAATAAAATAATTCTGATTGATAAAAAACACACAAACACACACATTTGTCCTGTTCTGTGCGACATTTATTTTCCCACTTGACAACCGGTCAATTCCCCACCAGTGGGTAATTGAATTTCCCACACGTTCCCAACCACTGATCTAAACACACAAATGGCATAATTGTTGAATTAATATTAACATTTTAAATTGTTATTAATGCTAGCAAATTAGTTTCCACGTACTAAAATATATTATATCTTGTCTTTATAAAAATGGCGTTCTTTAAGATTGTATGGCCAATCTTCGGTAGAAATTAATACAATTTAACTGAGTAATGTTCGCAAGAATTTCCATTATGTGTGCGTGTGTGTGTGTGTGTTAGTGTGTGTATGTGTGTACTTGTCGGTTGTGTGTGTGTGTTTGTGTATGTGTGTGTTTGCTTGTCAGTTGTGTGTGTGTGTGTGTGTGTGTGTGTGTGTGTATGTGTTTGTTTATTATGTTTGTTTACACTTGTTTGGCTTTGTGTTGTGCGGGCAGCTGTGTTTTGATCGACAAACACACACACACACACACACACACACACACACACACACACACACACGCAAACATTCCTCCCATTAACACGCCAACGATTAATCTTCCCATAGGCACCCAAAATATGAGACAAGACATCCTTATCAGATTTTGCATGTCATCAGTTTGTATGTGTGTGTGTGTGTGTGTGTGTGTGTGTGTGTGACTTTTCGCAATTTTTCTTTGTGTGTGTATGTGTATGTATGTTTGTGTGTGTGTGTGTGTTTTTGCAAAGTACGTCACCATGTTGACACACTTGTCTTGGCGTTTACAGTTTGCTACCCCCTTCAGGGCCTGAACTATGGGCGTAACCACATTTGGGGTTAAGGTTGGCTGAGCTGAATTCGATTATCTTGAAAGCGCGCTCGAAAATTTGATGTTTTTATTTAGAACTTATCTTTTCATATGTCAAATGTTTCATTGTACTTTTTTCAGGCCAAATATATTGTAAACGCCGGACATTTGGAGCATTACAAAAATAATCCGGACTGGACGGAGAGTGTCCAAAATGACTGTATATCCGGATAAAATATTATGTAGGGTGACCCTAGTTAATGTAGGCTATGGCCCCCAAGCAAGTAAGTTCATATAGCCCTATGGGGTTTGATATGTTCCAATTTTCCCCATAGCCCACCCGGTGATTTTTCTGGCTACACCCATGCACGAAACTTGATTCATATATTTTTCGTGCGGAACAATTCATAGAACAAAAGGAATCCAAATTAAGCAGCAATAAACGAAACCAATATAAAAGTCTAGAGGTTTGGAGGTCTAAATTAGCATTTTTATTATTATTGACAAAATGTTTTCCTTCATTACATTATAAGTACATTTTAAATTTATATTTACATTACATTACTTGATTTTCAACGGTTTTGTCATGTGATTGTGAAAAAATATATATTTTATATTATCTACACCTTGCTTCCGCTTCTTAGCTTAATCTGTCATCTTTCTTTATCATTGGTTTCTCATCTTGCCTAAATTAACGTGCAATTAGGGACGGGAATTAACTCTAGTATTTTAGTTTAGCCATATATATGTATATATATATATATATATATATATATGTTTACAACATTTTGTGAAACGGGTAGCATGCTGAATTGGTTAACAAGCTGGAAAAAAGTTTGAGAACCACTGCTCTATGTGGCAATTTGTTTCTGATTCTTGATTCTATATTGATTGTTTTCCCAGTTTTTTATCGTTGAATTTTTCTGTCGTGTTTTTGTTTGCTCCGTTTACGTACATATTGTACTGTGTATAATATGACAACAAATGATATTACTAGGCACATACACTCACATACAAACACACACACACACACTGACACTCACATACACTGACACACACTCACACACACTGACACACACACTCACATACACTGACACACACTCACACACACTCACATACACTCACATACACACACATACACATACACACACACTCACACTGACACAAACTCACACCCACACTCACATACACACACTCACATACATACACATACTGACACACTGACACACACACACTAACACACGCGCATACACACACATAGATACACACATACACACGCACACACAAACATGCACATATACACACGCATACACACACACACATAAACGCTTACACATGCACACATACAAACACATATACACACACGTATACACACACGTACACACACACACGTGTTGGGTGTGCGTGTTTGCGTGTTTGTTTGTTTGTTTGTGTGCAAATCACTTTCCTATTGATCACCAATATAGCTTCTCGTCAGTCATGGTCGGATACAGCGCAGTGGTTCAATGGGGCTACAGCAATATGGTCCGACCATGTTGAACGACTTGTGTTTGTATATGTGTGTGTGTGTGTGTGTCGTTTGTGGTAACTGTCGAATTTTCCTGTTGAATTACTGTAGACCAGTGGTTCCCAACTCTTTTTCAGCTTGGCGCCCAATTTAGCCTGTCACGTTAAGCATGCTACCTCTTTCACAAAATGCTGTCAGCATTGATAAATGTATGACTAAACTAAAACACTAGAGATAATTACCGTCTAACACAGTGGTTCCCAACCTTTTTCAGCTTGTTACCCAATTTAGCATCCCATATTACGCATGTTACCCCTTTGCTACTGTACATGTTACTGTAAGCTTCACACACACACGCACGCGTGCACACACAACTATATATAACACGCCATATGAGCAATACAATATCCACACAATGCAAACAATAAACATAATATGCTAAGTTAACATTAATCCCAATACAAGGTACCGCAATGTTTTCTTGAATTTGAGAATTATTAACATTTTCCTGTCACCCCTACATTACCCCCGAACAATTGCTAAATTTCCCCCAGGGGGTAATTTACCCCCAGGTTGGGAACCACTGCTCTAACAAGATAGTTTATTTAGCTTTAGGGCAGTGTTTCTGAACATTTTCAGTGTTCAGGCACCGCTTTCAAATTAGCAGTCAGCTCTCGCACTCCCTGGATTATTGATATATAGTTATAAGAAAATACGAAAATATAAAAATACAAACGACGTAATAACAGAATTTTGTTATTCAATATTCATTCATACAAGTCTATTAAGAAGATTAAGCAAAACTGCATTTTTCAAGAAAAATATAAGGCATATGTTTAACACATAATTTTCTTAGATATCACAGAAATCCTCGCACCCCCTAGGAACTAGTCTCTCATCGCCTAGGTGTGAGAGCACCGCCGGGTAAGAACCGCTGCACTAGGGGGTAATATACCACCAGGATGGCTACCAATGCTGTTGAATTATAAACAAGGCTCATTTTTCGCTCAGACACGTCTGAATCAGAAGCGGATGGAGAATTTTTCCAAAAATTTACTTGATGATTTCAGGGGATTTGTATAGATCTTGTATAGAGACCATTCATTTTGAACTTGAAAACACATCTCATTATATCCTTCCCGTTATCTCATCTCATATTCTCCCTTCTAAATCCGCCTCTGATTTCGATTTTTCTTTCTTCCTTAGCTTTCATCTTTTTTATTGAACTTTAATTTTTCAAACTCTCTCTGTATACATCTTTTGGGTGCTTCCAGTACACATGGGACCACCGCAGGGTGGTAATAGTGCACTTGCTCTCTTCCCTCATGCTACTGGATTTGCCTGTAATTAATAAAAATAAAAATATTCATAATATTTTCTTATTGTCATGTTCTTACGCGTCTGTGTGTGTGTGTGTGTGGTTATGTTTGTATGTGTGTGTGTGTGTGTGGTTATGTTTGTATGTGTATGTGTGTGTGTGTGTGTGTGTTCAGTTTTTTCTCATTGGACGATGAGGAGGATTGTTTGGCTTCGTCATCTCATTCTCTTGTTGATGATGAGGATGAAATACAAGATGACGGATTGGTGATTGTTGATGACCTGGGTCGAGCCTGTGATGATAATCGGGCCTGATTCTGTCCAAAAAATCTCCAGCAACATTTAGAGCTGGTTTTTTGACATCTGACGCGATTTGTTTTTATCATTTCAACACAACGTTTGTTCCGATATTTACGTTCCATTATATTGTACCCTCACCTATATGAGCAAATTGTTTCTATATTTAAATTGCCAACATTTCTGTGTTGAGATGCTCTGATCTTGTACACATTGAAACCTGCAGTTATTGAAGGTATATTTGCGTGTAGGGATGGATGTTATTTGTTCTGGGCATTTTTGTGTGTGTGTTGTGTGTTGAACTCTAGTAATGTCATCCAACCTGTACAAATACCTTGATGTTTTATTGTTTTTGCAGTCATTTGCTAAGCTCTTTGTTTAGTTTCCATCGGATTGAAGGGAAATGCTGTCACAGATTGAACTATTCAACCATATATTGATTAATTATTTTAACTGCTTAATATTTGGGATATTTGCTGTATAACTGGTATTTGTTAAAACTCTTGATTCACTGCCGATCTTGTTTGATTTCATCTTGTTCGTCTATTTTCTTTTATTTCGGCCAAGCTTGGCGTATTCCGTCGCTTGACGCACAATAAGCTTTGCATTCTCGTTTGCCGCAAGCAATGTATTCTATATAGAAGCCAGGGATTGCCAAGTTATTTGTGTCTGGAATTCCTATGTGACCAGCATTTAACAGTTAAATTTTTCATTAATTTTTTGTCAAGAGAATCGTCATCGGTATATGTTTAGCATGTGTTGTACAAGAAAAACAAAAATATCTCCGTGCAAATTTATCGAGATTCCATTCAATGTACAATTGTGAATATTATATATAAATATATAAATGACTGCAGTTCTAAGTTAGTTTTTTTGGGCGCATGAACCCCGCTGTCATTTGCTTCAAACATGCTTTTCAATGTTAGAAAATTTACTATTCAAATCTAGCCATCGTGTTTAATTTATACTATTTGCGTATGTTATTGGAATATTATTTGCAGTGTTGTTTCCTAGTCATCTTTCAGTGGGCCATTGTCTGTGTGTGTGTGTGTGGGTGTGTGTGTGTGCTTGTTCTGCTAATAGTTTATGATTAATTCTATCACAGAGTGTTGGAAATTATACGTTTGTGCTGTTATCAGAAGGCGTGTTTGGAATTCTTCTCGTTTTTTGTGTTGTTTTCGAATATCCAGTTTGAATTAATTATAGCCATCGTTTCGGACTGATTAAGATCAATTAATGATGAATAAGTTTAATTGAAATTCTTGAATTTCTGCTGCATTGTTTTTAAAACTGGTTCAGAGCGCTTTATGGCGCCATACACATCGATTATTGTATCAACCCTTAGCTTAACCCAAACATTGGGACAACGACCAGAAAAGGTTTACGGTATTGGTTATCAACCCGGGGTTAATTACCCCCTGTGGGTAATATATCAATGTTTCGGGGTATTAGAGAACTGACAGAAAAATGTTAATGAATGAATGAATAAAATAAATGAAAATGGAAAAAGCATTGTCGTACCAATTAAGTACCTGGATTAATCAAATGATTAGATATACAAAATATGATAATACAATAAAAAGGGTAAGGTAGCTGTGAAAGGTAGGTGATCACTGGTCTAGGGGACTTCATTTTCCTCATTTTCCCCATAGACACACCACAGGACGCGCGGGTGTGTGCGTGTGGGCGTTTGGGGCGATTGTTTGCTATTGGGACACTTCGTTTGCAGCTTTAACAATTGCTTGAGTATACAATGGCACGCCATTTGAGAGGTATCGATTAATGTTGACATTTAGCCTCGTCTGGCCGAATGACCAAGACCTTGGCAATTCATATGTGGGTTTTGTTTACCTGTTAAACTCCCACACATCACTCAATATCCACTCTTGCACACACACGCACACACACACACACATTCAGGCACGCCAGCACGCAAACACACGCACACACGCGTCTTTAAGCGAGTGTCAAGTATTTTTGCAGATTAAATTTGAATATTTGATATTTTAGGGCGATGAGCTGTCTGAGTTACTGTCACTGTAATTTGCCTCTCTCCCCGGAACTAAGAAAATTGAAGATGATTATACATACGGTGCAATTTCAAGACGGAAGAGTGGAAGTGTTCGATTTACTGACTCACAATAATAAACCATCAACACTTGACATTTAGCTTCAAGTGGCCTTCAAACTTATAGGTCACTGATGTTAAAATGTCTGTGTTTTCAGCTCCGTCATCCCCTATTGTGGTGCTCTTTCTAGATTGTTATCTAGCTTCCAACATCCAACATCTAATAAGTTCCAACGTCAGTTGAGTTGTTGTTTTCAGTTGATTTGTGTGTTCTACTTGTACAATTATGTAAATAAAGTGATCGATCTGACCGAACTGAGTGGAATCAGGTGGTACGCGGGGACTGTACAGCAACTCCAAGTGGTACTCAGTCACAAAAAGGTTGGCAACCACTGTCTTAACCGAATCTGTGCGTGGATCTGAACCTTGAGCTTTTGTATCACGAGCTTGTGTACGCCTCATAGCCGAGTGGCTAATACGCACGTTTTGTGCACGAAAGGTCCAGGGTTCGATTCCCCGGCGAGGTGAAACGGATGGGTTCGCTTCTTTAAGTGATAGCCAAAATGCCGCAAGACGGGTTTCGTGTGCACGCAGCCGTTCAGTTTTCTGTGCTGGCCGTGACTGCGGAAACCCGTGTGGCGGCCGGATCTGCGGTGTGCCAGCCGGGGCCGTGAGGCTTTGCCCCCGCGAAATTACACGCGAACACAGCCTTCTCTACTGCTGTGTTCAAATGCGTAAATATATTATATTACGTGTTGGACACGCACCACTCTGTTGTTGTGGCTCAACTGCGTTCTGGCCTCATCTGCCAGTGTACACTGCAAACACTGAATGAGTTCGTAAAATATATTTCCACACACTGTATATTTTCTGGCTCAATTATCAACGTATGCAACGATGTTTGCCAAGTGATCATTCCGTTCCAATTTCAAAATGAAACTGTCCTGTATCAATGTAGACCATTGACTGCACGTCAGCGGATTATTCCGAGCTCGAAAAACGTGAATGTACGAGCAATATTATCTATGAATGTCCCTCATTCATTAAAACCTTCAGTACAACGTCATATTCGTAGTTGATCTCTTTTTGAGGTGTCTTCCTGAAATTGAGAAGCGTCATTCTGAAGGTGATTGTCTCATTTTGAAGTTGGGACAGACTAGCTGACTTGTCGTCACTTACAGTTGCACGTGCGTCACAGCTTTTCGCTGGAGTGTAGTTTTTGCATACACGACGTGTTAATATGGATTTCCCGGTGCGCACAATCGTGTTGTACATGCAGTGCACAATACTCTACGGTTGGTATTGCTGTAATTCAACAATGATTCCCCACCACAGCGGCGATGTGGTGAAATGTGCAAGAAATTGTGCAAAACCATACGCTGCTTTCTTTGTGGTTTTTTGTAAACTGTACTTTGCGTTTATGTGAATGAACTCAATATTTGAATAGTTTTAGTCCGGCCATGTTATCAATGTTACTCGCTATGTTATCAAAGGCTACATACATCGGCTTTGCTTTAGCAAAAAAAAGTCCACATTGATTTCATGGGCCTGTTTTAGTTAGAGGTTATTGGTTTATAGCCGCGTGTTTCTTAGTGCATCTTATTCAGCTGCTCTTATTCGTCATGGAGTGTCTATTGCTTGATTGATCGCTGTCGCCCGGCTTCTGCTTCTGACTGGTCGGACGTGTCGTATCAGCAGACTGTCTGGCTGTTTTCATCACCTGAGCTTCGTCAGTCTCCGACTCACTGACGCGCGGAATTGTCAGCAGCGACTTGGACCGACTGAGCTCCTCGTTGTGATCTTGCGGATCTTTCGGCAGCTCCGTGATAATGTTCCTGTTGTCGTCCTCGATGATGCTCGGAGCATTTGTCATCGTGGAGAAAACGGACGGAGGGCGCGACGATCCCACGGTGGCCGTGTCGGTGTGATCAAACGACGGTGTCCGCGGCCGTCCCTCAGTTCCACTCATCTCCGGCATACAGACCTTGTGGTCGTCAGCTTTTTTATCGGTAATACTGATCAGACGGACCACGGTCTCTGAGTCGTTAGTGGATTGTATGTCATGTGTTGAATTTTTGTCTTCTTTTGTCATTTCGCCGCCGATTGCTGCATCGTTGCTGTTTGCACTCACTTCCGTCTTGCTATTTGATGGCATCACGTGATCACCTTCTCTCTCTGAGGAGGCCAGTTTTCCAGCAGCACCTTGGCCGTTATTGATTCCGGTGCTGACTTGCGAGGGCACAAGCGAATTCTGCAGTGTCACAGGTTCATCACCGGCCTCCTTTCCTTTCACTAGCATCACTTCCTTGGCGTCGCTGGTTGACCCGATGCGTTCTTTATTTTCACGTGGCGTTTCCGACGTTGGCAAGATACTCTGCTGAGTGTTTGGCTGTGCCGTGTTCTGCTGGTCTTTGCTGTCGAATAGTTTGAGGGAATTGGCTCTGTCAGTGCTGTAATGTACGGCCATCACCTCGTCTTCGGACACGGCCCAGTTTCCTGAAGGGTCTTCGTCCCATTCGGTCTCGCCGTCCCAGATCTGCTCGCCGTCCCACAAGCTCGACCGCGGTTTCTCCAGATCCCTGGGATGGTCGACAATTGACGATACTGTGAAAAAATTGAGAGCAGTGTCTTAGCCATCTGAACCGAATTGTTGAGGCTTTGTGGTCAGTTTTCCTTCTTGGAAGAGTTTAATGTTGCAGTTGTAAGGTGCTTACTTGTTTGTCAATACTGATACAAAGCCGAAACAAAGACTGATTTATATCCTGTTGATTTAGCTTGGAAATTTTGCTGTTGATGTTTTGTATCACCCAGAGAATGAAATTTCAATATATCTTATTATAACCGGAATAGTGAATTATCCACTTTTTCTGATAAATTTGGTGTTTGCATCATGGGATTCTACAAAGACATGTTAGCTCAAACATAAAGTAGTGACAAATTATGCGAAATGACCACTGTTAGCCCGTGTTGTTTTGTGGCCAACTCTACCACAAAGTTCATCAGCAAATCTTGCATACATTCACCACGATGCTCTTCTACCGTCGTTCCTTTTCCAACCTTACCTGAATTCTTGTCGCCTTGTTGCGGCACTGTCTGATGCGGTCGTGCGTCAGAAGTGGATGGAGTCTTGTCTGCATTCTTGCCGCAGTTCTTCCCGGCAGTGTTGGCGGCTGTTCCCCCATGAGGTGCTGTAGGTGAAGATACCACGTCCCCAGCCACCGTGCTGCTGGCACAGGTGCCCATGATGTAGGATTTACTTTGATGTCAGGCAGTCGAGTGGATTCTTGGCTCTCCAGATGACAGCTGTTGGTAATCCTTGTTGAGTTAGATCCTTGTTGAACTACCAGATACCGAAGATTTCCGTGGATTCGCTGTGCAGGCTGTTTAACAACTTATCCACACGTACACACACATGCATTGACTGCTCACGGCTTCTACTAATCTTTGGAGTTTATGTCTGTGTCTTTGGAGACTTCAATCGAGCCAATGTAGGACTACATTGTATCAGCCAAGCTTTCAGTTCACCTAACACCTCGACAATACTTTCTTTGACCTTTCTTCGCTTTCTCAGCTCAGCTCAGCACCATCAGCTCTCAGGTCACCTTCTGAGCTCAACTCTTTGACTTCTCGACCTTATGTTGACTACGCTTCTGTTAGATTTCTCGTGCGCCAGCCTTTTGGTGCCGACGGGAGGTCGTACCAGCATGGACTGCACTTGACAGTACCGCTGTGGCTGCGGCTGCGGTGCGTGCCTGGCTATGATTGCGATCGATCATGTCGCATTTGGAATCCGAGAATACACACACACACACACACACACATACACACATACACACACGCACACACACACTTCTGCAAATACACCCAATCACCACCAATGTACACTACAGCCACATACGAGGCTCTATTCACTAATACACCCGCACACCCACCGATAAATACCTAAACACACACACACACACACACACACACACACACACATCAGCGGTGGTATGCGAGTATTGGAGGCACACTGAATGCACACTGATTGTGGAAATGAGGTTGTTGTAGGAATTCATTGATGAATACACAAGTTAATAGCACACATCAAGCGTCCTTTTTTTGCAGTTCTAGAGTGTATTCGACAAGATTTCACGCCCACACAATCACACACACACGCATATACCACACACACGCGCGTGCAACACTCACATATATACATATATAGTTGAACGTAGAGGTTGATTGTGTTATACCCGTGGTAATAACAATACACTAAATATACCGTAATAATGCACAAAGTAAAAGTAAATCGCCAGTTTATTAATGGAATAATGGAATGTGTCATATTTCTATTTTCTAGGCTCTCTTCAAATCCAGACCATGACAAGATGAAGTTTAAACTCGATCAACATCAATTTTTCAACATAACACCAGACAAGGACCAGCCAAGAAAGTTTAATAGGGATCAAATTGATTATCTGCGGATCAATGGCGGCGCCAGGATTTTTTGTGGGGGCTAAATATTACTACGGGGATCATGGGGAACAACACTCGAAATGTTCATGGCCAGAATTTTTGGGGGCTCAGGGGGGTTAAGCACATTTTTCCTTGGGGGATTCACCCCCTCCAAACCCCCTTGAAACCACTAGCTCCCAATAATTAAAAGCCTCAAATAGTAGCGTACTAAAGGGGAAATATATTCAAATGTTTGAATAAATATTAGATAAACTAACAGAAAATTGGAAATCCATAGCAAATATAATGCTGAAAGTTGTACAACTTTAATTACTTTTTCATATATATTAATTTACTCATTTGTGTTTTATGCATACATTGCCATAAAACAAAATTACTCGTAATTGATATTAACAATTCTACGAATAATAATAATAATTTTATTATAATAACAATTTCACATAATTTCGCATATGATATATTATGTGTGTGTGTGTGTGTGTGTGTGTGTGTGTGTGTGTGTGTGTGTGTGTGTGTGTGTGTGTGTGTGTGTGTGTGTGTGTGTGTGTACTCACAGTTGTACTCACAGTTGTAGTTTACAGGAAATGAGCAGGGCTCAGACTGTCCTGTCTCCATACCCACATTTATCTAATCTATGCTTGAACTGTGCTATACTGTTTGATTGAACTATTTCTTTACCCAAACGGTTCCATATATCTATACACCTACTTGGGAAACTGTACTTCTTTATATCCCTTAATACCCGGGTTTGCTGTAGACATTTATTGTGTCCCCTATGGTCCCTCGTACTCCAAACCACCCAATCTTTCCTATCCAATCGCTCCATACCAAGGCTGTGCTTGAAAACGTTTATTAAATCCCCCCTTAACCTTCTCTTTTCCAGTGACGACAACCCAATTTTCTCTAACCTTTTTTCATAGTTCAACGAACTCAATGATGTTAACAGCTTAGTCGCTACTTTTTGGACTTTCTCTAACCTAGCGATATGTTTTTTATTGTGGGGAGCCCAAATTACTGCCGCGTATTCTAGTGGGTGCCTTATCACATTTTTTATCAATTTATTTACCACTTCCTCATCCATGAAGTTAAATGAGACCCTTATATTCTTTATGGTTCTATACGCCGCATTCACTACTCTGGTTATATGCCTCTCCGGCGACAGATCATCCTCAATAGTTACACCCAAATCTCTTTCGGCAGTCACCTTCTGCAGCTTGTGCTCGCCCAACATATAACATCTCGATGGTCTGAGTTTTCCTTTACCAAATTCCATAACGTGGCACTTGCTGGCATTAAACTCCATGCCCCATTCCCTACTCCACTCACATAGCCTGTCTAGATCCTCTTGCAATTTTTGGCAGCTGGTCCGATCTTTCACTCTTCTCAAAATTTTCGCATCATCTGCAAACATGTTCACGTAACTGCCTATTCTCTCCGTCATTTGATTTATGTACACCAGGAACATTATCGGTCCAAGCACTGATCCTTGAGGGACGCCACTTGTGACTTCTCTCCACGTCGATTTGGCACCTCTTACAACTGTTCTCATTTTACGTCCGCTCAAATAATCTCTCATCCAATCCAAAAGCTTTCCACGTATCCCTCCTTCATGCTCAATTTGCCACAATAACTTGTTTCGTGGAACCCTGTCGAACGCCTTTTTCAGGTCCAGATATACACAATCGACCCATCCATCTCTTTCCTGCACTGTGTCTATCACCCTAGAATAAAAACTCATCAAGTTCGCAACACAAGACCTTCCACTCCTGAATCCATACTGTGTCTCATTTAAAATACTGTTATCCTCCAAATATGATACCCATCTGTCCTTAATGATCGACTCCACCAATTTACACATGACGCTTGTTAGTGAGATCGGCCTGTAATTCAGCGGTTTGTCTCTCTCTCCTCCTTTGTATATCGGTATTATATTCGCCAGCTTCCACTCCTGGGGAAGAATTCCTTGTGACAGGCTACCTTGGACAATATCGAACACCGGTGTGAGGAGTTCATATCTACATTCTTTCAGGATCACCGCGGCGATATCATCTGGACCAACTGCTTTTCTGCATTGAAGACCACTCAGGCGACTCTCAATCTCTTCGCGATATACTTCAATATAGTCGATTCCCAGTCTGGTATCAACTATCACCGGAGTTTCCAATCCGTCCTCAGTCGTAAATACCTCTTGAAACTTCCTGTTCATGACTTCACAAATATCTCCTGCTTTCTCGTAAATTTCGCCATCCACAATCAATTTGTCTATAGCAACCTTACTTTTCAATTTTTTGTTTAGAAACTTGTAAAACAACTTTGGTTCATATTTACTCTTGTCTACAATGCTTTTCTCATATTGTCTTTCCTCCTGCCTTCTCACACTCACGTAATGGTTGCGTGCTTTTTTGAATTTCTCTCTATTTCTCAACGTATTCCGTCTTCTCATTCTTTTCCAAGCCTCTTCTTTTTGCACACGTGCCCTTTCACATTTTTTATTGAACCATTCTTTTTCAACAGCATTTTTTTCTTTGAATTTTGGTACGAATTGTTGCACACCCCTTTTGTAGATCTCTAAAAAGGCATTGTATTTTCCTTGTACACTTTCTGCTTCCAGCAAGTCTTTCCAGTCTACTTCTGCGAAATATCTCTTCATACCGTCAAAATTACTTTTAGCGTAGTTCAATTTTGCCTGCGGTGGTACTCCTAAGCTTCCTGGCCCTTCATTCGTTCCTATTGTTGTAATCTCTATCATTATGTGATCACTCTTACCCAGAGGGCTTTCATAGTGAATATCCACTATCTCACCGGGATGACCTGTGAAAACTAAATCCAACCTCGAGGGTTCATCATCACCTCTATACCTAGTAGGTTGCGTTACCCATTGCGTCATAAAGCCCTCAGTCATTAATTCTAGCAACATATATCCCCAGGAATTTTCATTACCATTGGTGACCCAATTTTCCCAATCTACTTCTTTACAATTGAAGTCTCCCATGAGTATGATTTCTCTCTGTCTCCCCATTATATTTGCTAACTCCTCCTTTGATTCAAATAACATCTCACTATATTCTTCCTGCTTCCACGCAGCAGTTTTTGGTGGAACATACATTACTCCAATACATTTAACATTTTTACCATGTCTAATTTTCGTGCTCAAAAACTCTGCCTTACCTTTTCCAAAATGCGTATCTTCTATTGCTATATCCTTTCTCACACACATCATAACACCTCCCCCAAATTTCCCCATCCTATCCCTTCTGATCACATTATAGTCTTCCTCCAAGATAACATCAAAGTCCTGGGACAATTTCGTTTCTGTCATGCAAACAATATGAGGTTTCATTCTTCTCAAATAATCTTCCAATTCGCTTTTTATTGACATGAATCCATCTACATTTGTATATACAATCCTCAACCCATCTTCTCTACTGACCATTCCACCATTTTTTGTGCCTTTATTCAGTCGTGTCTCGGTTTGTACCATTTTCTGAGTCTTCCTTCCAGCACCCGCCAGTAAAAAACTTCCTTCTCCTTCTCAGTTCTTTGCATGTTCCTCTTCTTAGACTCCTGAAACAATTCTCTTCTTTTTTGCCTTTCCTCCTCATTGAGGTCCTCTCTTACCCAGACATTTTTCCATTTTTCTTCGTGTGACAACTTCCATGTCTTTCTTAGTACTTTGCTAGCCATCTCCTGACTTCTGAACTTGACCTTCAGTGGTCTCATGCTACCTTTCTCGTACTTTCCAAGTCTGAATACTTCCTGTATATCCCCTCCCGCTCCTTCTTCAACAGCACCAACAACGTCTTCCACCACTTTCATCTCAACCTTCTTTCTTTCCCACCAGTTTGGGTACTCAGCCTCCTTCACTCCGAACAATATGACACTCTGCTTTTTTTCCACAATGTCCCTCACGACGTTTTCTTTTCGCTTCAGTACATGCACTACTTCCTTTTCGATTTTAGTGTCTCTTTCTTCTTTTTGCTGCCTCATGACTTCCTTGAAATCCTGTATGACCTCTCCTTGTTCTTTTGCCCATACTTCCTGGTTTTTCTTCAATTTCCCCAAGTCATCATCCTGTTGTTTTGCGGCATCCTCTCTCATTTTGAGCCTTTCTTTCAACCTTTCATTCACCTGCAAGACTTCTTGAATTCGATCTTTAAGTCCTGCATTTTCACTTTTCACTTTTTCATTCGTCTCATTCAACTCCATCACTTGATTTCTCAATTCTTGCATCTCCTTCTGCATCTCCCCCATAACCACACCCAAGTCATTTTTCTCTCCCTCCTCACTTGGTCTCACTCTTTCTCTCATCTCTTTCAGGTCCCTCTCCAACTCCCCAATTCTCCTGGCGTTGTCTGCTACCTCTTTCTCAAAACCACGCTTTTCGGCGTCCGCCCCCCCTCTTTCTTCTACAGGTCTTCCCACCTCCAACTGGCTTTCCTCTGTGCTCACACTGGTCTGTTTCTTTCTCCTTCCTGTCATTTTCCCTTGGAGACAGAACTGCTTTTGCCCCACTCACCTGTTAATACAACTCGTTATGTTCAGTTGTTGATACAATGCCGAAATTTGAAGGCCACTGGCGCAACTTTCAAACCACAACACACACACAGATTCACAATTCACCAGGACACAACCGCACTCTAACACAGTCAAACAAACAGTGAATGTGTGTGTGTGTGTGTGTGTGTGTGTGTAGGTGTGTGTGATATATCCGCACTTCCGCTGAATTTATGTGTGTGTGTGTGTGTGTGTCTGTACGCTTGTGAATATTTGTACATGTATGTGTGTCTGTTTGTACAATGCCGCATTGTAAATTTTGTACTGTCTGCGCATCTGAGACATTTTGTAGAGATTGCGCAATATAAATGTTTCAATAAATGAAATGAAATGAAATGTGTGTGTGTGCTAGTGTGTATGTGTGTGTATTTGTGTGCTCAAAATCATTATCGTACCTGTTTTAGTATATTTTCAAATTTCCGACGTTGTATATAAAGATGTTTTATAATTCTGCTGCAAAGCATCTTAGCAAACAAAAGTATGCATGATTGTATACATGTGTGTGTGTGTGTTCACTTCTACCGATATCCATTCTATACATCATGCTGTTGTGCTTGTTTCGTCTTCTCTCAAGTCTGATCTTCGTGTGTCAGCGTTGCCAGTGACAGCATGTTAGTGTTGCCAAATCTCGGGACACGACCTACACACACACACACACACAGAAATTCGCGTACGTCCTACCGTAGTGTCATCGTGGTTGGGTTCAGCGGTGTATGCCAGTGTGTGTGTATGTGTGTGTTAGTGAGTCTGTGTGTGTATGTGTGCGTGTGTGTGTGTTATGTGCACACTTGTTAAAAATCATCCTTTCGAGTCCATTCGTGAGAATTTTAAGCAGTAATTCAGGTATAAGGCGAGCCGAGGTCCATCACTCAGGATTTTGTTCTGATCTTCACTGACGTTGCGAACTAGGTGAGTGCTTGATTTGCATATTCTATTTACATTTGCGAATTTGGCGCAGTATTTTATAATATGTCAGAATCTGTTCTTGTGGAACATTCCAATTTAATCGCATCTTTGAATTGGTAATTAAGTATTGTGAAAGGAAATTCCATAATATTGACACCCGGTGTTCATACCAGTGGCGCGCAACTTTTGTATCACTCATTCCTCACTTCTTAATGAACCAACTATTCATTTTCCACACAACACTGACAAATCCAATCAGTTCAGTTTTTATACCAAATTAAATATCAGGAAGTCACTTTAAAACGAAAATATATTAATTCACATTGATTAAGACGCACACATTTGACCTGTACTGTCCGACCTTTAATTCCCCACTTGGCAATCCCTCCATTTCATATGTGCCTTTTTCCAGAAGATTTTGATGTCAATATGATCTTGATTCAATTTATCGATGAGTGTAGTTTCACTTTTCACCATAGCGAAATTTCAGTGGTTTTCAACACAACGCACGAGTTTCTATACAACAAGTAGCTAGCACCTAACATACTGTGCGGCTAGGTTTAGTCTTGGCTAGGTTAGGTGAGGTCAGGTCAGGTTAAGTCAATTTAGATTACTGAGCCTAGCCAATAACCCCACAGTATGTGAGGTGCTAGCTACTTGTGTATAAACTCTTGTCTTGTGTTGAAAACCACTGAAATTTCGCCATGGTGAAAAGTGAACATATTGGCCACAAGCCGCAGTCGCACTTACTGCACTTGGTACGCCTTTGACACTACGCTGGCCGAGGTGAACATATTGCCCTATTGCAGAGTATGGGAACATGCGGGCGTTTTTGGCCAATATGTTCATAGGGCAATATTGTACTAGATCCGGGAATTTCACTAGGATCTAGTACAATATTGCCCTATGAACATATTGGCCAAAAACGCCCGCATGTTCCCATACTCTGCAATAGGGCAATATGTTCACCTCGGCCAGCGTAGTGTCAAAGGCGTACCAAGTGCAGTAAGTGCGACTGCGGCTTGTGGCCAATATGTTCACTTTTCACCATGGCGAAATTTCAGTGGTTTTCAACACAAGACAAGAGTTTATACACAAGTAGCTAGCACCTCACATACTGTGGGGTTATTGGCTAGGCTCAGTAATCTAAATTGACTTAACCTGACCTGACCTCACCTAACCTAGCCAAGACTAAACCTAGCCGCACAGTATGTTAGGTGCTAGCTACTTGTTGTATAGAAACTCGTGCGTTGTGTTGAAAACCACTGAAATTTCGCTATGGTGAAAAGTGAACATATTGGCCACAAGCCACAGTCGCACTCACCGCTCTTGATACGCCTTTGACACTACGCTGGCCGAGGTGAACATATTGCCCTATTGTAGAGTATGGGAGTACTCGGGCATTTGTGGCTAATATGTTCATAGGGCAATATTGTAGTACTCCCAAATTCCCCAGCTTCCAAGTACTTTTTGTAGTGCGCGCCATACGTCAGAAGGGATTTGTTATATATATATATATATATATATATATATATATATATATCTATTATGTTGGTTTATTGCTGGTTTTCATATTAATTCAGATAAAACAAACGTTCTCATGAACCAACCCATAAATGTCTGTGAGCAAAAATATTTTTTATATATCTAATTTATTATTTGAATAATTTATTAACTGATTTTTAATATTTCTGTACTGATGGCTCATCTTTGATTTTTCATCGTGTATCAACAGCTTTCATTAGTCCTGATGTAACATCTAGTTTCCAATCCAGCAATTATGCTTTCCTCAGCCAAACAACATTTAATCGGCTTGTCCTACCCTCGCACAATCTGCAAGGTAGAGAACAACCAACACAAAAAACTGTGTGCGTATCTGCCATCTTTGTCACCGAACACTGACCACTGTTTCGTCCCAAGAATGCCGCCATTTTGGCCTGGCGCCATTTGGTCCGCTCGCTGATCGTCCACCTTGCCTGTTAGCTGCGTCATGCTTGTATAAATAGGTCACCTATGTGACATTCCTTCGCCGCGGGCCAGAAATGTCGACGGCTGACGTATCAGCGGTGGACGACTACAAATATCTGGCCAGGTTATTGTTGGACTAACGACACGGAACGAAAATGATTGATATACTCGCAAACACAAGTACAGTTTTTCGCGGAAAAATACACCTCAAACACAAAAGCGCATTCGTCAAGCTCTCGAATATTTTCTTCGCAAATATAGAGCTTGGGCAATATATACTGGCTTTTTAGATGACACAATGATGACGGCCGACCTTGAATACGGCTCTGGCTGGCAGAGAAGCAAGGTCCTTGAAATCGAACACAGCCGATCGGTGTCGTGCCCACTTTCTCAAACAGTCCGATCAACCAGTTCTGTGTGTGACTTCGAGTCAGTGATCGTCTCCGTATGATCTGTGTCCAACTTCCGTAATATCCCAGCTCCAGTGGATTAGATGCGGTAGCTTACCACCCATCATGACGCTCCAGCAAGTGTAGGGCTGTATCGGATATGAACGTTCGTATCGTTAATGGACGACACATCTCACGTCGCTTCCTCGATCTGTTATGAACGCCGAACAGATCGCTGCTGGTTATGCGTTGGTGGGAACACTGGGCTACCTGGCGTGTCAGATCGCAGCCCACCGTGTGCTCGGATATTTCGACAAGTTGACTCCGAAAGACGGCCGCTTTCACAAAGCGGATGATCATAGACAACAAGATAACGAAGATGCTAAATGCGATGACACGATTGACGAAGATCTGGTTTCTGCAGCTGAGGAACTGCAACTAGAAGATCTATCTCGGTCTTCTTCCGCTTGGAAACGACCGGTTGTGGAGGTGAAAGAGGAAAAGTTGGACACATTCACTAAGAGTTCAGCAGGCAGTCCTGCTGATTGGAACGATAATTTGTCCGTTCAGGATAGACTTGGCTCTAGTGAACATTTTTCTATGCAGGACAGACTTAAATCTAGTGGAAATCTGCCCGTTCATGACAGGATTAGCTCTAGCGAACTTCCTCCTCAGCAACTGGTCTTTGAAACAAAAGGTATGTTTGTTTTTACTTGAAGCAAATACACCATAAACGCTTATAAGGAGTATGTGAATTGTACATGCGAGAAATATATGTTGAGCTGTGTGAAATATATGGATTAAATGCTTCTTGAGATTTATAAATGTATTCATCTATTGTATTCATCGTCCACACAAGTATCATCCGTATTGCCCGTAATGTATAATTTTCTTCGTTTCAGTTGACTCGCTGGTGACCTCAAGGCGTCATCAGAGGAGGGATTTTCAGGTCGAGCAGGAATTGTACACATATTCGGGGAGAAATCCTGGATATTACTCAAGTAGCGGAAGGTAAATTTTGCTGTGCTTTTGACGGAGTCATCTTTATTAATTTTTTTAATAGAGAAACTAGTTTATGGGCGCTAAACTACATTATATATTCGGGTTTCCTCAATCGGAGGTAATATTTTTTCTGTTTATTTTCCAGGCTTGATAAAGATAGCTGCGAGAGGTCTCTGTCGAGATTGAAAGATTTTGATCAAGCGGAATTCGCAAGTAGCCTCTACAGAAAGTCCGAGGATCCGTTTTTACGCAGCCGTCAATCCGAATACACCGCTTATCAAAGACGCTGTCCATCAGGATTCTCCAGCAGACTAGATAATTCTGATTTCACTGCCCGCAAGTATTCCAGAAGCCCTCGTCTGCTACAAGAAAGATTGTGCAGTGAAGACAGATTTTCAGAAGCGAGTCGTCTATCTCCTCGACCAATCGGAATCGCACGTGAGTCGGTGGGATATTGTCACAGCAACAACAGCTCTGCGTCAAGCCTGTGTGCTGGATTTCGGTGTGATTCCTATAAGTCAGAGAGTGGTATCTATCAAAGACAAGTAGACTCTTCTTTGGGAACAAGCCCTGGTTTTCGTGGAAGATCACACGCAAGAGAAGTTGAAATTGCATATTCCGATAATGAGCGAGCCCATCTGGACTCTGGTTTTGGTTTAAGGTGTAGTTCACGAGCGTCAGTTAGCAGTGTACAGACAGAACTTTCTCAAACATCAACATATTCACCAAAGTTTATAAGGCGTCATTTGACACGTGATTCTGAGGACACCGAACAGTTGCCACAATCTAAATTGTCTTCCATTCTTTATCAAAACAGAGCGTCTCCAAGCTTATCGCCGTCCAGAAACATGGAAGCTAACGAAGGGTTGACTCAAGTCGATGCTGAGGTCGAAGAAATTGAGCCGACAGAAGTACCTGAGAATCACGGTACTCAAGATGAAGCTGAGGAAAACATCAACGCTAGCCTCACCGAAAACAATGGCGATATTGCAGTACAAGAGGAAGATCCAGTTCAATCTGCCGTAGAAAAAATGACTGAAGAACATCCCAGCGAATTACCAGGTGGAGTTTGATATAATTATATAAAAAATTTATAATTATTATATTCTTTGTTATCCATATTAACGTTGTGTTTACGATATAAAGCGTTTACTTGTGTAATTAAGTGAATATTAAACCATAAATCATGCCGAAAGTATATAATATGTCATATTTACCCATCCTTTATCAAAAATAAAGTTTTTTATTTGTTTTATAAACTGTTTCTTATGAGTGTGACTTCTAATCGTGTAAGTATAATATTGGTTCCACTATCAACGAATGGTGAAATGTTCCTATTTCAGCTAATGTCGATGCGGAGGAGACTAGTGCGGTGATCGTGGATGAAGAGCAAGTTGAAGGATTGGAGAAAACCGTCGAAGTCTCGGATGCAGTCGACGACAGTCACATCCAGTCTATGACGGCTCTCACTGATTCCGAAGTGCCGCAAGAAAGTCCAGTTGACGAAGAAGTCAACACGCAAGACACAACAAACAACCATCATAGTGGAACTCCTCCGAATTTTGTTACAGAGTTGACAAACATGGAGTATGCGGCAGGGAACGCTCTAATGCTGACGGCTCAGGTTTCTGGAGATCCCATGCCCGATGCTTGCTGGTTCAAAGACGGCCAAATGGTTGATATGGGCGGCAGAGTGCTGATCAACAGCGATGATGGAACAGTGAGAAACCTTCCTATACGTGCATAACCTTCTACCATCTCTTAACATCACATTTCTACGGATTATTTCGACAGATATATTTTTTATCATTAATAGAGTTTTTATACTTTGAAAAACCGGTAAATATGATCAGTCTCGGTGTGGATAATACACGCTGGTTACGATGTCTCTACGATCTCCAAGATCTCCTCTTTGATATCACGCTTTTGTATTTCAGCTGTCCTTATCCGTACTGCTGTCGGACCCACGTGACGCTGGGCTGTATAAAATCGAGGTGTATAACGAACATGGCCGAGTCAGCTCGGAAGCCGAAGTCATCCTACAAAAACCCGAGCCTGGGGCGCCTGTTTTCACTGATAATGTTGCCAACGCAACCAAGGCGAGACAATAGACATTTGATTCAATCTTAGTGCGCTTATTCGCACGCGGTAGCATGCTCAAGGTATATGTCTATGCTGGATACAGAGCCGTAGCAACCGCCCGCCGTACCCCCCGGCCGGGGGGGCCTGAATGTTGAGGGGCCCCGTTGCTTTACGTATGATATTAAAATTTATCATATTTATTATGTATAGCCTTTACCTTTTTGATCAGATGTTTTCACCTGATCTTGTATTATGTGATTATGTCTAATAAATAACTTCATTATTTGATGCTATATTTTTAATGGGGCTCCAAGTGCTGCCTTCGGGGGGCCCCATAAGTCCTCGCAACGGCTCTGGTTGGATACATATAGCTCACATATATGTGGTAGACAATGCAAATAATTTCAAGTGCTGCTAAAAAACTTGATCCGAACGTTCACATCGCTGTACGCAACAATTTTTCTAAATATATTCATATTGACTTTGTAGCCTTTGTCTTCGGAATTATCTCGTTTATGATTTCTTTTGTGAATATGTGGCCATGGGCGGTCGATTATTCTTGTCGACAGCTGCTGGGCGACTCGGTGGAGTTTACCGCCAGGATCACAGGGCAGCCGAAGCCCAAGGTTCACTGGCAGTTCAACGATAAACCCATCAAGGCGGGCAGCAGCTACAAGCTCGAACGAGACGAGGATCTGTGCAAATTGACTGTGCTCCAATGTTCCGAGGAGCTGGCTGGACGATACGCGTGCGTGGCCAAAAACAGCGCAGGTCTGGCGCGGTCCGAGGCCACCCTCAAGGTGGTCGAGGAAATGCCAGTAGAAGAGCCCGTGCCGACTGTCACCCAACCATCTTCCGGGGCTGTAGATGCTTCCGGTGAAGCGACTCTGTCGACAAATGATCAAGCTCGGCAGGATCAGGAGGACGCAAAAACACCCACTCCGGCTACTGAAAGTCATCCAAATTACCGGTTAGATGTGATTGGTTGTCTAAATCTGGTATCTCTAAGCCTCTTGAGTGGAATCTCTATAGGTCAGTGGCGGTGCCAGGTTTTTTTCGCTAGGGGACTAAGGAAAAGATGTTGGGGAATGGCGAATCATGAGGAACAAAATGTTTATGTTCAGGATTTGGGGGGGGGGGGTCGGGGCTCAGGGGGCTCACCACATTGTGGGAATGTTTCAGGCCCTCAAAACCTCCTCTCCTTTCGGCGCCGCCACTGCACAATCAGAGTCCAACGTCAGGAGCTAGATTAGCGTCCAGCTTGTGAAATTCCTGCGAAAACTCTCCATCTAAACATTTCTCTATTATGGAATATACTGTGCCACTTGTGATACGGTACTTGTTTCGTGTTGCCGTGCATGCAGTTGTGTCGTTTTTACACATGCTTCATGCTTAGCTTGCAACGAAAATAAAAGGAATAATATAGTGATCATTAATACCATAGGTGCATAAAAAATAGTTATGAAATACTATCAAAATGTAATATTTATATTACAGAATTATGTTATATATATAGTCTAAATTATAATAATAATAATAATAATAGTTTAGTGATATCCATTTGGTCCAGATTGCTTATACTGTCTTTCCCGTAGTGAAATGTTCATATACATGTAGTGTATGCCTGTTTACTTGCCCGGTATGACCCCGGTTCATATGGAGCTGATTGAATCACATCAGGCGAGTGAAGGTAGTGATGTTTTTCCATCGGCACTTGCTGATCACACTCCTGTATCCTCTTCATTTTTCTCTCTTCATCTTCTCCACCTCACTCTCCTCTTTTACGGCGCGTGTTTCCAACATCCACGACAGATACGGACCGGCGGCCACGGGTGCGGCGGAGAAGTATTTGACTCCCGTCGAGCGCCCAGTCAAGCCGGCCACCAAAGAGAGTCCGTTCTTTCTCAAGACCATAGGCGACACGGAGGTGTTTGGAGGAATGCAGGCCAAGTTCACAGCCTGTATCACTGGACACCCGCAGCCTGAATACGAGTGGTTTCGCAACGGAATCAGAATCTATCCCAGGTGAGGTGTCGCATCAGTCCATCTGTAGAGGACATTTCATAAGCGGGCTCAGTCTGCAACGGCGACCATCTGGAAGCCCAACTGGAAACCTTGGCATATAATTTCCTGCAGGCAAAGCGTAGCAAGCGAGTCGTAGCAACCGCCCCGCACCCCCCGGCCGAGGGGCCGAGTGTTGAGGAGCCCCGTTGTCTCACGCGTGATATTGAAATATATCCCATTGTACCGTACCGCATAAATGTGCCGTAAGTCCCCAAGGAGATCAAGGGGCTGCTGGTAACTGCATTCTCCCAAAGTCGGCCCTATATTGTAATGATGTTTTACTTATAATGGGCCCCAGCCTTTGGGGAAGGGCATAAGACATAGCACTGCATCTGCCTGTAAGAATTAATACAAAAGCCCAGTGTGCTTCACCTATGCCATCAATTGCACAGATGAAAATTAGCACCATGTGGTATTAACTAGTATATACCAGCGGCTTCCAACCTTTTTTGGCGCGAGTCACAATTTTGCGCAAAGCAAGCTTCGCGACCCAATCCTAAATATAGAAATACGAATTGTCTTTATAAGGTAGTGGTTTTGATTTTAATCATAATTTAACTTAATCATTATCTGTTTTTGATCAAATCACGATTGTGATCAAATCACGGTCTGCTTATAATCCTAAGGCATCATGCATTTTAAATATTACAATATCTAATTATAATACATCTTAGTGGCAAAATCAGTATTTTCCACGAACACTTAGCGACCCAATAAGATCACTGCATATACACAAACTAATTAATATCATGAAGACTATGAATGTTTTCAGAAGATGGTTTTTCGACAGGATAAGTTAAGATAAATGTAAATAAATCATTGATGTTTTTACGATTAGAGAGACGATTAGCTGATTCAGGCTGTTATAGTTAGTTTGTTTTAATTTGTCACGATATCATTGTCTTTTTTCTACTTCATATTTGTCTTCTCATGACCTATAAGTCTGAATGCTCTGACTGTTTTATTTCTGGTTCCCCATAAAATAACACCTTGTTTAAAATAGATATAGTGGGCCCACATGTAAAAATGCGCATGTTTATGTGTGTCTCCTTATCACAACGATTTTTGCGTATTATTCGTTGACGACAAGCAAATCCTGATAATGACGACTATGGCGATGATGCATTTGGCCAGTGATCGTATTGCCATGCAGCTGGACGAGAGCGGAGTGTTGAAATTGACCATGAGAAACGTCGACTCCACCGATGCCGGTCGCTACAAGCTGACCATTTTCAACCAGCATGGACACGCTAGCTGTGAAGCCGATCTCACTTATGATTGTCAGTTGTCATGACAACGCAGCCAGTGTTTATTATTATTATTATTATTAATTACAGGCAAATCCCGTAGCGTGGGGGAAGTGTGCCAGCACTATTTCCACCCTGTGCGGTGGCCCCATGTGTACTGGAAGCACCCAAAAGATGTAGAGAGAAATAAAGTTCGTAAAATATAGATCTCAGATGAGAGGAAAATGAAAGCTAATGAACAATGAATGAAAAGAAATAAAGTGCAAAGAAATAAAGAATTTGGAAATTTTCACTTTGAAATAAAAATCTGCTTCGCTGCCACACGCGGCGGCCAAAAAAACTATCAAATTTGCAAGCATACGCATACCCCAACACATACACACACACATACACACAAATACACGCACACACACACATACACACACACATACACGCACACACACATACACATATACACACACATAGACAGAGAGAGAGACACACACACACACACACAAACTCACTTAAATCACATCAATATTACATTGCAAATCAATATGTACAGTACAATAAACATAATATACTCTACTGTAATTTACTATAATTTACTCTATTTCAGTCTATTTCTATTCTTTTAACTCCATTTACACTATTTGGTTAACATTTACTCTGGTCTACTCCAAATTTATCTCGTTTAATCTAAGTTACTCCAATTCCCTATGAATTACTCAAATTTACTATATTTCACTCAGATTTACAATTTCTTACTCCAATATGTCTTCATTCAGTACAATTCAGTATATTACCTTAATTTATCTAACCCATTTAATAATTTAACTCATTTAAATATTTCAATTTATTTATTTATTTTATTTATTCTAATTTAGTCTAATTAATCCTTTTATATTCCAATTTTTATATTTTCAGTATATTGAAGTCTATTTTACTCAACTGTACATAACTTTATTCTAAACAACCTACTACAGCCATAACAATGATAGAATTCAAATGTGTATGTGTGTGTGTGTGTGTGTCTGCCCGAGTGTGTGTGTGTGTGTTGGTTTGTGTGTGTGTGTGTGTGTGTGTTGCTGTGTGTGTGTGTTGGTGTGTGTGTGCGTGTGTGTGTGTGTGTGTGTATTGGTGTGTGACTGCAGCATTTGACATGGTACAGACTAGGCCGTTGAAAGACCAGTATCACACACTGGAATGGCAGTTGAAATCTGGCGTGCCTATGCCCCTGGTAGATCCGCCCATCATATCCAGGTGTCGCCTTATAAGATATTTAATTCCTCACTTTTACCAACTTTAATGCTTTTTAAAGAATTTTAGCCTTTTAATTCTTCACTTAAACCAACTTCGTTCACATTTGCTCTTGTATGTGTGTTGCTTGTGTGTGCGTGTGTGTTTGTATATATGTATGTGTCAAGAACTAGTAAATACAGTTCATCAGTCCTTCATATGTGTATCTGTGTGTATGCATTTATATGTGTGTTGGTATATATATATATATATATATATATATATATATATATATATATATATATATATATATATATATATATGTGAACGTGTTTAATCTTACAGGCTAAACCTTACTAACGTATAAACTGAGTTATTTCAACAATTTTTCTAAGCTAGACTCGTTATATATGTTAATTCCTTAAATATTATGTGTGTGTGTATCTCTGTGCGTGTGTGTGTGTGTGTGTGTGTGTGTGTGTGTGGGTGTGTGTATGTGTGTGTGTGTGTGTGTGTGTGTATGTGTATGTGTATATGTTATGCGTATATGTATGTATGTGTGTGTTCCTATCTAGTTTTTATTCACAGGTTAATGAGCTCAACAATCGTGTGTCCTGTGTTCCATTCCATGTATCATAATATCATTGTTAGATAAATGTGTGTGTGTGTGTGTATTGTCTTCTGGTTGGCCATTTTTTCTGCTATTATATTACACTCATTAATGCGTTCCTCTCAGGAAAACTGTATTTTTGACTATCTTTTTGAGCTGCTCTTCTTATAAACCGTTTGCTATTGCACTTTTCGGATGTTGCTAATTTAACGATGTGTTTTTATGTCTGTGCGCATGTTTGTGTGTGTGTGTGTATGAATGTATGTATGTATGTTTGAGTGTATGCGTATGTGCGTATGTATGTGTGTGCTTGTGCGTATGTATATGTATTTGTGTGTGTGTGTGTGTGTATTTATATGTGTGTGTGTGCATCTATTTGTGTGCACGTATTTGTGTGTATGTATTTATGTGTTTGTATGTGTGCGTGTATGTATGTGTGCGTGTATGTATGTGTTTGTATGTGTGTGTGTGAAGAATGACTGATTGTCAGTTAATATTGTCCTGGAGACCTTCACCTCCAGCAGGGCAGTCTGTGCCGGTCACCTATCAGGTGGAAATGTGTCAGCTGTCTGGCTGCGAATGGTCCACCGTCAAAACAGGTCACACAAACACACACACACACACACACACACACACACACACAAACTAAATTTTGTGAAGACAAGCATTTTTGATAACTTTTTTTCGACAAACTAGATTTTTTTCATGCAAAAATGTCTAAAACTCAAATTCTTTGCATTTTATTCTTGAATAACTCCTTATTCATTTTGCTAAATTTTGAAAATCGAGTATCTCATCAAAACGATCACTTACAATTGATTGTTTCAGTGTGTTTGTAAGAATATATAGAAAACATACACTGCAGCTCAGATATGTACTATATAAATGCGCTTAGTCGATGTATATTCAAATTGTTTTCGCAAACTGAGTAGGAGCAATTTTGAATGAAACAGTGAAAAATGAGGAAAATTATATGAAAAAGTACCAAATATGAAATCTTTTTTCATTCAGTAGAATTATTCATTTTAAATTATTTTGCTTTGTGATGTCTGAGACGAGAATCGGCTATATTTATGTTTAGGAGTTCGCGGATGTTCCATTGAAGTGAAGAATTTACAAGCCGACAAGGACTACAAGTTTCGCGTGAGAGTTGAGAATAAGCATGGAGTGAGTGAAGCATCGTCCCATGTCACTACACAAAGGTGAGTGAACTAAATCACTGCCTTCTCAACGCATTTAGTATAAAAGCATACGGTGCTGCCGTTGTAAAATAATTCGCCTTATCTTTGAAAATAATTCGCGCAACCGACGAGGCACAGCAGAAATTATTTTGCAGCAGCTATGATTAAATAAATAAATATATAAGCTTTAATCTGGTATTACTTTTATGATTCCATGAAATAATTCATTAATATAACTGAATCATACATGTTTATCAGTAAATATATACATTGTTGGAATTGAGGCAATGTGAATTGCAATATTTTTTTGTTGCAGAGAAAGACTGCTCGTTGCGTTGAAGACTGAAGACGAATTCCTGCCTGTCGGCGAGAAATTCAAGCCAGGTCTTTCTAACAAGTTTCCGCGTGATTTCGACATGGAGCGCTGGAATCGTCGAAGACCGCAACCACCAACGTGAGTGTTGCCAAACACGCTAGTTGAAGCAAAGTTGCCAGATCTTGCACTGTCTTCTGCCTGAGATTTTTTACATATCTTTATTTAGCTCCAATTTCAACCGGTTCTAATTTCTACGTGAGCTTCGTAAATCCTCAGAAATTTGTCTGGTCGAAGTTCGTTTCTCGTTTGACTATTATTTTCTATATTAATTACAAGCAAATCCAGTGGCATGGGAAGAGTGCAAGCACTATTTCCACCCTGCGGTGGCTCCATGTGTACCGAAAGCGCCCAAAATACAATAGAATATATTATAATTATCTAATTTATTAACGAGGATGCCGTGAGGTATTCTTGGAGCCTTTTCGGACACCATGTCAAGAAATATTAGTGTTTAAGCTTTGATTGGGAAATTTTGAATGCAATAATTTCCCAATAATATACTTGAAATGAGTTTATTTGCCTATCGAACGACATTGCAGGCCAGTGGTTTCCAAACTTTTTGTGATCGAGTACCACATTGAGGTTCCGAGGACAGTTTCCGCGTACCACCTGGCTCCGGCGAAACTCAGTCAGATCAGATATCAATTTATTTGCATAATTGTACAAGTAGAACACATAAATCAATTGGAAAAAACAACCCTATGCGAGAACCGCTTCTTCTCCACCAGCTGGTTAATGAGAGACATTACTTTGCTCACAGCACATCAGAAATCATTACCTGGAACATTGTTCATGTGTTCCGAAAGTGAAGGTCCTTGCGTAGCATTAGTGGTGCGAGTACCACAGGCTGGGCTTCACTCCTCTAGGCAGCCCATTTTTAATCGACAGACCGATGCCGAGTCTTGCGATCATTCAAAAAGCGCCCCGATAATATTCGCTCGTGCGAGCACAACTCGAAAAACGTCCAATGAAAGCCCACTAAACATGCAATGACTTAAAAGCCGTAAAAATTGGTGTCGTCGCCGTTCCGTCAATAGATATTGTTGATGTATAAAAATTAATGTATAGACAAGCAAATAACAATACGCAATAACCAATCACTTTCCACCATTTACCGCACTTTCGTCACTGATCTCCCGAACATCTCCCTCACCGTTCATTCAAATACAACAAACAACGAAAACGTCATAGTAAACCGCAAACAAAAATTCCATGTGATTTCACAACAAATACATCTCCAGTCGGGCAATTTCCCAACAAGTAAAATATAAATTTAACGATGAACACAATATTTAACAGACCTTTTAAATTGTGCAGCCTTCTAGCCAATGGCGGCGCCAAGGTTTTTCCGATGGGAAGCTGAGCGGGTCTAAGGAATAAGATGCGGAGGTTTGGCGAAACATGAGCAATTACACTCTACAAGTTCATGATCAGCACTGGGAGAATTATGGTACTTGGCCCTTTTTTGGGGCAAACTTCATCCCCTCCAATCCTCCCCTCTTGGCGCCGACACTAGTGTAAGTAAAGTAAAGTAAATTGCATTTATTGCACATTATCAAAATATACATTTGAGGCTTTTCAGTACAATATATACATATATATACACACACACACACACACACACACACACACAAACACAACCACACAATCATTCATGCATACAAACAACAACATAAAATCAATATACACATATCAGCACGTACTCAGCAACAACTTGATATATATGCTCATAGGCAGTAAGGTTCGTGTTTGTGCGATATTCAAGTTGTGTTTACGAGTATGTCTTCATGTGAATGTTGCGTATATATATCTGGCAGCGTCGTAGTTCAATCGTTTTCTTCCGGCATCTGTGATAATATTCGGGTAGATAATGTCGCTTTGTCTTGTCGTTCGAGATCCGCTTTGTCGTTCTATGGTGTTGTACAGCAGGTTCGGTGTGTTTGTCTGCATAATTTTGAAAATGAGTCGTTTTCTGTTGGTTGTAATTAACTCGTCAATTCGCGGCATTCCCAGCTTGGTAAATGCGTCGGATATATGATCTCGTTTTCGTCTTTTCGTGAGTATTGTGTAGTGTGTTGAGTAGTGTGTGTGTGTGTGTGTGTGTGTGTGTGTGTGTGTGTGTGTGTGTGTGTGTGTATGTGTGTGTGCGTGTGCAACACAGTCGTGCTGCCACCAAATACACACTTGCAGCGATGCTGCAGTGCATTGCAACACATTTGTGGGTCATGAGGCGTTTCATGTGAATTTTACACATGTGCATACGCATGCAAATCACGTGTGTGTGTCGGTGTGTGTGTGTGTCGGTGTGTGTTGTGTGTCGGTGTATATACATGTAGATGTACCTGCAACGTTTTGTTCGCTTGCGAGTGGCAATCGTGTGCTGTGTGATCTTATGGTGATCGAGTGATCCTAATGTGTGTGTGTGTGCGTGTGTGTGTGTGTATGTTATCTTACTGTGTGATCTCAGGCAGCATTCTTTTGAGTGATGAACTGTTGCAAGGAGTTTGTGTTGATTGGCTTGTTGCTGAGCGGTTGTGTGTTGAACGCACGCGCTGAGAACGAAGATGGAGCAATTCGTGTGCACTTTATTACCGCTTCGGGTCAATTTGAGAAAATCACGCTGTTGGGGGAAATCAATTCCACTCACGGCCAGGCGGATATTTCGCTGTTTGCCTTTGCCAATGTGCAAATGCCAGCAACGTTCAACTTTACCATGACAGCCATACAGAGCAAGCTAGACCTCAATCCGTCAATGAACGCCAGGATCCAGGTTGCTCAACAGATAGGGACATAGGGAGCCATCGAAAAGAAGCAAATCTACGCCTACATTTACAACAAAAAGTCGGTGGAAGTCCACATTGATAGCCCAGAAGTGCCCAACTATGGCTATTTGAAAAGTGAAGCGACAGTGGACGTACGCGGAGGGGGTGTCTTCAAATTTATTTCCATGCACGCCGTAATCAAAGACGATCTTAAAACGGTTTTGCAATTGTATCTAAATACAAACATACCGATGCTAATCACTGCTAAATTCATTAAACCAATGAACAACCCTTTGAACTTCACAACAAGTATAAATAGATTTTTTGGATTCCCATACAAACCAGATTGTCAACAATCGAAAGAATTTGCGTTTTTGCGCGGTTTCGCCCATCCGGGTGAAATAAAGCCTATATTTTTCAGAATTCAAGCACAAGCATATGGAAGACGTTTGTTGGTGAATGGAGTTCACTTGCCGAAACACAGCATTGGTACGTCAGCGCAGACGAGCATTGAACCAGGTCAATCTCATTCACCTGAACCATCATCTAGCGGACATCCCTCCAGCAAGGCATCACAGCTCACACAAACGCCACCTACTTTGACGATCAAGACCCGAAGAGTACAAGTTCCATTAAGAAAGTCCCAGCAGCATCCACGTCATGCAATGCAAGGAACAACCGCACAACCAGGAACCAGTCCAGCAACCCAAGCTGATGTTGGTCATGACAGCAAGGACTCTGCTCCGCAACTATTGAAAACCGAGCAGCCAACACACGCGAGTACATCAGAGGCATCCCAATTGGACTTGAAACTGGACAAATTGTTTGAGAGTAGCAAATATCTGATTACATATTTATTTCCACCACTGATTGATTCATCTATGCAGGAGTCAAGTGATGCTAGTTGGGATGATTTGGCTCCACCTGCCAAAAGACACGCTGCAATTTCGCCTGATGTTTCCTTCCACGATTAACCAAGCAGTAAACTCAAACGGTTCTTACATGAGTAGTTTCGAATTTGCTCGCATTCATCAGCGCTTTCGAAAACTAAATTTCGTATATCTGCATGTAAAGTTTGACACATTTCAAAGTTCAGAGTTCACCCGGGTCTTTGTATGGTTACTGCTAAAATTTATACTTCTGTTTAAAATGGCCAAATACACAACAAAAACGACCGCATTTTTTTATATGATTTATCTTTGCTATTTCAACTGCAGCTCGAAGCAGTAAGCTACCTGAACGTCCCAGAAATGTCGTCAACATGAGGAAACATCATGAATTTATTCCCTATTGCAATTTAGCTATTGAGATCAGAGATTAGTAATTAATACAGACCGGATGTTGAGGCAAAATGCCCTAAATGCCTATATTTGCCTATTCTATGGGTTTTTCCAGATAAATGCCTAATTTGCTCATTCATCTAAAAATTTGCCTATATTGTCCAAAAAATTAATTGAATAAGTTATTGAAATGCATTTAAATCAATTAATTGTACAAGCAAAATGCAACCAGTGGTGATACTGCTAGGATTAATTTCAAGTTCACTTGAACTATTTGGGACTCGTATTTGTGGGCTTCTAGTGTGTATGTCTGGGCGGATTTGTATGCTGGACCGCGTTCTGAGAACCGAATGAAAAGATCACATTGCTTCTGCTGAGTCAAAAATTTGCGATGATAGCGATGATTATGACTGGGGAGTAGTACAATATTGCCCTATGAACATATTAGCCACAAATACCCGAGTACCCCATACTCTGCAATAGGGCTATATGTTCACCTCGGCCAGCAGTGCCAAGAGCATACCAAGTGCGAGAGTGCGACTACGGTTTGTGGCCAATATGCTCACTTTTCACCATAGCGAAATTTCAGTGGATATCAACACAAGACACGAGTTTATACACAACAAGTAGCTTGCGTGCTGTGCGGTTATTGGTTAGGCTAGGCTTGGTTAGGTCAGGTTAGGTTAGGTTAAGTTAGATTACTGAGCCTAGCAAATAACCGCACAGTAAGGTGCTAGCTACCTGTTGTGTATATGCTCGTGCGTTGTGTTGAAAACCACTGAAATTACGTCTTGTCGAAATGTGAACATATTGGCCACACGCATTCTCGCACTTGGTACGGCCTTGACACTACGCTTGCCGAGGTGAACATATTGTCCTATCGCAGAGTATGGGAGTATTTGTGCGTTTGTGGCAAATATGTTCATAGGGCCATATTGTACTAGATCCTACGACTGCACTGTTGCTGAACTCGATCTTGTAGTTGTATGTGCGTGTGTTGTGTACATACACATTCAGTGCAATCAACATGCGTCTAATTTGTCACTTCAGCGGCACTTGTTCAACTAAAAGCGAAGGCCTGACCTGCCAGTCATGTTGCTGGGTTTTCCGTGTGAACGTTGTGTATTGAATGAACGGAGCTAGTGTGAACGAACCAGCTAGAAGAACGCTTCTCATGAGTCCAAATTAGCAGCCTATTGGACCAAGTGAATACAACAGGATCCTGTGTTTATAAAATGATTCAATTACATTTCGTATCACGTGATTCGATCATTAGAAGAACAGAAGCCATTGGAGACCGCATTGACAGAGGTGAACTCCGAAATGCATAGCATAAATCGAATTCCTGGTGAAAATGTGCGTGTTATACAAGTAAAGCCCAGACGAGCACTCAAGGGAAATGATTTTGTGCAACTTCAATAAATCTAAGGCCAGTGAAGGCGAAAACGTTGTATTTGTTCGATAACTTCTCAAGTTCTGTTGTACGGTCGTCGACAAAATTTGACCTCTAAAAACGTGGAAATAATTGCGTAAAAACTTTATCTGGTAAATGCTATCAAAATAATATATCAGTTCTCATACATCAGTTTTAATAAATGCCTATATTTGCCTCTGTTGCTGTTTTATCGTGCCTCTATTTGCCTGCCTATTTTGCCAGTTTTAATAGCCTAAACATCCGGTCCTTAGTAATTATCCACAAACTGTTATACTTAACTGCCTTCGGTGCAAAAGTATACGAAAAGAGAATTTATTGTATTTTCGTTCCGTATAATTGGCTAGCTAACCTGGCTGGCATTAAGGAGAAACAACAGAGATCAAGTTAATATTCAAGCTAAAACTACGCATTTCTCACTTAAATAAAGGCAAAGAAACAATCGGAAACAGGATATGCATTCAGTGTCTGTCGAACTCCTTGAACAATCCCGTCGCACTAGCTCTGAATGCCAGGTCGCGCGCGTTTGTTTGCGTTGCACGGCTGAACCATGACACAGCCGACGTTTGTGTGTGCTGCAGCGGTCGCCGGCCGCACCAGCAAGCCGACGGCAACGAATTCGACGGCGGCGGCAGCTGGGACTACGACCGCTTCTCGGCCAGCGTACGTCGACCCACCAGCTGTCTGCCGGACGTCGAGTCGTTGCGGCCGGTGCAGCGTCCGTTGTCACGCGCCGAGGCCCATCAACTGCGCCCTGATCCGGCAGGCTCTCCGGCGACGATGCGTCGACGTCCGTTGACGGACGACGTCGACTCAAGACGCTCGCCGCGTTCTGGACGCATGCGTCGACAGACGTACGCCGACGAGTGGGAGACGAAGCGTGGCGCTCACATTGTCGAGCGACTGCTGGTACGGCGGCAGGTGGACGATGCTGGTCGTGAGTTCAGGCGTTCGGCAGGCTATGAGACTCGCGAGCTGCTTCGACGCCTGCCTCCAATTGTGCTGCACAACAGACGTCGCACCCCACTGCAGTGGGACGATGAAGAGACACAGGCAGAGGATGTGAAAAAAGGACGCGGTGATAGCCAGGTGAAAGATGTCGCTAAGGACGCGTCGGACTTACAGTCGCCACTGCTGCTGTCTCTAATTCCACCACGCTCCTTGTCCCGAATGTCCGAAATTGTCGGCAATAAGCACGTCACATTGATTCCTGACGAACCGCTGGCCAGAAGTGACACCGTTCTGGCACGCGACTGGCACGGAGAGTTTCAGCGGCATCTGCAGGGTGACGATAGCAAGCCATCCAAACTGTTGTCAGCTTCCAAGCTAACCTCGGTCACTGACTGGGAGTCACGATTCCTCGACTCATTTGAGACGCAAAAGCTGCTGTGAGCGAGAGGCTTAGTCTTGATGATATTCACCGAGTTGTGGCGAGTTGTGGTAATGCCCGTTTGCGTTGTGGATTGTGCCTACTTCATGGCAAGTAGTTGCTCTGACTCTGGAGGTATATTGGATGAGGAATTAGCGGTATTTTTCCGATGTCTCATCTCACACGCATGTGCTTTGTTCAGCTCTGAACTATGATTAGGACGGTTGTAAATGCTTTCGGAATGAACAGCGCCGGATATACATACACTGCCTTGATTAATTTTGTGCTAGTCATCTATGCGAAACTGAATTGTACAATTATCCGTTGATGAGCATAATCACACAAAATAGATTATTTGCAGCTTTTGGTCTGCCTTTGGCTTAGCTCTGCCTTTGACTGGGCAAGTGAGTGAAGTTTTACTCGAAAATATTATGGCATTGAATATATTCAGCTTATATAATGAATTTATTTATACATTTATTTAAAGTATTTAACTTTGAGTTGAATCAACACATATCGTTGTACCAGTCTACGCTATAACTTTTGTGGGCGCGTTTTTGCAATTCGTGCAATCTCGGCAATGTGCACAATTTGTGCAATTTGTGTACATTTAGATGTGTATTCCTCAAACAATTTTGATGGAATGTTTTCTTGTTGAAAAATCCGCCTTTGAGCCGAAATAAGGAGTTATACGTTACAAATACACCGTGTTAATTCGTGTTTTTTATTTCGGCTTGTGCCTGGTTGCGTGTTTTATGATATGACCCAAGAAATACCAAAAATTATGTCATATCATTAGATGCTGAATGACTGCAGATCAAACAGTCTTGAATGCCAATATTTGCCTGACTGCCAGAGAATTCATTGTAATAACGCCGCGTTTTAACTTTGACTGACCCTTCATGTTCGAACACATGTAATGCTGCTTAACTGCGAGCTAAAATGGCTGTTCTATTGTTGACATCCCTTGTGTCATCTTAGTTTGGCGCGCAATTTCATTACTGTTGGCGCGCTACTTGTTGCTGGCACGTGATCTATGCAAGAAATGCGTGGTTGCGCGAGCGTGGCGGCTAATCCGGGTTTCGGTACCAATCGGTCAAGTTGGCGCATGCGCACTAGAGCGACCACCGTGCCTGCAGTTGCATTTCAATCTGTGAGCGATGTGATCTATATATTGCTGGCACTTCTTTAATATATAAGCTACCAGCTATCCAATCACCGTGTGCATGTGTTTTAGATGAAATTCATTCTTAGAGCGGTAAGAATCGTTCAACTGTGTGTGCTTGTGTGTGTGATATACCGGTGGATGTTGTTTAAATCTCGCCAAAATGGTCTATTTTGTCAAGCCCGTAGACAATCCGTACGAAAACTCAGGCAGATATCAGAGTACGGGCTATGTGAGGTGAGTTGTATTATCGGCCTGGCCTAAAGCTTTCTGATCCTGCATCGACGCCCTATAATCAAATGTCAAAATCTCTGTATCACACAATTATGTTTTTCGCTTATTTTTTTGGATTGTCTGTATTCTTGCGTTGACTTATGCAATTTCATCTTGCCGACGAATTATGACAAATATTTCTCAAATAAAATACCTTGATGTTATCATATTTATTTTATACGTTATGCGACCTAAAATTGCCAAAATTATATATGTTTATCAACTAATTTATATGTTTATCAATGAAACTGCTCTCCACTTTATCGAGATCGTCCTGAATTTAAACTTAGTTGTATATTGAATAATATATTATTTAATATTTTAAGGCTTGCGTTTGATTGGCGTACAACTTATAAGGAATAAATGTTTTTAATTTATTAATATATATTTTGTTAATTTTGAAATCAGTGTACTTTTGGCTTAAAATTAACTCATAAAAACTTCTTTTTTTTCTTCTTTCTCCTATATTCATCCAATTCGAATTGATGGTAAAAATCATCGTAAGTACTGATTGCAAATTGTCTAAATGTCTGTTTGTACCCTGTCTCTTCCTAAACCGCTGGACCGATTTTTATGAAACTTGGTCCCTAGGGGTAAAATGGATGCAAGAAGGTCATAGGTTAGATTTTGTTGACCTTTGAGGTCATTTTCAAGGTCATTGAGGTAATTTGTGTCTGTTTACCCTATCTCCTCCTAAACCACTGGACTGATTTTGATTAAACTTGGTCCCTAGGGGTAAAATGGATGCAAGAAGGTCATAGGCTAGATTTATTGACCTTTGAGGTCATTTTCAAGGTCATTGAGGTCATTTGTGTCTGTTTACCCTATCTCCTCCTAAACCACTGGACCGATTTTGATGAAACGTGGTCCCTATGGGTAAAATGGATGCAAGAAGGTCATAGGCTAGGTTTTGTTGACCTCCGAGGTCATTTCACGGTCATTGAGGTCATGTGTGTCTGTTTGAGGACTTTTTTTGTTTGTTTGTCGATGGATTTTTCGTCGTTCCCGTTTTCCGTCAAACGCTGCCGCCGTAGATTTTTGTTTTGTCGGCGGCAGCTCGCATCTCGCACTCACAACAATCTTCAAAATAAATCTTCGAAGAAGGAAGAACCAAAAGAAATATAAATGAGACGGTCATTTCGCCCCGCCGGCCTCATCGGGGATGAGGCCGAATCCGCGGGATGAGGCTGAGGCCTGATCGGGGGTGTCCGCAGGCCACTACACCGCCGACTGTTACTCCGAGGCAAGCGGGAAGTGGGTCAAGTTCGACGACGTGCACGTGTCCCCCATCAGCGAGTCGAGCGTGAGGACGAAGAATGCGTACCTCCTCTTCTACGTCAAGAAATGATCACTAACTAGGGGTTGAGTTTGTGTCGGGTTGAGTTTGTGTGTGAAGATGTTTTGAAGATCACCCATAAAATTCTTTCCGCGTGTATGGATAAAAATGGGTATTATTTTTAGCTTATTTATGTAAAAGCTTTGAATTTGTTTTTTTTTATTACAGTTTTATATACCACTCTGTTGCTTTAAGGCAGGGGCGGGCAACCTCTTCAGAGTGAGGGCCAGATGAGACTCCTGGAAGGAGGTCGCGGGCCGGACTGAAAAACCAAATCTAAGAATTATTAGATTTTGTATAACACATTGATTATGTGAATATATTGTTCCAAAGTTATATTAAACACTTTATAAATCAATAAGATTGCTGGTGTTGTATAAAAATAGTTCAATAATATATTTTTTTGGAAAACTCATGATTTATTGGAATTTCTTCTCTACTTTTTGTGGGAAGTCTGCGGGCCGGATTGCAATAATATAGCATAGAAGGATGGCGGGCCGGATGCTAAGCCTTCGCGGGCCGGGGGCTGCCCGCCCCTGTTTTAAGGCCAGCAATCTGAGGCTGATTAGAATAAAACAACACTTCCTTTTATTTGCAATTATTGAACCGCTACATTTTGCTGAAAATGTCAGGTTTCTGGTGCCTGAGTGCAACATTCAGTCGGTGGTGAAGGGTGAGGATGCCGAGATCAAGTGGATGCTGTTCGGATATCCCGTGCCGGACGTTCGCTTCAGCTTCAACAACGTCGAGCTAGATATGGGAGAACGCTTCGGCCATTCGTTCACCAAGGACGGCAAACTGGTGCTGACAATTACCAAGTGAGACGTGACATTTGTGATTTCTGCAGCTCCGAATATTGCTATTTTTGCCTGCCAATCATCATTTGTTTGACATAGATTTACAAAGTCAATATGGGAACATTCACGATTGACCGGTATTACATTTTACAAGTGAAGCGAGGAGATTGATGAGACTGAGAGATTGAGGAAACTGAGACCAGGAGATTGAGATCCGAGCGTTACGGTCCAACCCGACTGTAACGCTCTTTGCGACTCTTTGTGGTGTAGTGGTAGCACACCCGCCTCACAAGCGGTAGGTCAGTGGCTCGAAAACCGACAGAGGAGAATTTCATTGGGCGAATTCTATAATCCAACAGCCCCTGTCCACCCAGCAGTAATGATGGTACCAGATGTCAGTCATGTGTTGTGCCATGCATTCTTGGGAGATATATATATATATATATATATATATATATATATATATATATATATATAAATTTACGCATTTGAACACAGCAGTGGAAAGGCTAATGTTCGCGTGAATTTATGCATGGGCAAAGCCTCACGGTTCCGGCTGGCACACCGCAGGTCCGGCCGCACGGGTTTTGCAGTCACCGCCAGCACAGAAACTGCACGGCTACGCGCACACAAAACCCGCATTGCGACAATTTATGACCTTGGGAGATGACCTTCTCTAATACGTCTTACGTCCATGTGGAGAAAGACTGATACTGTCCAGTTTCTTTTTTGTTTTTGTGCGATAATAATAGTTAGAATAATAATATTGCATTGTATAGCTGCAGTCCTTAGTTGTATGGGAGGGTGATATAGTCCATCCGTGCCTAGATTTTTTCTAGCATCCGCTTGAATTGTGTTGCAGTGTTGGAGAGCGCGATCAAGGAGTGTACGAGGCCATTGCCAGCAACAAGTTCGGAGAGGCTCGTCTCAGACAGATTCTCCAGCTGGCCGTGAGACCTCGACTCACCCAGTTGCCCGAGGAGACCACGGTTCTGCAGCGCAGCCAAGCTCGGCTGGAGGCACGCATCACCGGCTTTCCCACACCACAGGTACGTGTCTGACGTCTCTAAGAAGTCATTGATTAAGCCTATAAGTGAATTATGGCTAGGGGCTTATTTAGGCTGAAATTGGAGTTTGAAAGGTCGGTAAATAACCCAAGTTATACTTCCAATCTGATCTATAGAATTCAGAACTTGTAACTCGAATTATCTTGACTACCTTGCTTACATTATTATTTCAAAAATATCCAACTCAATCGAATTTCAATTTCTGCACGATAGCCAGTTTTACTGGAGCATTAATCTTGAACAACCCACAATATTTACCAATCTTTATCTTTTAGAACCGTTTTCAGTTATTAAGCTAGGCAACGAAATAGCTTGATCGATCTAGGAGACCTGCAAAACCGATGCGAGATATAATGCTCGCTCTGAATGCAATACTTGGGCTTGTGGCGTGTGTCATCTCATTTCCATCGCGTTGCATCATTGATCACAGCCAACGTACTCGGAAATGCATACGGAAAAGCTCGCGGAAAAGCTCCCATAGTAAATAAAGTACCATCATAATAGAGTTGCGACTTTGTAAAAACCCAGTTACGAGCAGCTTCTCGGTCTCCATTAGGCTGGTACTTATATACGCTACTTTATTGTTTATTTACATCATGCGTGAGACAACGGGGCCTCTCAACACTTGGGGCTTCACGGTTGGGAGGTTCGGGAGTCGGCTGCTAGGGCTCTGAAGGGTTGAAGATTGTCCCTGCCGTTTCGCGCTCTTCCAGGTGACATGGTTCAAGGACTGGGAGCCGCTGGCTCACTCGGAGAAAACCCGCGTGCTCTGGCGGGAACCGGAGACGGCCATTCTGCTGGTGAACGCGTGCAACAGTCGAGACGCCGGACTCTACTCCATTTCCGTGCAGAACATGGCCGGATCCACAACGGCGTCGGTGAGAAATCCTACTTTTGTCGTTGTTGTCGTTGTTGACGTTCTTCAGGTGATCTGACCACAGATCGTACTCATGCAAAAGAACATTGCGGTGGTTAGGTTTGACCACAGGTCTTTTGTGGTGTGTTTCCTGTGATGTGTGTGTGTGTGTGCTGGGCATGTTTCCATGTTTGGGTCTGTTTGGGACAGAGCTGCATTCTGGACAAGCTTCATTGATGGCGGAGTCGTTGAATTACTTCCGTTGTATATCAGAAAATCTGTTGTTGTTGCGAATATCGTTAATTTTATTTACTTTTATTCCACCATTGTTTAACCTTTAATCGTTTTATTTTTGATGTCGAGTCTCCAGGTACTGGGTTATTATGCTATTGTGTTTTTGTTCAGGTAACTCTGCATATTGAGCACGATGAGACCAATTTCAACTATCAGTCTTATTCGACCACGCACTCGGTGAGGCCTCGCAACAAGGCGTTCGAGGACTTCTACGATATTGGCGAGGAGATTGGCAGAGGAAGTCAGGGCATTGTCTACCATGTTGTGCAACGCTCCAATGGTAAGCCTTGAGTCAGCATAAAAAGCCTAGGTTTATGGCATAAAAAGACAAGGTTTAAGACATAAAAAGACAAGGTTTGAGACAATTTCTATAGCTTGAATATACAAGGATTATAGCATGAAAAGACAAGGTTTAAAACAAAAAGTGACAAGTTTTATAACTTGAAAAGACAAGCATTAAGACTTTAAAGTCAAGTTAATATTTGTTGACAAAAATAATAGAAATATAATTGATAAATATTATTTTGAGCATACAATATTTAATATTCATGTTTCCATTTGTCCTCTTAAATACAGCAGCAATATTATTTTGGCATAACAATAACTATCATATCTTGGCTGTGTGTTCGTGTGTGTGTGTGTGTGTGTGTGTGTTTGTGTGTGTGTGTGTGTGTGTGTGTGTGTATGTATTGATAGGGCGCAGTTTTGCGGCCAAATGCATGAACGCCAAGGGTGATCAGAGAGTTACGATGAACTCTGAGCTGTGGATGATGAACCAGCTGCACGACCGAGCTGTTGTACGACTGTACGACGCCTACGAGTCGTCTCGTCAACTGATTCTTGTGCAAGAACTGTGTTCGGGCGGTGATGTACTCACAGCGCTGTGTCAACATGTCAGCTACAGCGAGTCGGATGTGGCCAATGTGATTCGCCAAGTTCTTTGGGCGTTGCAGTACATGCACACCAAACACATTGCGCACCTGGGACTGACGGTAAATTACAAACTTGCGTTGAAATCCTATAGTAGCCGTTTTTGCGTGGATATAATTTGAAAAATTGCGAAAGAGTTTGCGTTCAGCCTTAGTTTGTTATATATATATTTCTTGGAGAAATGAAAATTATCTTAGAGTAATCATTTAAGAAATTATATTTAGGTATTATTATATAAATATAATATATTCATTATAGTATATATTAGACGTTATATTCGAAATCGTATTGATAGATTATATTACAAATTTAATTAAATCAGTAATTATATTTGACTAATACCATGAATGATTTTCGTTTTGCATAACAATAGCAAAATGTGCTATGTAGGGAGAATAATAAAACAATTTATGAATATATCGTATTAATTTCAAATTATAAATTTATCGTAATATTATTAATACCATCAATATTATATTAAAACGAAATCGGTGTATATTATTTACATACAGGATGGTATACCTTTCAATCGCAGTTTTCTAACAATGCCTTCGCAACTGAAATTTGACTAAATTATATACGGAAATTTATTGCATCTTTATGTCACCATGCCATCTGTTTTATCGTCTGTCTGTTGTGTATCGTTGTGTGGTTAATTTTGTTTTTATTGTTGTCGCTGCAAAGGTTAGGCTGGGTCATGATGTCAATGTATGCTTAACTAGATGGATTTCAGTCACAAATACAATATGTAAAAACTAATATATATTTAATATATTCATTCCATTTAATTACTAATATAATATTATTATTTATAAATGAATATTAATATAAATGATAACTAATAAGTAACTAATATGATAAATTTACTTATTTTATTAAATAAATAAAATATTCATGAGATAAATAGCTTAATTTTCTCCAACACAGCCCGGGGATATTCTGTTATCACGTCCCGGAGGCGAGGAGGTGAAACTTTGCGACTTCAGCTTCGCCAGACACATCAATCCTGAACGTCCGGAGAGACTGGACTACGGTACGTCAAGATACTGATAGACTACGAGCTATGACGGATACGAGTTACGATACGATCTCGTACCAAACACCGCCCGAATTATAGTTCCTATTACGTGATATTTTTTGCCTTTTTTCATTTTATTTTCATTTCATGTGTAATCGATGTATCTGCAGTCCAAAGTAAAATTGGTTTTTCGTGCAAATAAATCGCTACAAATGAAAAGTAACAATAGACAGGACAAATAGTTGACAGTAGTAAAATATAGGTTGGATAAAAACAGGCTGCAATAGCTAAAATGAAAAACACAGCTTATTGGGCGACTAGGACATTTTAAAGAAACTTAAAGCTGGCAGTTATAAGTTGTTGCAGCTCTCGTGTGTAAAAACGTACAAAGCCTGACAAAGCCGTGTGTGATGCATTAGCCTAATTTGTGTCAGTCAGATGTGTAAGAGAATTAGATTGAACGAGATTGGTAGGATTTGATGAGCAGTTCGACCTGGACTCAACGGTTTCTCAATATGTGATTGATTATGAAAGTGATTGTGATTGTGATTGATTGATTAAGACAAAGTGAAATGGGGTTACCACAGGTCATCTTGTCTCCAACCATGTCCTTTTTGGGGATTATCCGTTCTATCCGGGTTATTTTTGCAAAATTCTTCAAAATGTCCGGGGATTATATAGTTTGAGTAGTTAAATTCGGTATGTTCCCTCTGCGAGTGTATAATGGTTTAGTCCGAGCCTTGAAAAAGGTCAATTAAAATATTTGGCCCAAAAAGCATAATTTCAATAAACATGTCATGTTTTAACAAAACGGTAAATTTTTCACGTGAGCATAAAGGTGTCATTTTTCAGAGATTCTTAATATGGTCTCTTTAGGTAAGGAATAAATCACACTGCACTTAAGTGTTGTAAAGCCTCTATCTGGTTTCAATAAACCTCTTGTCTTTGAGCATCGTTTCTTGGATATTTGTGGCGGTACAACATGCAGTCCTCTCTTTCTCCATAACTAGATTAGTATACCGTCCGGCCAAATCTGCTTCAGGTTTTCAGTTCATTGCGCTTGTGCTAGGTGCTCCCGAATTTGTCGCTCCCGAAATTGTCAACGGCGAAACGATCAGCTTGGCAACGGACATGTGGTCTGTCGGCGTCATCACCTACTTGCTACTATCCGGCTGCTCTCCGTTCAAGTGAGTCGAACACCACCTCTGCTCTGGTGATTTATCGGCAAAAGACGATATGAAGCAATTGTGTGTCGCGCGAAAATACATGAATTACATGAATTACATGAATTACATTTTGAAATTACATGGATCTGTCTGTAGGAGAAACTGGACCCATTTCAGGATCATTTCTCTTCTGTGTCCTATTGCTTTCCATCTGGAGAAGTACACTACTGTCTGATAACACTATAAGTTTGCCACTAGCGATTAATCTTCTTCTTTTATGAATCCATTTCTTATGAGGAGCATCGTTGCTGATTTTTCATCGCTCTCCTTCGCTGGTATAAATTGGTAGAATATCGATTGAATCTGCCTTGCCACAGAGGGGAGACGGACAGGGAAACATTGATCAAGATTCAGTCCGGAGACATGTACTACGATATGGAGACGTTCGCCAGAATTTCGGACAAGGCCAAGGATTTCATCGCCAAGATGTTGGTCTTCTCTCCGGCCGGCAGAATGGACGTCAAGCAAGCGATCAAACATCCCTGGCTGAAGTTCGCCGATATCACTCCTCCCAGTGTCGAAGAGGTCTCCACAGATCGGCTCAAGTCCTATCTCAACACTTACAAGTAAGCTCCCTCATGAAAATGTACAATAGAGCATAATCATCTTCTTCCATACATATCATCATATTAGCATATTCACTGACATCAATATGCTACAGTTATGCCATTTTATGCGCACGTTTTATTGTTGCAAACTATATTTTAAAACACAGAAGTGAGATAGAAGTAACGACTATTAACATTTATGAGATAATTTCTTCACTGATTCAAGGTTATTCGGCGTGCATCTTTATATTCATCGATCTAACCAACTGCACTTTCAACGTATACGAACACAGATCGTGGTGTTCTGGCGCCGCGTGTCGCACGTGGTTCCGTAGGAGGTCACTGAGCTCGGCCTTGGAGCACGCCGCGGGTCATTTGTACCCTCGCGAGGTGGAGTATACTCCTCCTCCCTCTCCGGAGCCAGACCGCCGCAGACGATGGCAAGCTACTGGACTAGCGGCTCCACCAGCAACTTCACCGGCCGAGGCGGACGGCGAGGAACCGCAGCTGGTTCTGGAGCCGGAACGTCTCGACGAGAACCTTGGCTGGCTGGGAACCGAGAGCCAGTGAGTGTCCTGGTCTCCGGAGATGAAAGTTTCATTCAGGAACATAAGCAGCTGTTGATCTACTTCAGTGGCTTGTCAAGTGGCTTTCAATTTTTCCACTGATTTCATACTTGTTCTGGAATTGTGAATCCTCTGTTGATCTCCTTCATTTTGGTCCCAAATTCCCGCCTGCCAAAACAGAGACAAATTATTTTGATGGATAGAACACCTATGCTTTATCACAAAGTTAGCATTAATTTTACAAGATATGTCATTTTTTATTCCGATTTCTGATATTAATCGGAGATATTGTGCATAAATCGAGGCTTTTTCGTATCTATCAGCTACCAACAAGGGCCCGATACATTTCTCGTGCAGCTCAGAGATACAGGACTGCCTTCTCGGCTTCGTGAATACGTGAAAATCGCCTGCGAACGCTCGCCCTATCTGGCAACCCGCTGTCTCGAAGACGCCAGTTGCGATAAAACTGTAAGTAGCAACACTATTCGAATATTAATACGTAGAACATCCGGTAGTAACTTTTCCTATACACGAAAATGTTTAGTTTTTTGGTTTTCGTCCATTTTTTACGTGTACAAAACACTGGTTGATAACATGGATCACTAATTGTGAATTAATATATATTAGTATTAATTCACCTAACAACACGTGTTAATCACGTGCAATGTGTGGTAATATTATTTTCTGCTTCTTTTCAAGAATTTTTGGAAAATATATTTGCAGTCTAGTCATAACCATATAAAAATGCAGCCAATTCTATATTTTTCTCAACTGATTTTTTAATAATAATTATTATTTGATTGATTAAGAATTGATTTTTGGTTATGATTTGGGCGTGCATGCAGAAACAGGACGCTGCCGATAAGAAACTAACACAATACGGCAAAATATCGAATGTATGGTGGCAGGTTGGAACAAACCACACACATTGTACCAAATATTCTCGAATATTCCTCCATGTATTTTTGTGTAGTAACAAAAATGGACAATTTTCCCTATATCATTCAAGTGTGGATGAATTGTGCTGTAGCCCTCTGATGAATGTTTTCATTCTCCGCTTTTGGTCCCACATTACTTTCATTTTCCAAATTCTTGGATATATCACAGGTTAATTATATGGAAAAATTTGCACAAATTTCTGACAAGTTTTCAAGGCGCGTGTTTGTTTGAGAACTATTTTTCTGATATTATTTTTATTATTAATGAGGAATTAAACTTCGATTTCAAGACTGAACGTAAACGTGAAAATGTATTTTTTATTCAGATTAATTTATTGTTGATTTCATGGTCTATGATATAAACTAGTTTTATACAAGCCGTTATAATATTGATAATAAAAAAATTATGTGTGTTATAATTATACCTAACTTTCTTGTAGTTTTTTATTGTTTTTTGTAGTATATTATTTTGTAGCTTATATTTACTAATTTAAAAAATAGATGAATTATATTTACATGAGCTGTAATATCCGTGTCATTTTCAAATATTAACCCACTAGTTCATCAAGTTTATCAAGTTCTTATTTATTATTTCATTTGTTTCATATGATTTAATACAATTCTAATTTGTTTGTGCAGCCATATTCTTATTTATATTTATTATACTTTAGCTGCTACGTTCATGAACCGTAATAGGCGAATGCGACCTTATTTTGAGCCGATTGCGCGTTGAGGGTTTCTTGATTTATGTATTTTTGGAATGTTTTTTAAGTGATTGTATTGTTCTGATTTTGTCTCGATATGGCTCCTACTATACAGTCTGAAAAAGTCGCGTCAAACCGCGTTTCTTCAATTGAAAAACGTTCCGAACTTGTTTGTAGGGTGAAGTATTGTAATACATTACCGGATATCCCTTTTGATCCAAAGTTTATAAATTACCCGTTTGAGGCCAATCGGTATGTTGCTTACAATCCCACTTCTCTGGAGCGAAATTACAAGCACGATCTTTTGACCGAACCCGACTTGGGCGTTACAATCGATCTGATCCTCCCGAACACTTACACGTGCGAAGAACTAACAGAGCTAGAGCCTGCGGATGAAAAACTCCTCGAGGAAGATACACTGGCTCCTCAGGACTCGAAGCGTTCTCGCCACCATGCCAAGAATGTTTCCTGGCTGCGCAGAACAGAATACATCTCGACGGAGCTGACGCGATTCCAGCCCACCACAGCGGACAAAGTCGAATCCAAGGTGGGTTTCAGCATAAAAAAACAGATGGAAGACAACTTGTACATGGATCGCGACTCTCAAATTGCTGCCATAGAGAAGACATTTGAGGACGTCAAAGCGCCCACTCAGACACATTACAGCAAGCCGGGCGTTACGGCCGTCGCAGAGATGCCCATCTTTCCGGACTTTGATCTTTGGAGATATCCGTGCGCGCAGGTGATCTTCGATTCGGATCCGGCGCCGGCGCACATGAGTGCCGTACAGCAGGTGGACGTAATGTCGCAGGCCATGATTCGCGGCGTGATGGACGAGTTCGAAGAGCAATTCGTCGCTTACTTTCTGCCGACCGACGCCACCATGCAGAAGCGGCGCCAGGACGTAGAAAACGGACTGGACTATTGCGACGACGCCGAGTACGACTACGTGATGCACCGCGAGTATAACTGGAATGTGAAGAACAAGGCGTCCAAGGGCTACGAGGAGAACTATTTCTTCGTGACACGCGACGACAAGGTGTTCTACAACGAGCTGGAGACGCGTGTGCGCTTGTCCAAGCGGCGCCAGAAAGGTTCGACGTCGAGCCGTTCGCGTCTGGTGGTCAGTCACCGGCCGCTGAACAACGCCGAGTTCCGTGTACAACGCTACCGGGAGAAGCAGCTGAACCCGCCGGGCGAGGACGAAGAAGAGGAAGAGGACGACGAGGAAGAGGATGAGGATGATGAGGACCGGGAGGATGGCGGACGGTCGGACGGCGGCGACGGCAGCGGCTCGGAGAAGCAAGAAGAAGCGGCTGCCAGCGACGGCGAGAATAAGGACGGTCGCGGCTCGCGGTCTCGCAGTGGCAGTGTCGGTTCGCGCGCATCCAGCACTGGCAGTCGTCGACGCTCTCAGTCCAACTCCTCGTCGGCCTCGTCGCGACGTTCCCGCTCCGGATCTGGTTCCCGGTCCCGTTCCCGTTCCCGTTCAGGCTCCCGATCGGCGTCCAGGTCAGGCTCCAGATCCGGATCTAGCTCGGGTTCGTCGCGTAGTCGCTCGTCATCGGGCAGCTCCCGTTCCGGTTCTCCTGCGGCCGCGGATGACGCCAACAGCGGCTCCGACACCGACCAATAGAAACCGCACCATCAATTCATTTCCAACAGTGACAGTAAACGACATTTTCTGCCGGCATATTTTCTACGTTGATGTTATCTCCACTTCACCCATTTTCAAGTGTCTTTCTTCCTGCTGTCTTCTGGTCCAGTGGTGTGGTCCGTTGACTGTGGTTTGCCTTCATTTGTCGCTGATTGAGTCGATTGAGTTTCATAATACACATCCAAGCCTCTCTTGTGGTTATTGATTCTTATTGGTGTTGGAATATTGGCGTGTGATCCCTGCTAATTTTCTAGTGTAGCCACCGTTCATACCCTTGTATTGAAGGGCCGGTTCATCGACAATCCCATCTATTCACCGGTGAGTGAATTACAATCATTTTTTGCTCGTTTTTTCTCACTTCTTCCTGTTCTATTCGTGGTTGCTTTCCCGATAGATTTACACTGTCACTTGTTCACAATTTGGGATGAAATCATTGATCTAGTACATTTTCTATGTTGTCGTTCGCACAGGATTGGTATGTACATATATTGGTATGTATTCGTCATAAGCAGGCTGGAGGCTAGAAGCATAAGGAGCTACTGGATAAATTTATTCGAAAACCACCAATAACTACAACCTAATAACGTCCCAGTAGACTTAGATCAGATCAATTATTTGGCAATTTCTCTTCGCTGCCTATGCTGGCTAGTATACTAGTATTTTCAGCTGATAAACTTGTTTTGGCCTTTGCATATCGGTCACATGCAATCCAGAATCATGTCAATCTCACTTCTTCTTATCCAACCAAACATCCCGGACTCGCTGTTGCTCTGTGTCAGCTGCCGCTGATCCACGAGCGCCGTCGCTTCACTGACATCATGGACGAGGAAATGGACGCCGGTCGTCGCTCGCGCATCGACAAATACACCGCCTCTTGCGACTGCAGCGGTCAGTACGTGGCCAAGCGACTGCGCTACGATCTGCCGGCCGACCAGCCTGTCGTCCACGGCGCCGACGAAGCGGCTCTCGAATTGCAGCGACAACGGCAGGCAAGTGCGATTTTCGCTGATATAAGGCAACCTTTGTTGGTCTGTGAAGTTTGACCTTGTAGCACATCATGTCTATGTTTCTTCCTCGCCCGGTTTAATCACCATTTTCTCCTGTCCTCTTCTATCTTCTTATTACTTCTCTCTCTCTCTCTCTCTCTCTCTCTCTCTCTTTATGTTGCTGTGTCTGTTAGTGCATGGGTATTGCAGTTAGGCAACGTATAGCGTTCAGGCTTTTCCCATTTTAACTTGTTTATTGGTTTTTGTAATATTAATGGATTTCGTCCAACTCACACCTTCGTTACAGTACTGGATATGAGTAGGTTCTGTATCACCTGGCTTTGTTTATTTGTCTGTGTGTCTGTCTGTCTCTCTGTATGTGTTTTTTTCTGTAAGCGTGTGCAACTACTGGTTGAGGTAGGAAGTAAAGATTAAAGACAGAAGACGGAAGACGTATTAGAAGCATTCACCTTCGTTCAGAAAACAGACACTAATTATCTGGTGTGATTTACCTAATGATTAGCCAGAAACCGCTAATTGTATTGAATTGCTCAAAAATCAACGCACATTATGGGAATCGAACCCTTGACTTCCTAGCGGTGAATCGGACGCGATAACCACTAGGCTACTCTGTACATACATACATACACTGTACATAAATCTGATTGAAATGCGCGCTGCATTTCTCGTACAATTAATGTTATGCATCTTGTTCTTTTATCTTTCAGATGCCGTTTTTCCGCGAAAAACCGTGCGACGAGGCTATTATGCAAGGAGAACGTCTGATTTTGACGTGCTACGCTGTCGGAGACCCAAAACCCGTGGTGCAATGGTTCAGGTATGTGTGTGTGTGTGTGTGTTATTATGGGTGACGTATTCGGTGGCGCAGAGATCAATTATTGTCTTGGCTGAAAGCGTCTAACGTTATTTGATTTATTTTCAATAGAATCTACCTTTAAGATTCTTTTGGAGCCGTTTGCTATTGTTTTTGATCGCAATGACAGAATAGGCAGTGAGTACGCTATTGAGATTTACATTATGATGACTAGGGCTGTCAAAAGTTACTTTTTTCTTATTTTTAGGTTACTTTTTTGACAGCCCTAATGATGACTCACACTGAGTGTTTTTGTACGGAACATTTACAGAATTATAGAGTATAAAGAGTATATATGATATATATATATATATATATATATATATATATATATATATATCATATATTGCAAAACTGTCCCTACATATATTGAACTTGGAAAATTGAAGAAGAGAATATACAAGAGAGACTGGAACGAATTGAAATGAGAGATACAAATATATGAGATAATTCAGGCATACACTGGTGCATATTGAAGTTGCCTACTTATGGCTTGAAACAGACTAGCAAGTTTTAACTTTTCAGCTAAACTTTAGCTTTCAGCAGAATGATGTGAATTGTTTCCGGCAACAGAAATGATGTGGCTCTGAGCGATTCGAAGCGACTGAAAATGTTCCAGTCACTCGAGGGACATGCCGTATTGGAGATGAGTCGTGTTATGGAGTTCGATCAGGGAGTATATAAGGCCGTCGCCCGAAATTCTGTCGGTCAAGCCGTGGCGCGCTGGAGGTACACAACATTTAGTGTTGCCAGATATGTCGCACTGTTTGTAGTGTTGCCAGATGTGACATTTTTTCTGCTAGACTCTTCAGATGTCAGTTTTAATGATTGTCCGTCGGTATTTACGTGCGATAATATAATTAAATTACGCTAAATGATAGTACTGGTGTTAAATGAACAGCGGTAAACAAAAACATTTTTTGTTTTAAGATATTACATGGCTACGTGTAAATATATCAAATTGACCAAGCCGACGAACGAATAATGTTTCTCCAGGTTAAAATTATTTTCATTTATAATAACGTTGTTTTTTTTATATTTAATTGAATTTATTGAAATAAATTCGGTAAGATATGTAAAATTGCATCAATTTGCCAACTAACACACATTGGCAAAATAAAACTCATGTTGACAATTGCTGCGCGTAGACTTTATGCCGGAGACGTTCCCGGCGCAATGGACATGCCTGATGTGGTGGACTATTCCGACACAGAAGTTCTGTTGCGCTGGCAAACACCGTACAGTGTCGGGAATGCGCCAGTAATTGCCTACGCAGTGCAAATGAAACAACTGAGTGAGCGTTTCAGTTCAACTTAGTGCTGGTTGTAATATTAAGTGGACGATTCCAGTATTTCATTGCATAACTACAGCATGAACACTTGATTTACTTTATTAATTTAAACCTATTTAGTTTACGTTAGTGTTCCCATAACCGACACGATTACATTTTTATTACTTTTTAACAAGTATATTATTACACGAACATGGAAAAATACAAAACAGTTTCAAAACACATTTTCAGGACGTAAGGATAATTATCCCGTCTCAACCACTAACTTCAATTGTAGCACTATTTCAAATTCATACAACTAGGAAAATAGTCAACAAGATATTCATCGTAATTTGTGGTGAAACCAAAACAAAAGTAGATAATTACAGATAAATAAACACAATAATTAATATTTAAAATGTGTGGAAATAAATATTGGAAATGTGTGGATTACTGAGTCATAATTCACTTGGAAATGTGTGGATCACTGAGTCATAATTCACTTGGAAATGTGTGGATCACTGAGTCATAATTCACTTGGAAATGTGTGGATCACTGAGTCATAATTCACTTGGAAATGTGTGGATCGCTGAGTCATAATTCACTTGGAAATGTGTGGATCACTGAGTCATAATTCACTTGGAAATGTGTGGATCACTGAGTCATAATTCACTTGGAAATGTGTGGATCACTGAGTCATAATTCACTTGGAAATGTGTGGATCACTGAGTCACAATTCACTTGGAAATGTGTGGATCACTGAGTCATAATTCACTTGGAAATGTGTGGATCACTGAGTCATAATTCACTTGGAAATGTGTGGATCACTGAGTCATAATTCACTTGGAAATGTGTGGATCACTGAGTCATAATTCACTTGGAAATGTGTGGATCGCTGAGTCATAATTCACTTGGAAATGTGTGGATCACTGAGTCATAATTCACTTGGAAATGTGTGGATCACTGAGTCACAATTCACTTGGAAATGTGTGGATCGCTGAGTCATAATTCACTTGGAAATGTGTGGATCACTGAGTCACAATTCACTTGGAAATTTGTGGATCACTGAGTCACAATTCACTTGGAAATGTGTGGATCGCTGAGTCATAATTCGCTTGGAAATATGTGGATCGCTGAGTCATAATTCACTTGGAAATGTGTGGATCACTGAGTCATAATTCACTTGGAAATGTGTGGATCACTGAGTCATAATTCACTTGGAAATGTGTGGAATTTGTTGGCGTTTTTTGCAGTCTTTTTGCTTATCCTGTTTTCTCTATGTATGTGTCACAGTTGATCATGTGTGGACGACGGTGGCTGACAACATTAGTCACGAGTTTTTGCGCGTGTCCGGTCTTGCGGCCGAGGCCAACTATCACTTCAGACTGATGGCGCGCAATAGGTTCGGTTGGGGCGCGCTAAGTGTGACCACACCCACCTGTCGCACGCGCAAACAAGGTTCCAGCTCACGCACGTGTCTCTCACGCATCGACGTACACAGACACTGAAATATATGGCGCAGATCCTGGGGGTATATATACCCCTTGAAACATAGGCTGTGGGGTATGAATATGCAATTATACCCCCGATAATTCTGCTGAGTTCAGTTCATCGGGTGTGTTGTCATCAAAAACAGCATAGCAAAAAATATGAATACAAGAAATATGTGAAAAATTATACTTTTAATTGAGGTATGTGTGTTTTAATTGACTAGACATAAAATAGTTGAGTGTCTCACGCAATTGACCAACTGAGTCAACTTTGAACAATAATGCATGATGGCTGTCATACCCCCGAGCCTCGACACAAATCTACACGTGATTGCTGAAATATGTGCACATACACATCACAGTGGCACACAAACATAGGCATACATACATACTATATTTTCTCGTGTATAAAACACCTTTTTGGGTCTAAATTTTCACTTTAAAAATAGGCAGTTTCTTATAGATGGCAGTGAGATTTTCAGCACCAGTAGATGTGACAAATGTAATGATATCTGTGATGAGACATTTAATCACAGATATTATTTGATCACTCCTCTGATGATGACGAAGAACTGGCTGATGTGATTGAAACACTGACTCCAGTCATTGATATGTCTGACGAGAATGATGAGGAATTTAATTATTTCTACGATTAATGAAGTTATTCATCATTAAAAACATCCTTGTCAAGATTTTTTGCCTAAAAATTGAAGGGGTCTCCCAAACATGGCAAAATACGGTATATACACGCATTCATACACATACTGGTACAAACAAAATTATCAGTGAATATACCATGAGAGACAATTGTTGCTATTGTTATGAAACAGTGGCGACGCTAGTATTTCTCCGGTGGGGGAGCTAAGGAAAATATGCGGCGACTCGGCGAAACATGAGGAACTACATTTGAAATGTTCATGGTAAAATCATTAGGGGGCATAGGGGGGCTTGGCACATTTTTCGGGGTTTTCAGCCCCCTCCCAATTCTTCCTCGGCGCCGCCACTGGTGCTAAACATTATTATTATTTTTGTTGTTGTTGTAGGTTGGACTCGGCGGGTCACTTTGAATCGCGTGGAGACGTTCCTCGCCGACATCACCAGTCTCGGAATTGAGCCTGCCGACCCTGGCTGGGAACAACCACTCGACTATGATGCCGAAGACTTTCCAGTGCCGCTGAGTGATGAGCCTGCCGAACAGAAATACAACTTTTTGGCGGAGATACACAGGTTATTATTAGTATTATTACCGTATATTTCGGCGTATAAGACGACCCTTAAAGTACAAAAATCACCCTTAAAAATTGTGGGTCGTCTTATACAACCGATATAAAAGTCAGACCTTGAATTATGCCTACAGATTTTCTCATTTTACATGAAAAAGTCAGTATCATTTTGGTTGTAAATAAAAATGGTTGATTTCAAACACCTTTATTTCTCAATAAGAGTAGGTATTACAGTACAACATCATCAATATCAAAAATCAAACCTGCTCCATATGTCTATCTAAAACCCATCAAATTCATCTCCATCATCACTGTCTGTTTCGAAAAGTTTTTCGAATAAATCACGAGATTCATCACAGATGCCATCATCGTAGGGATTCCATTCCAGTCATTTAGCAGTCGTCTTATACGAGGGGTGTATGAAAAGTTTTAAACATCGCATATATGGAGTTTTGGTGTATAGCCAAATATATGTTTCCATAAAAGTACAGCCAATGCTGAGTGTGAGTGCCAATTTTTAAGGTTCTAGCATATTTTATCTTTTTTTGCAGATTTTTGAATAGACAAGGGTCAAGGATTTAGTGAAAAATGGAGAAAACCGAGTACCGTGCAGTCATTAAGTACCTGCATTTGAAAGGCATGTCTTCCTCAGAAATTCATGAATACATGGTAGGAACATTGGCAGAGAGTGCCGCTTCTTATGCAACAGTCACACGTTGGGTCAGAGAATTCAAGCGTGGCAGGGACAGTGTTGAAGATGACCCAAGGTCAGTAAGACCTCCAACTGCAGCAACCAAGGACAACCTTGACCTTGCTCTGCAAATGGTCATGCAAGATCGTCGTCTATCATGTCGTCAGATAACAGAGAGGCTTGGGGTATCCCTTGAAAGAGCTGACAAAGTTCTGACCAAAGAGCTGAAATTGTCAAAGGTTTCTGCATGGTGGGTCCCCCGTCTTTTGACCACTGAGCAGAAGCGCACCAGGTGCACCATGTCCAAGGACAATCTTCAACTGTTTGAAGCTGACGAAGAGAACTTTTTAGCTCGTTTCATTACTATGGACGAAAGCTGGGTTCACCATTATCAACCGGAAACAAAAGGACAATCAAAACAATGGAAGCACACGTCATCTCTGACCCCCAAAAAAGCCAAGGTCATTCCTTCAGCTGGCAAGGTCATGGCCTCCGTTTTCTGGGATTCGCAGGGGGTCATTCTCATCGAATACCTTCAAAAGGGCCAAACAGTAACTGGACAGTATTATTCTGGACAACTAAGGCGTTTACGGGAAGCAATCAAGGAAAAAAGGCCAGGAATGTTGACAAGAGGGGTTCTGTTCCACCAGGACAATGCTCCAGCGCACACTTCAGTGGTTGACATGGCAACAATTCATGACTGTGGATTCAATCTCGTTCCCCACCCCCTTATTCGCCAGACCTGGCCCCCTCCGACTTCCACCTGATCCCACAACTGAAAAAAGCCCTGGCTGGTCGCCATTTTCACAGTGATGATGACGTCATAACTGCAGTTGAGGAGTTCCTGGGGTCCCAGACAAAAGCGTTCTTTTTCACTGGGATAAATGCGCTGCAGCACCGCTGGAACAAGTGCTCAACCCTTGAGGGAGACTACGTTGAAAAATAAATCATCAAAAATCCCCAAGCCCTACTAGTTTTTATGATGCTTAAAACTTTTCATACACCCCTCGTACAACCGATATATGACAAATGCATAAATATTTGCTCTAATTTTGTACCTCGTCTTACCTATCGGTCGCCTTATACGCCGAAATATACGGTAATTACTAGGGCTGTCAAAAAAGTAACCTAAAAATCAGAAAAAAGTAACTTTATTTTCGAGAAAAAGTAACCTAAAAAAGTAACCTAAAAATAACCTGAGTTTTAAAGTTATTATCACTTTTGTATCGTTTTATCACATGTTTATCACACCTTTGCTGATTAGTGCGCTATGTGAAATACACGGTTTGTTTGTTGTTTGTTTGTGAACATATTAAGTAACCAATAAAAAGTTAACCTGTTAATAACCAATAAAAAGGTAACCTAAAAATAACCTCCTTCAAAAAAAGTCAATTTCTGTTTGCAGTTCTGAAGGAAGAAAATACACCAGTCCTTCTTTTTTATCATCTTTCCGAGTTGGTACTACTTTTCCACCCTCTCCGATCTGGTACCATTTTTACAACAAACAACCAAAAGTGACTTAACATAATTTGGCTAACATCGAAAAAAGGAGCATAACCATCAAAATATAATTTTTAAGTGGAAAGCTCATACAAATGCGAAATACACTAATTGCAAATGTAAATATTTTTAGTAATGGTCGCAATGATGTTCTTTATATTTTTTCAATGGAACTTTTTATCAAATAGCACGTACTACAGTTTGTATATTAGTGTGAGCGTGAACACTGCATGTGTGAATGCCCCCCGTCCTCCCATATGTCAAACGTGGGATAATGGCGCTATCTCACGCCCTGAAAATCACGTGCAAATTCCTGTTCAAGTAAATACGTACTGTCAAGTGCTACAGTGCAGTATCTGGTATAGAGAGCTCACACATCGTACTATACCACACTCCAAACATCTCACGACACCCTCCGGTTCGTGGACATTTCCTAAAATGGAATTACACTATCCTGCGTACCCAAAAACGTATACATATCGAGTAGCACGGATATTAAGATGAATATCAATTGCTAAATCCTAACAGCAGAAATGTTGACATTTCTTGATCTTCAGACCTAATATTCCATCTCTTTTCCTATTTTATCCTCATATATACCGTTTTTGTGCCTCTTATCTGCAAAAAGTCACTAAACTTTGTGGTAAACTTACCTAATAACAAGAAAAATAACAAAATTTAACCTGACGATAAAAAAGTAACCTTAAAAGCAAAAAAGTAACCTAACGATGAAAAAGTAACTTTTGGTAACCTAATAACTTTTTTAATAATCATCGTACACAACTTTTTCATGCAGTTTTAGGTAGCTTATGAAAAAGTGACCTTTAGGTGAGAAAGTAACTTTATTAACTTTTGACAGCCCTAGTAATTACAGACAGGTACAATGACCTGGGAAGAGTGCAAGTGCACTATTACGGTTGACGCTAAATGTGTATGGAATCAAGAACATTAGTTTGAGAACATTTGATTTAACGAATTTCTTCCAGTCTCTCGCCTCCTGTAAAGGCAGCACATTACATTAGAACGCTAAACCTAACCTAACCTAAAATCTATGACAAATATAGAAACGTTTTTCTGCGTTTTTCAAGCGTTTTCTATAAACTAGCTTTTTAATGTTCTTGAATCCTTACACATTTAGCCTAGACCCACTATTACCACCTTACGGCGGCCCCTCGTAGTGGAAGCGGCCAAAAGATATAGAAAGTTCGAGAAATACGAGCTTAGTTAGTATGTTGAACTCATGTGCACACATGTACATCTCATGCCAGACCCAAAAACATAGAATTAAAAAGATAACTTGATGTAAAAGGTGGACCTGTGTTTGTGTGTATTTTGTGTTTGAAGTTTTTTTTAACTGTATTTAATAGACCTCTATATGGGCACCATTAGTTGCTCGAAGGAGATCAAGTCGGTACTCTACTTATTGCCAGGCTCGCTGTAGCATATACATATATAGGTCCGTCCGTGGTAGCAATATCATTACGAATCCTTTGCTTCAAGTCACCAATATCCGGTACCTTTGTTTGATACACGATATCTTTTACGTAACTCCATAAAAAGAAGTCCAAAGGGGTGATATCTGGCGAACGTGGTGGCCATGGCATTGGTCCATCCCTTCCAATCCATCGCTGCGGAAATGTTTGATTGAGGAAGTGACTAACATGTCGTCCCCAATATGAAGATAACGGAATGATACTGGAAGATAACGGTTGGTTGTAGGTCAGTCGGTTGTGGTGCCAGATACTCGGTTAGGAAGTCATGGTAAACATCTGCAGTAATTGTTGCCTCGTTGAAGAAAAATGGACCAATTAAGCGAATTTGTGTTTTGTTTTTGACTATTGTTTTTTAACTTGAATTGAGTTGTAATCCAATCCTTGAAATTCAGGAAAAGTCTGTGATGTACATAGTTTATTGTTTGTTTATTTTAAATGGCAAGCAAACAAGCCACTGCGGTTTATACTATGATTTTAGAATTGATGTCCTCTTGTAAATGTTTCAGCCAACTGCATGATGTTGTTGGAAATATTGACACGAGTGTGTGTGTGTGTGTCGGTGTGTCAGAGGCGAGATGTCTTTGGTGGCGCTGTGTGTGGACACATCTAGTAGTCAGTTGTGCGCCGCCAAAATAATCGACGCATGTGAGGCGAACTTTGACGCGGCGCTCTCCGAATACGAGGCGCTACGCTCGCTGCGTCACCAGCGAGTTTCTGCTCTCTACGACGCTTATCGGTGTGTGTTTGTCAAGAAGTTCAAATAAAATCTAATCTGTCAAGCATTCATATAGAGACAATTTAAAGATATAGAAAACTCGATTTCTCGTCTCATTTTTTGTCTCGCCTTTTTTCATTTTGTTAATTTTCAACGTTTTTTATTCTTTTTGTTAAGTTTAATGTATTTTTCTGTTGCAGTATGTAGTTATTTTTATTTATTTATAGGTTTATGGTCATGTTTCATTTATGGTTACTTGTTTTATTTGGTTCCGTATTTAATTTAATTTATTCCATATTTATTTACTTTTTTGTGTCAAAGTCTGTAGAGTCTGAGTTAATTTGTCAAGGTGCGAAATCAGTTGGTTTGCTGTGTTATGCATTGCGGCCAGACTTGACAACAAATTGGTTCTTGTCATGGAGAAGCTGGATGGCGCCGACATTCTCACATATTTCGCGCGTCAACACGAATACTCCGAGGACCTGGTTGCCACGGCTGTCGGACAGGTCTTTTGTTTTTTATTATTTTTTGCGTTTTCTGTTTTTGCGAAGTTGGAAGTTTGAAGGTCTCTTTTTTCAGTTTTATTGAAATTTGAACATCTGATTCGGCATTATTTTCATTTGATTTTTCGTAGTATATTAACAGAAATTTTCCCCACAAATACACCACGATTTATTTCAGTGGTTGATACAGTATTGTCAGTTTTCTCACATTGAAAATGTTTACGCTAAAAACGTATGCGTTTCATTAGTTGCTAAACTGTTTTTCTTAAAATCTCACAAACTCAAATTTATTTGTGCTCAAATTTTGTCGTCGAATATTCACTCCAAAAAAGAGTCGAAACCTTTCGCTCTTCTATTGCACTGCATTTTGGCGGTCAGATTCTCGACGGCCTGCAGTACTTGCACTGGCGCGGCCTGGCGCATCTGGCTATTGAGCCCGACAATGTTGTTCTGGCGTCCAGTCGCCGACCCGTCTTCAAGCTGGTCGATCTGCGCCATTGTCAGAAAGTGTCGCGACTCGGCCGCATGGTGCGCCGAGTTCGTCTCACTCCCTACTCAGGTGCGCCGAGTTCGTCTCACTCCCTGCTTGCCATGACTGAGTGTCTTTTTGCGGAAATTTCAAAACGAATATTATAACCCTATGTTATCATATAATAGTATATTTTTATCATATATGTGTAATCATATATTATAATTATAGAATTAATATAGTAATCGTTATTATTTTTATATATATATATATATATATATATATATATATATATATATATATATATATATATATATATATATATATATATATGTCCAATCGCCAATATATGCGTGTGTGTGTGTCAATATACTTGTGAATGTGTGTGTTCGTGTATGTGTACGTCTATGTATGTTTGTGTGCTTGTGAGTGTGTATATATTTTCTTGCTAGCTGTATAGTTAATTAGTGAGAGAGGCTCGTGACTGCCGCCTTCCAGTCATGTCGTGTTTCTTGTTGAACAAGCGTGTTGTTGTTTGATTAAGTTAGTAAGTAAGTAAGTAGTAAGTAAGTAAGTCTGATTAAGTTACAATATCACTGGCTAATTCCATTATTCCATCTTTCTATCACACTCTATCTCTATTTATCAATGTGCTTTTTTATCCTGCGTTTTGTAGGCCAAACGTACCACTTCTGTTATATTTGCAGATATATTGTGTGTGTGTGTGTGTGTGTGTGTTTAGCGCCCGAGTTGATGGTTGATGAGCCTGCGTTTCCCGCTAGTGACGTGTGGTCGCTAGCTGTGTTGGTCTACGTACTGCTATCGGGCTCTTGTCCGTTTGGCAACCCTGCCGCTGCCGCTGACGCCGGGCAGGGTTGCCAGACGGCCGACAATGAGATGAGGCGCGATGCGTTGTTTGTGCGCGTGCGACTGGAACGGTTGTTTCAGGAGGCCACTGCGGAGGCGGGTCGCTTTCTCACGCTGGCCTTCCGTCGCGGTCCCAGGTGACACACACACACACACACACACACATTCATATTCACATACATTCATATTCACACACATTCATATTCACATACATTCATATTCACACACATTCATATTCACATACATTCATATTCACACACATTCATATTCATACACATGCACACACATTTATATTCACATACATTCATATTCACATACACACACACATTCACATACACACACATTCATGTACACATACACACACGCACACAGACATATACATTCATATACACATACAGACATACATTCATATATATACATTACATACATACATTACATTATATACATTACATACACATTTACATATGTACATTAATTGATTTTTGCTCGCTCGTGTCATTTGGGTTTGTTTTTGGTTGTAATTTTGGCCGCATAGATGGCAGCACACTCTATATGCAGCTGTTTTGGCTTGCTGTAAAAAATTAAATTTCAACACAGAAAAAGCATCGAGTTTTGTCAATTGAAAATTTGTTTGAATGCGTATAATTACAACACTTCAGACATACTTTTTATTATTTTAACCTCCGTATGCAATTTTATCATTTAACTCATACTTTACAGACATGCGTATTATGGAAAGTATTGCGTATTTATGTAAAGTGTAATTTAATGTTGTATAAATTTAATGTGTAAATTTACCGGCTTAGCTGAATATTTTCGAATTGCGCCGCAGATTTTCAAACTTGCTTTGTTAAATGTTAATTACTTACCTTGTTAAATCCTCTTTGTATTGACATTTATATTTTACGTGTGTATATTACTAAATGAATATTGTTGGTTTAAAGTTGGCATAGAGATTATAGATTATATATATTGTCATAACTTGTCGTTTTATCATATACATGCTTATTTTTTATTTTTATATAAGAGTATTTTGCGTGGAAACGTTTCGCACCGAATTCGTGACAACACACACACACACACACACACACACACACACACACACACACACACACACACACACACACACACAATGCGATTGATATTAAATCAAATTGGCCCAGAAAATATTATAAAAATTCGGTTCATTTCTGGTTATATTCTGGTATTTTTCTTTTGAAATTTTCTATTTGAAAAAATTCTTTTTTGAAATTTCTCTTTTGAAAAAATTATTTTTCATTTGAAATGTATAAAATAATTTGTGTATAATAAGTATGTTTGTGTAATTTAATCAGCATATTATATATTAAACATATTAAACAACGATGTTTGAAAGAAGCATTTGGCTTAAAAGGCTTGGTCAAGAGGAAGTACGAAGTGTTTAGGCAAAAAATGAGAAATTGTTCATGACAAAAATATACGTCTTACACACAAACACACGATTGATTTTTTTTAAATGAACACGTTTGTGTTCATGAGCTGTTGTGTGGAAATATATTAATGTGCTCTTAGTGGAATATCCGTATGTATGCGAATTTGTGTGTTTCTGTGTGTGTGTGTGCGATGTTTGCTTTTGCTCTGAAATAGCGTAGTTTGTTATTAAGTTTTATTTAGACAGTCAATTATATTGAAGAGTGTATTTTGGCATTGTTTTCTTCATGCATGCAGCTCATCTCACATAATTATTCCCGACAAATCCGTAAAGGAGCTTCTGCTTATCAGACTTCTGTCATCATAAATAAGTTTACTTCTCTTTCCTTCAACTGTGTGCAATTATGTGGCAAATACACTTACACACACACACACACACACACACACACACACACATTGACTATGACAGCAAACGGCCTGCGTGTGAAGAGTGCAGTGAACACCGCTGGCTTTCTTGCAACCAGTACATGTTGAAGAGACGTCAGAGAGCCGTGTTCTTCGGCAGTCGACTGAAGGTGACGAACACGACCACCAATGATGTTGTTCTCGATCATGTTGTCACAGCAGGGTCGGCAAACTAAGGTCCGGAGGTCAAATCCGGAGCTTTTATAGACATAGCTTCTTTGATAACTTGTGGAGTTAATTGCACGAAACTCATGCATAATTACCCTACAATTTCAAGCTGATTGTTTTGCCCTTATACCCCGGGGCTTTTGTTCTGGATGGCAATTATTTAAAATTAGTATTATTATTAATTATTAACGCGCTGGTGTTTTTTCTGTTGTCCGGCCGTCGGCAAAAAAGTTTGCCGACCCCTGATATTGTTGATGTTGTTGATGATAATGTTGATGTTGATAATTATGTTAATAATGTTGTTGATAATAATATTAATAATGTTGTTGATAATAATATTAATAATGTTGTTGATAATAATATTAATAATGTTGTTGATAATTATGTTAATAATGTTGTTGATAATTATGTTAATAGTGTTGTTGATAATAATGTTGATAATGTGTTTGATATTAATATTAATAATGTGTTTGATATTAATATTAATAATGTTGTTGATAATAATATTAATAATGTTGTTGATAATAATATTAATAATGTTGTTGATAATAATATTAATAATGTTGTTGATAATAATATTAATAATGTTGTTGATAATAATATTTATAATGTTGTTGATAATAATATTTATAAAGTTGATAATAATGCTATTTTTATGTTACTGTTGATAATGTCGATGTTTTTGTTGATAATAATGTTATTTGTATGATGTTGATAATGATGTTGATGTTGCTGTTGATAATAATATTATTGATAACATTGTTGTTGATAATAATGTTATTGATAATATTTTTGTTGGTAACAATGTTGTTGATAACATTGTTGAACAAGGAACAGGAAAAAGTAAAGGAGTGTAGAGAGAAAGTGAGTTAAAAGAGAAAATAATATACAAATAGCAATAAACAATGCATACGAGAACACTCTATAATGCCACTCTATCCACACTCATCAATGAATTATCGGTGTCTTCGTCTAAAGTCAAAAGTGTCTTCGTAGTCGCCTTAATTACATTGGAATTTTATTCTTTTCACGAAAAGTATGTTGTGTGCTCATACTTCAGTGCTCGTTCTGCTTATTTTTATACATTCCCTGTTTCTTTTTACAATGTTTCTTGTTGATAATGTCATGTTGTCTGGCAGGAATACTCGGAGATTTATCACGCTGAGAAGCGTAGGTTGGCCACGCAGAACACGGATCTGATCACCAGCTTCGGCATGGAGTTGTTGAAGTGAACAGTCCCATGTCTCATGTCCCAAAAGTCCCATGTCCCATGTCCCAAAAGTCCCATGTCCCAAAAGTCCCATGTCCCAAAAGTCAAATGTCTTCAATGGTTTTGTATTGTCAAAATGGTTTGCTGTCAGTATTTTCCGCTAGTCCCCGTCTTCCATTTTCTCCATATTATGCTGAACACATACTTTTCCCAAGGGAAAGCTGACGATCTTGGAAAATTCTAAGGAAATTTTCTGACAAGAACCTGTAGTTAATAGCATATAAGATCGATTTATAATTACCCAAACCCAAATTTCCCTAATTGTCAGCGGGTCAGCGTGTTTCAGTGTGTGTGTGTGTGTGTGTGTGTACGTTATGCTTGTCATTAAGATACTAGTCAAATGAGATGTATTTAAAATGTGTATAGAACCCTGTATATTGATAAGAATGTGTGGGTTTTACGTCTGGCACGAATAGAGTTTTACAAACATACATATCTTGTGTTTTTTCTTTGTGTTGTCGTGTTATGCGCAATTTATTTTTTTAACATCAGTATTGTTAGACGGAGTATTGTTACGCGGGTAGAGGGATTTACTTCACGTTTTCCTTCAGCGTAAAGGATCGTAGCTGTTTGGAGAAACAAACTTTATTTAATTTGAATTAATATCATGTATAAACGAGGTTAAATTCGTTTTGCAAGTATAGATGTCCCTTCTGTGGATACATAAAGTATTTTTTATTTACTTATTCATCTCCCATCTGTACAAGGGCGTTGTTAGGTGTTGTTATGGGGTGTCAAAGTTAAATACAGAATACATCTGTCGGTTTTATGGGCTATATGTTTATACAGTCCTATGTAGAATGGAAATTCGCTACTGGTGAGGAGTGGAAGAGTTGTCAAATGGGAAATTAAATGTCGCACAGAACAGGACAAATGTGTGTATGTACTCACCTATTTGTACTCACCTATTTGTTTACCACAGGAGATGAGCTATGCTCGTACTGTCCTGTCTCCAACCCACCCTCTAACCTATCTTCCTTGAAATCCCAGTATTTCACACTATCCAGTCTTTCTTTCAATGCTCCTACGCTTTTAGCTCCTACAATATTCTCTCCTAGCTGATTCCAGACATCAACAAACACCTGTATATGGGAAACTATACTTCTTAACATCTCTCAAACATCTAGTCCTTTTCAGTTTTTTCCATGACCCCTCTTGACTGAATTATTCCAAACTATACAATCATCCCTATCTAACTTTTGCATACTTATTCTATGTCTGAAAATATTTATCAGTGTGTGTGTGTATGTTTGTGTGTGTGTATTCACGAGAGAGAGTGTGTGTGTGTGTAATAGAGGCAGAAACTAGAGCAAGAGAGACTCTTTCCAAGTCCTACACTGTTTGTTGATCAGCGTCAACGCGTAACTTGCACTTGCGAAGGTCAATGAACTCATTGCAAGATTAATTGGGCAAGTCGTTCATAAATCGTTGTTCGTATGTATGCGTGTGTGTGTGTGTGTGTGTGTGTGTGTTTGTTTGTCTGCGGTCAAAACGGGCTCGTTTTCACTGCACGCATTTTTTACGTTAAGCATGCATCTTCAACACACACACGCGCATACATACACACCCACGCAGACATCTGCAAGTTGCAGACAAGAAATTCACGACAGCTCTCACTTGCGAATTCATCAGCACACACGCATACAAACACATACACACACATGCAAACGTGCACTGAGTGGACAATGATGGTGAGCAGAAATAGACAGATTGTTCACACAGGTTTTTTATTGTGCTGCGACATAGGCGTATCCAAGAGGAGGGGGCTAGAAAAAAGTCTGTTTTTTTTCTCCCTGAAATTGTTTTTTTCATGCTATCGAGATATGCATGTATTGCAATGTAGTGTTTCATTGAAATTTAACATTTTGAGATGTAATGTATTATATATGTTTTGTGGTTATTTTATGTGTCAATTGCGGTTTAGCTCCATTGTTTTATGATTCTGGGTGCGCCTATGAGACAACAGCACGATGCACTGGTACAGACACACACACATACACGCGCACGCGTACACATTCGAACAGGACTAATGACGTCAGCAAAATTGTGTGCGCAGAGGCGTTGACAGAGAGGGGGTATAATTTCGTCCGCGCGCAAATTCCTGAGAATCGCAAGTGTCGTTGGTTATATATGCGGACACTGATGAAAAACCCAATTACCCACAAATGGGTAATTACCCACTCACGTATGGGTTCGCTTCTCGAATGTCTGAGCTCATGCACAATGATGTGCTTCCCATGAGCGTAGCCAGGAATATTTATTACGGGGGAAAGCTCGCTTACCGTGAGAACTTATTCGCTATATGACCTTACATGAATTTGCTTGATTTTGGGGTCCATAACCCACCGGCTAAATCCTCCTAGCTACGCCGTTGGTCTTAATATTCTTTCTTGTCGACATTGGAATGCTCTTGAATCGATTCAAAAGCAACAACAGACAATTTTTGACATTTCTCTCAGAAATCTACTACATAGATACAATGCGTATTCGCTTGTCATTTGAAATCATTCATTCGCAGTTCAAAATATACCGTAAAAGCCGTATCGTAAAAATCCGTAATCTGTATACCGCAAAATCCAATGTTTTTTTTTCATGTATATTCTCGCTATTTAAGTAACGCACAGACCCGATGCGATATGTTGAAAGTAAAATAATATATCCTCATTTCTTAGTGTGCGTTTTGCTACCATTTTTTCCTTCTTGCTGCAAAGTTGACAAATATGCGTAATTATTCATATTAATTACGTAATTATTAATAAATAATTATTCATACGTAATAATTCGTAATTACGTATTCTATTTATTAATATATTCCAAGATATCATAATTTATTGATAAATTACGAATGATCTTGTATTCGTTTATCTTTTTTATCTTTTACATGTTTTTGCTTTTTGAACTTCTTGTTCTGTGACGTCGCTCAATGCCTTCGTTTCAATACCGTTCAATTTTCTGCTTCGCTCGTAAAAGACTACTGGAGGAAACGTTTTAATTGCTGGTGCAAATTTCCGTTTGTTCTTAGTTGTCTCTTTTTGTAACGTTGTTCGCTTTTATCGCTGTGTCTTTAATTGCAAATTCAGTAATTTGGGGAGATAAATTCGGTTGAATTTCCCGTAAAATCTTGCACAACATCAAGGAATTGTTGTGATGGACTCAGTACACAACCATCTCCTATCGGATATTCTCCGATGTAAGTTTCTCTTCCTGTTTGATTAAATCACTCACTCAGCTTCTTGTTATTATTGTTATTTTGTTATTATATCGATACTCGTTCAGAGCTGCAACTATACTGAACTCAATTTTTGAATATCGAGTAACGATTGAAAACTCACTGGCAAAACATATTTCCACGTGAGCAGAACAAACAACACCTGGCAATTAACTGAGAAACAATCATGAATGCCGCACTTCTGAACCAGTGCATGATTCATATGCACTTCGTAAGTTCTCACTTCTGAAGCTGGGAATCGAGCATATTATTATTAATAATATTATTATATCCAGCACTAGACATTTGCACCCTTTTCGAACAAGAAGTCAGTTCTCGCACCCCCTCGATTATTGACAGCCTTATGAAAAAAAAGATAAAGATACAAACGACGTAATAGTAAAATATATTCAATTCAATATTCACTCATACAGTATAAGTTACTGTAAGAAAAATATATTCCGGGAAAAATAGCATAGCATAGCCTTTGTTTCGGGGAAAATATAGAGGTAAACATCAATTTTCTTCCATTTTTACAGTATTCAGTGCACCATACACTAGACACAGACATCCTCTAGGTGGGCGATTTAAGACTGAGTTTGTTTACAGTTTGCGTTTCAAGTGCTTGAATGGTCATATGACAGCTAGCTAGTCGGCATAAAAACACAACACAAACACCATCAAACACATGAGGGTGTAGATTTGTGTCGAAACTCGGGGGCAGGGATGTCAGCCATCATGCATTAGTGTTTATAGTTGACTCAGTTGGCGAATTTCATGCCACCCTCCAAAATATAATGTCTAGTCAATATTTTGGAGCTATTCAGTATATTACATATAATTACATACACACACATACACAAACACACACACACACACACTTGCCGTGTATTGTTACTTTTTTCCAATGCTTATTCTCATGACAATCTACCCAATGAGCTGTACTCAGCAGAATTCTGCTAGGGGGGGGGGGGGGGGGGGTATAATTGCATATTCATACCCCCAGTCAATTTTGCGGGGAAATATATACCTCCAACACACCCCCAGTATATCTACACCCCTGCAAGCATATACAAACAGATTCAAACACTGTGTGTGTCAGTGCTTTGACGAGTGGAATTGTCCTAAACATGAACGTTGAAATTTTCATGAGGGACAACCACCTCGCCTAGCAAGACGCATGCAACAATTGTCACTCGCACTCAACTCATTTCTGTTGCAATGCATCTATATTATTCTCACCGTTTAACATTTACTTGCTGACTGCATTGGTTTGATTTGGCCATGTGTTAATGTTGAATTAATTCGTCTGTCTGTCTGTCTGTATGTGTACCTCTGTCTGTCTGTCTGTCTGTGTGTCTGTGTGTGTGTGTAATGATTCGATAATTCATCGTCTTCCAATAGTTTTCCCTCGACACGCTATTAAAATATCCACATTACGAGTGCGTGACTAAAGGTGTGTCAGTGTGTGTGTGTGTGTGTGTATTGGTGTGTGTATTGGTGTGTGTATGCTGGTGTGTATGCTGGTGTGTGTGTGTGTGTATGTTTAACCCACTTTTTATCGTCCTACGCTTGCCTGCATGCCGGTTTGTATGTGTGTGTGCATGTGCGTGTATACGTGTGTGTGTGTGTAAGTACATGTGCCGGCGAGTGTGTGTGTGTATGTCCGGGTGTCAGTCCGGTTCACCACTTTCGACGGAAAAGTGATTCCATGAGCGGCTGACGCTGTCAGAGGACAGGTGGCGGAGATTTCTCCCCGGCTTCGGCTCGGAGATTTCTCCCCGGCTTCGAGTGCGTGCTGGAAACTTGTCGCTGAATGTCTCGCTGAATTATCCCGGCCGTTGAGGTCCTCACTTTAGTGTCAATCTGGATAGCCGACGGCTTTGTTCGGAGTCACAAGATCAAAATCTAGGGGTCCCTGTCCTGAAGCAGTCGTCTGGTCTAGAGATCGAAGGGTATCAACCTTAGGACGCCGTCGTACCTCTCCAAAAACTTAGACGATTGGAAGTGCATCGATGCTAGAGGGTTTCGCAAGATTTTGCCACAAATCTCACCGTTTAAAAACCGTTCCAAAAGCAAACATTTCGTTGGCGATTTTTTGCGCCAACTTCAATGCATACTATTATTTTAGTTCATTATTTTTTATATCAATTTTTTTATGATTTTCACCAGCAATTTGAAGCATATTTATCGCTTCTGCCATCGATGTTGTCATTGAGAATCTTGAAGATTGCTTCGCTAAAAGCTTGCTCAATATGTCTGCATGCTGCACAAAAATGGTGCAACATTCTGCAAGATATGGATCATTCTTGCAATAAAGCAAATGCAAATGGTTATCTGATCTTTCAGCGAGTCGCTGCTGGAATATCGCATATGCTTATCAAATATATTGAATAAACTAGATGCAGTATGAAATATTTTGTTGAAATGAGTGAATATCGCGTGTCCTATCTACCTCATTATTCCAGTTGCAAGTAGAGATACGACCTAAAAAAACCGCGACCAAAAAAACACATTCTCTTGGGTTTTTTTGAAGAGTCATGCAAAGAATTCAAATTATGGAAATGATATATTTGGCATGTTAAATGAATTATTTTTTATCAACACATGGGTTATTCATGCTATTAGTGACCCTATCAAATTAAATTATCATTAAATATGCACAATATAATTGTTATAATGTGTCTAAAAGCCCTAATATCAAAATTGCAATTGTTTGCACGGTACTGTGCGGCACTTCTATGTACAGTACAGTTTTGCATTCAATTATTGAGTTAATCATTGTGTAAGAAAGCAGGGTTTGAGAACCGTTTTTATGCTAAAATCTGAAACTGTTTTAAAAAAACAACAGGTGGCATAATTTTTTAGTATTTTTTACACATTAGCTTTTTCGTGCCAGAAATTAACTACGTTGGTTATAATAAGTTTCATCATTTCATTCAGCAGATCAATTATTTGCAAATATAAGAGTACAAACACTGCAAATATTTACAAAAATATACTACTATACTATACTACGAATATGCACACAAACTTAGTGTCCCTAATGAGACTACGAATAAAAGCGGGTCGCAGTGGCAACGGACCAGAAAAACGGACAATATTTTCGTGTAGGAAAAAAAACAATTGAGGAAATATATTTGATGTACAAAAGGGTGTTTGAACACAAATAACTACATCAAAGAAACCATCATCCATAAAACCAGTTCTAAAAATAGGTTACTAATAAAAAAACAGTTAATTTGGTTCAACTTTCCTTGATCTTCCGCCAATTTTTTTTGCAATCTCTACATCTACGAAAACAATTTTTCAAAAAAAATATATTTTGAAAAAATACATGGTTTAAAAGAGCAGTTTAAATCAAGTGGTTTAACCAGCCGCTTATACGTACCAGCAGGCTACTTGCTATACAAAAGGTATTTGAACGTACATCAATCAATTCTATCTTACATAGATACTGTTTTAGAAAACATTGTTTCATTAAAAAGCGTTAGTTTAAATGAACGTTTGTCAAAAAAACACTTGACCAACCAATTAGCTTGTCTTGTTCTGCTGCCAACGTTTTCTGGACCTGTACATTAATAAAACAAATTTAAAACCAGTTTGAAAAACACCATTGCATTTTTTCATAAAAAACACGGTTTCTTTTAAAAAAAAACATGATTATTCAATGAATTTGTTTTGTTATGCTGACAAATTCCTTCAAATATCCACATAATTAAAACCATCTTCAAAAACATGGGTTTTCTCAATGAAAAAAGCCTTAACCACCGGACCCGGATGCACTTTCAAACAGTCTCCTGAGGTATTTATTGATAAAAATTCTTGTTTTTTATTCTATTATCAAATTATCTTTGAAATATGACACGTAAAGATGTACAAAACATCAATTGAACTCATTTCTATGTACTAAAATCTAACATCCGATGACAATTGGGGCTACTTCTAAAAAAAACAAAAAAAACAAAATAAAAACTAAAA